>LPNX010511937.1:14388-59041 GCA_001517045.1 Pseudotsuga menziesii | reverse complement strand
TAAGTATTACGTCAAAGACATCCCATAGGCATAAAGGCTGTAACTATATCAATAAGAACTAAATCCCTAAAATTTTATACAAATGCAAAATTTTTGGCACATTGTTGTATATTGGAATTGCTATGCTTGAAGGAAGTTGTTATGGACAGGCTGAGAGATAACTTGAGCTCTGTAGATAGAAATCCCCACCTATGAAACACAACTGGAAATGGAGGATCAGGTCTGTATTTCTTCTGAGGTCATTCTTCCAAAAGTATCTTTAATCTCCTCTCAATAAATTAGTTAAGAAATCAAGGTTGGTTGGCTGAGAACATTTTGTCTAGTCAAGAACTGGATAGCAGAGATATTTCTACTGGCATTGAATGTTTCAGTTTTGAGAATGAGAAGTCAGTGTCTAACTGATGATCCCATTGGCCATAGTTGATTATTCGATTTTTTACAAAACTCACCAGGTTTGTCTCAGACTCATGATTTAAAAATCCTTCACATAAAACAAGCCAAGATCACTCAGTGACAAGTCAAGCTCACTCCCCATAAATCTGGCTCATCAATTGCCAGCTCCACTTGCAATTACTCATGGGTCAAACTATTTTTTATGGGAGAAAACATGTATTGATGTCTATAGTGGCAGAACTCATACATCCATGTTTACAAAAGCCCAAATTTACAATCATAAACTCAGCAGAAATATATTCAATACTCTAAGAGCCTTTAATCCACAAAACATAGAAAACTAGCTAAATGTAAGTTAATATAATCCTGATCCATACATAGCCTCAAAACTATAAACTAGAAAAAACATCACAAGATAATTTCAGAACAGATATTGCCCAACAACTCTCATTTGACAGTCAGATGAGAATCTTGCTTAGTGAATCATTGGCAACCGAACAGGTCATCCACCAAGAGCTCTACTTCAACGATAGTTTCCTGCTGATAGCTGGACAAATTGTCCATAATAAGTCTGGCATGGTAAGAGTTGACGCTTCCATAACCCTCCTTTCGAGTTATTCAAAATTCACAGCGGCTGCCTTTGTCCAAGTAAAGACTTTCCCTCTTGTGCAATCAGTGAAGGGTGCACTTACACCACCATGCAATCAGTGAAGTGTATGTTTAACAGATTCATATTTTTACCATGCAATGTGGCCAAACTGTTAGTTGTATAAATGCATTGATGTTTAAAATGTGTATTGTTCTTCACAAAACATAAAGGTCTGTTAGTTGTAATGTGTATTGTGCATTGATGTTTATAATGTGTATTGTTCTTTTACAACAGCGATGTTCCTTAATTTTTGTGTAGGCAGAGATTTCTTCTGGAGGCCATATACCTTAGGTTTGAGGTGAATTTGTGTTTACCATGCAGCTGTTGATCATTAGTAGTTGTGGAGGTTTCCTTGTAAGATTTGATTAAGTTACTGATGAGCTGACTTGAAGGAGAATTTTCTGTGTGTAATTGTTTTTACTCTTCCTCTATTTATTTCCCAGATGCTGTGTGATTGCTGCTATGTGAAAAAATTATCTTTCTCCAATTATATAACAGACTTGTTTGATTGAGAACATAAAGAGAGTAATCACCTAGGCTCAGGAATATTCATAAGGAGGGTAATCACCTAGGGTCAACTACTCTTGTTAATGACCCAGTAAATTTGTGCCCACATAATGCCTCCTCTAAAAATAACAGGGACAGTCATATACTTGCTGCTATCCCGCACACCACCAAAAATTAATCTTTCATTCTTAAAATCAGTCCTGATTGGAATGTAACTACAGTTTGCAATAGATCACTTTGTTTTAAATCCTCTATAAAAAGGAATAAAACGATGACACTCACCACTGAAATGCTCCAATCTGTGTCTATCTGATTGAAATGGGTTGAGAAGGGTGGAATCATTGTCTGCAGTCTTCATTGCTGTAGCATGTCGCTACTCTGCCTGTTAATCATGTTGTACCCTGTTGCTATTCTGCCTGTTAATCACTGCCTCCTTAATCACTGTTTATCACTGCCCTCCTTAACCACTGTTTATCTCTGCCCTCCTTAAGTGTTGTCTTTCTTCCTAGGCCTGTTAATCTAATCACTGTCAATTGGAATAGAGATGGGTGATTAGTATCGTGGTACTTGTAGGCATTAAGGAGTTGAGAAGCTTGAGTGACTGTGTGCTTGAGAATGGATCATGGTGAATGACAGCCTGAGGTAAGAGAGCATGAACATAGGTGAGAGTTTAGGGTTTGTCTTAATATTTTAGACTTTGGTATTTAATTTTATGGCTATTTTTTATTTTACTTTCTTTCATTTTAAAATTGAATTTAGGTGATTTTTAAAGAGAAAAACAAATTTGGGCAAATTTGTTCACCAAAAGTGTTTGTTTTACGTTTTGATTTGGTTCACCAATTAAGTTTGGCAAACTTCAACGAATAAATTTATTCAATGTTTAAATTTGGTGAATTTTGAATTTTAACCATGAAATTCATTGAACTGAGTGACTTAGCTTGTAGGTATAGAATAATTTAGTTTCGTTTGCGCTTGACACAGTTAAAATTGAATCCATCCTATGCAATAATCTAATGATCTATCATGTAACAAAGAAAGGTAGTGAACTTATTCTAGGCAGTGCATTTAGTAGTTGATTTGTAGATAATTTTGTTGTCTAGGAATAGAATTGTGGGAAACTACCAAAATATTTCCTGCAAATGGTTTTAATGCATCTGTCTGCAGTACACAAACGCCCATCATATTAATTCTTATAGTGACCAAGCATATGTTTGCCATATGAATTCTTAGTTGATTCACTAAACTCTTCTATGGTATTCAAAACTTTAAAATAGTTCTCTAAATGTGGTTTTTTGGTATTGTAGTTTTAGTGATGTGCTCTTATTGTTCAATCTATTTTTTTCCAGGTGGAACCCATTCGTAATCTATTTGCAGCATTATTTCTTGCTAGCATTGGAATGCTAATCAATGTACAATTCCTGTGGAACCATGCGGATATTTTGCTAGCATCTGTGATTTTGGTTATCATCATCAAAACTCTAGTAACTACTGTCGTTGTCAGGTGTTTTGGCTACAATAACAAGACATCTTTTCTTGTAAGAAAACCACTTATGAAAGTTTTGATCCTGTAATTTTTCCAAAATGATATGATATGTTTTAATTCTAACATTTAAGCTATTGCATGAATTCCATCTTTCTGTTGATGCACAAATCTTCTTGTCTTCATGCACTTTGTAGGTTGGCATATCTCTGGCTCAGATTGGGGAATTCGCATTTGTACTCTTAAGTCGTGCTTCCAATCTTCATCTTGTTGATGTAAGTCTTTCTGTTCTATGGGTTGTACATCCATGTGCTTATGCGTCGTAATGTGTTCATATGTGCATGTTATAATATAGTTTTTAGAAAGTTATTGGTCAAGGCAAATAATTGAACAGGGTGAATTCAGCCTTGTACCTAGGATCTTGGTGGCTGAGTTGTGTTCCACTTTAATTTTCCAGTAAATCTATCCGTATGCTAATCAAATTCTACATATCTGTTGTGCGACATATTCTAAAGGGAACATATTTTACAACTTCATATATTATTCTTAAACTCATTTATCATAATGTTTTAAAATGGGGGAAAGAGCAGGGCACCTATATGGACTGCATTTCAAAGTGAAGTATATGCAGGATTAAAGTTATTACATTCAAACTATTGAGCCTTTTCCAATCAGAATTGCATATTTTCTTAGTGGTCAATTCCACGTTTTCGTAATTACCTTTAACCATCTGCTATGAAAATTTCCTATGGTACAGAGTTTCACTTTTGACAGCGCCAAATAAGTTCAAATAGAAACGAATGTGAACTGCCCTAGACTAGTGGATCTTTCCCTTGTTCCAATGAGGTCCTTGAGATGATTCACACTATGTTTTGACCATATTTATCTGTCAAGAAGAATAACTCTATCCCATGAATTTTTCATATTTGTGCATGTAAGAGAATTCTTGTAGTTGAGCATTTCTAGAATTACAATGGCTTGCAATTTGTAGCCATTTCATGGTTGTCCTTTTCCTGGAATATATGGTTCTTAGTGTAAATTTTAGTAGTATTTCATTTACAGAATTTGTTCCAATCCCAACTAACCTTCAGAAGCATCCAACACTTATTGGGACGCCAGGCCCTCATGCATCCATCAACATCTGAATGGGGACTCTTTTTAGCCGCATGCACAGATTGGTTTTGTGTTCATCTTTAAACAAATTTCAAAATTTTATTTGCAATTGTTATAACATGTATTGTACCAGTTATAAGAGCATGAAAAAGTCAAAAAATTTTCATCTCCAGATGATATTTTCTGAAAAGAACTATGTATCGAAATTTTGTAAAGAGTGGCAACTTGAATTTCCTATAGCAGCTCGTTCATGTAGCAGCTTGTTATGTTCATGTTCCTATAGAAGCCTGATATGTTCCCATAGCATCTTGTTATGTTCTTGTTCCTTTAGTATCCTGATATGTTCTTGCATCAACCTTCTCATCCTGTAGCAGATTTGACATCCCTTCTATGTTTTGGCTATTTGGAAAAATTTGGGGGAAATCAGTTTTCTTCTTATAACCCCAACATGAATCTTTGCTATTTAGAATGCACTAGGTCCACACATATTTGTTTAAGTTTCAAACAACATTTCTAGTATTATTGTAGCAGTGGTAGTTCCTACAGCAAATTTTGATACTGCAACAATAAAATTCCAGTTTCTAGCATTACAATTCAAGTTCATTCCAGCAGATTCCTCTACATCATGTAGCAAAGAGATCATCATTTATACTTAATACAAGATTCCCATAATAGAAATTGCTCAGAATTTGAGAAATATCAAAGGGAATCTTGTAGTAAATGTCTTATGTGATAAAAAGTTTGAGAAAGGCATTTTCCACATTGAGAGACTATGAAACAAGGGAATCCCAACATCCCACTGTATTGTAAATCAACTTGAATTCATAGGTAAGTTGGTAAAAAGTGATGGTTAAGTTTTTATAGGTTATTAGCTAAATCCTATAAGACAAATATTAAGAACAAGAACCATCCAGCAGATATGACACTAGATATAGATCCTTCTTCCATTCAAAGACTGTCCATTCTAATCTTGTGGCTTATCGTACTATCCGCGGCAGGGATAGCTGAGTCTTATACTATGACAGAAAAAAATAGATGAAGAGGCCAAGTTGCCAGGCAAAATTTCGGCCATGCTTTCATCTATTAGTCACTATCATAAGTAATGTGTTTAAAGTGGATTATTATGCTAACCTGACCAATGACCATGGCTTGGGAATGGAAAGGCCAACGCCATGGACTCCTGTCCATAACACAGGAAGAAGCATGAAATCCAGTAACGGCATATGCCTGTGCAAGTGCATGATATTATGGATGAAATTTGAGTTTTGACAAAGTAACCAGGTGGCACATTGATGCCAGGGCTCATGTGCCTTATTGATAAATGATTTTTTTTTTTTAAAAACGCCTACAGACGTCGCTTAATCGACGCTTCTATAGGTGATTTTATTTTTTAAAAACATTCATAAGCGTCGCTTAACCGACGCTCAATATCCCTATCCGTCGCTTAATCGACGTCGCTAAATGTCGCTTTTCCGACACTTATAGTTTATAACCGTCGCTTAATCGACGTCGCTAAATGTCGCTTTTCCGACACTTATAGTTTATATCCATCGCATAACCGACGGATAATCATGTTGCTTATACAACAGCCACAGTTGATATCCGTCGCTTATCCGACGGAAATGCTGTCGCTTTACCGACGGAATGAAAAGTTATTTTATTAAAAAAATTTAGTACTGTCGAAGAAATTCCGTCGCTTAACCAACATTGTAAATTTAACCGACGGTTGCTTAGGTGTGTCTTAAGCGACGGTTACCTAGGTGTCGGATCACCGATGAAAAGTTTCCGACGGTTAAAAAAAAATCAAAGTGTCGTTCATGCGATAGGGAAGTGTCGAAAATCCGACATGATAGCCGTTGGATTTTTGGTCAAAATGTAGTAGTGTGTGATAGGTAAGTAGCTCATGGTGCTATACAAATTCTCCATTGCTACTTATCTAGAATGAAACCTCTTTGCTGACATATTGGATTAGTGCACAATCTCAATGTTGTCCTGGTAGAGATGGAAGGAATCTAGAAAGTTTCAGTGAGATATGGATGAATGTTGTATTGGCTAAAGTAGTTGCATGATCATATATTTATGCATAAGTGTTTGCCAGTATAAATATTCCTTATGAAATGTTTCTAACCATACAATTGCATTTGGCTTGTAGGAAAGAACGCATACATAATCACCTGTAAGCAAAGAAGAATGAAAACTTGTTCTGAAGAACAAGATACGACAGTTCAAAGACAAAGAATAATATGACGAGTGCAGTGACATCATTGATACAGAACCTTCCAGCCACCAAGAAGAAAGGGAAGACTAGTTCAAGAAGAATGATGTCAGGGTGCAGTATCGAGACCTGAAGAGAAGTTCATAGTTCCATCATGCAGTAGATGGAAACATCATAGGATAAAAAGCAAGATTCGTAGCATGAGGCTTCTCATGAAGGGAAGGCCTAGACTATGAAGAGACATTTACAGCCAGTAAGAGTTGAAAGACATACATGATGAGATTAATGAAGATCTTAACCTTTGCTACAAGGTTGAAGATGCAAGTCTATACACTAGATGGTCACATAGAATATTAGTAGCATAGGAAGCTACTTGTCACTCCGGTACAAAATGTTTTCAGTGCATAGAGCACAGAAGACAGATGGAGTGACTACAGAAGATCTAAGGTTCGACATGGTATGATAGGATGGGAAGATTTGATGACTCTAGGCTTTACTGAGAGTAAAGTGGATTCCAACCTTTGCTTCAAGGTTGAAGGCGAAAGACCAGTGATGTTCCTGTTATGTGTCAATGCACTATTGTTCTAGGTATGGAGGTGTGGCAGAGTGTGGATGGAATATTCCTTGGATAAGGGAAGTATGCAGTAGAGATCCTGAAGAGGTTTGGGATGATGGACTGCAAGACTATGGCCACACCTATGGCATCGAACATGAAGTTGTGAAGTGATGCTTCATCAGAGACGGTTGATGCTACGATGTATCGTCAGATGATAGGGTCATTGATGTACCTGATGAACACGAGACCATACATTTGCTTTGCTGTGAACACCTTGAGCCAGTACTTGACAGATCTGAGGAGTGTTCACTTGCAAAGCATATTCTGAGGTACCTGAAGGGTACAGTTGATTATGGAATTAAGTACGATGCGAATCAGAAGATTAACCTGGAGGGTTATGTTGATTCAGATTGGGCAGGAAGTGCCATTGACAGGAAGAGTACTTTAGGATGTTGCTTCAGTATGGGATTAGGTGTGATCTCTTGGTTTAGCAGGAAGCAATCCTATGTGGCACTGAGTACAGCTGAAATAGAGTATGTCGCAGCTTGTTCAGCTAGTTGTGAGGCAGTATGGCTGCGGAAGCTACTGTCTGATATATTTGATCTCTAGATGGATGCTACTTGTATATATTGTGACAACCAGAGTTGTGTGAAGTTGTCAGATAATCCAATGTTCCATGACAATTTGAAGCATATCGAGATCAAGTATCACTATATCAGGGATATGGTGCAGAGAGGAGTAGTGAAGCTCCGGTATGTTGCGACATAGGAGCATATAGCTGATGTATTGATGAAGCCATTGGATAGGCTGAAGTTCGAGTACTTCAGAGAGAGACTTGGTGTTCTGCAGACCGAGGCTTCCTCCCAGAGAAAGTGATGAGACCCATAGCCATTATGACATGGTGAGAGGATTGGTTCCTTCCATGGTCAGATGTAAGGGCTGAGCCATTCTGTCATGGTGAGAGGGTTGCTCCCTTCCATGTCAGATATGAGTGCTGGCCATTCTGTCGAGTAGGACATATGTAAGGGAAATTGCCATTCTAGGAATGGAGGCACCTGTTCAGTTACCAGGAACACTCATTCAGGGACTGAGAGAGCCATTTTGACGAGCAGGTCAGATGTAAGGGTTGAGCCATTATGTTCATGGCTAAAGGATTAAGTTCCTTCCATGGTAGATGTGAGTACTAGCCATTTCATCGAGTAGGATAGATGTAAGGGCAACTGCCACTCTCAGGGAGAGTGGAGGTGCCTGGCCCATTACCAGGTAGCTCAGTCAGGGACTGGGGGCCATTCTGACGAGGGTGTAGGATTCAGTTCCTACCAGGTCAGATGTGAGTGCAAAAATATTTCATCACTATGGTAGGAAGGGTTTTGGCCTGGGTGAGAGTCGTTCATCATTATGGTAGGATGTGTTCCGGCCTGGGTGAATGTGTGGAAATATTTAATCACTATGGTAGGAAGGGTTTCGGCCTGGGTGAGAGTCATTCATCACTGTGGTAGGATGTGTTCCAGCATAGATGAATGTGCCATTCTGACGAGTAGGTCAGATATAATTGCAGAGCCTTTTCACAGATGTTAGTGATGTGATGTCCTATCATGCTGGTGAATGTGAGTGTTGGGCCTTTCTGATGTGATTGTAGTTTACTATGTGATCATATGTGAGTGTTGGGCGTGCATTTCTGATGAGGAGGTCAGATGTAAGTGCTGGGCGAAGACCTACCTGGTGGCTAGGCCTACAACCAGCATGAAAAAGGGTTGGCTCTGTAGAATTTCCTATGACGAGATAGTACACACATGATGATGACCAGAGATGATCTAGATCGAGCTATGATCCAGATCCAGTTATGATGACTCTGAGAGATCCTGACCGAGTGATGATCCAGATCTAGCAGTGATGATCCATATCGAGAGACGATCCAGATCCAGATCCAGATCGAGTGACGATCCAGATCGAGAGATGATCCAGATCCGAAGATGAAGATGACTTGAATATGAAGATGAATTGAAGACAAACATCACTTGAAGATGAAAATGATCCAGTGATACAGAGAAGAATACCAGCGCTGAAAATTGTGTCGAAAGAATAACTTCCTAGTTAAGAGGGAGTGTTGATGTATATGTAACTTCAAAATGTATTCTTATGTATTGTAACCCGATGTTTATTCCGGGATGTTTCTATTATGTATTTGAGTCATGTTGTCATGCCCCGATGTTTCGATTGGGAGGATTAATAATGTAAACAAGTCTTGTCAAGTCATTGTGTAAGTCCCCACAGTTTTAGGGCACTTGAGTGATTATACACTAATTAAGGTGTAGGCTCGAGTAAGTAATTATCGGTTGGGCCGACATAATTAAGTGCACTTCAAGTGAATGGAAGAATATAAATAGAGAGTGAGAGTCTCTCTATTTATCACTTGTACATCACATCACTTACTCTCTCAAGTGTGGCGCACTAGTGAAGAAGGAAATATACTGGGACTAGAAGACTACTGCTGTCGGGAGTGCATCTTACTGTTTTGGGGTCTTACATCTTGTGGTGATTCTATCTTTGAGGAAGTTGCAGGGTTTTCTCCCTTTATGGTTTCCCTGATCAAAAATCTTTGTGTCTCTTGTCTCTTGTGATGTGCTTATGTTTTATTGTTGTGCTTGTTATTCTCTCAGTGAAAAGATCCTAACATAATGCTAGCTTAAATGTTGAAAAACTAACAAACAATACATACATGGGATTATGCTCTTACAAGCAACTTACAAAGAAGCATGTGGAGCACTATAATCCAAAGCTACACATGTTAAAATCCAACACAAATCCAAGCTGATTTTGTACACAAGCAAGGTTCCAATGCAAGAGTTCTTGAAAAGGTGTGTCCAATGCTCCTCCTACAAGCCTCCAATAAATCTAATGAACCTCCTATGCCATGTTCTCTAATGTGTCCATTCCCCCTGCATGAACGATTTTGCAAGCCAGGTTTCCCCAAGTCAACTCTAGGATTCCATGCAAGCATCCAATCGAGTTGTGCTATCTAGGGCTTACTTCCCTCATCCAAGATGTCAAATACTCCTCCAATGTTGGGAACTCTCTAGAAAAGAAACCTCCTCCATATGGATAGTGTGTAAAACATCACCAAGCTGTTCAAATATCTCCAACTCCCTAAGAGTATCATGCAAACACCAAACTTGAGGTCAAGCTCAAGCAACCACTGAGTAAGCCATTTCCAATGTGCAAATCCATCACATATCATCAAGGGGCTGATCATACACCATGTACTTCTAATATCATGAAACAACACTAAAAATGGTGTAAATTCTTTTGGAGTAACCTTGAAAGCTAACACATTTGTTGTGTGAATGCAAGATAACCTGAAACTGTTATGAATGGGTTTCAACAAAGTATCAATTTTTGTTTGTGTCCAGCACCATTTCAAAGGGATCATTGTTGGAGACAGATGATTAAGATGGTAGCTGAAAACATTTGGGACAGCATAAAGGTTGACTAGCATTTCCTTATTGTAGAAAAATATGATGTCGATCTACCAATAATGGGGAATTTACTCTACTCCATATAGTGATATCACATAGTTCAAATATGATCTAGCTATACAATATTCAACTAGGATAGAGATATTGAAAAAAAATTCAATTGGCTTGAAATTGATGCGATAGTGGATATGATGGTGTTCCTTGCATATGTTGGGAATGTAACAATATGCCTAGGTCCACTGATGTATAGTTATATATCTATAGTTATATCTAGTCTTTTCTACGCATTAATAAGAGATAAGATGCATTTTTCAAAAAATACAAATTGAAAAAGAATGTTGAGATATAAGATGCATTTTTCAAAAATTACAAATTGACAAATTAGAATGCTTTTCTGATTCATTTCCCTCTAGAAAATGACTTAATACCATTTCTCAAAAAAGTAGGGAAGAAAAAATGTTAGAATAAATTCACACAAATAATTAATATCGATACATGTGTGTGTTGGTCATTTAATGCAATAGTAACTAATAAACAACATCTAATTAATGTTTGTGTTAGGTGTTTAAACCACCATAGTTGTATAAGGGTGTTGAATATGATGTAAACATAATTCATCCTTGAGAGGGTTGTATGTGTGTGTCCATGTACATCATGTCTCGGGCTATCCCTGTGATGTGCATTACCTGCAACGTTAATGTAAACATTTATTATTCTCTCCTTCAAATGTTGTATGAATAAACAAATGAAAGAGATAGGATGTATTCCCTTGATAGGAAATCCCTCGTAACCAAATCGAATGTATTATAATGAAGTTTTTTGTGTTTGAAATATGGTATCCTTGTTCTTCTACACCTATACAAAAGAGGTTTTAGTTTAAGAAAATTGATTAGAATTTACTAAAATAAAAAATATATTACAAAATTAAACCCAAAACATAATTAAGGCATGGAATTATTTAATTCCTCCATCAAGAAATTCATAAGTTTGGTCGAATTTTTAGGGGGGTCAACCCAATATGGAACTGTACCATATCATAAACGTTAAAACCAATATGACCAGGATTCCAAAGAATCATTTTTTGGAATGAATACAAAGCATTGGTTTTGATACATGATTATGAGATATATTTAGATATTTGATTTCATTTTGTATTGGTTGTCCATTTTCGAGTCCTTGATTGGACAACTATCAAGGTTCAGGATTTAGTATTGATCTTGTTGTATTATTTTTTATTTGTCATCCACTACATCATATATATTAGTGTTTTCTTGTATTTATATGCCAATTTATTTATTTGATGTTGTTGATTTATATGTTTAAAAAAATGGAAAATACATATATAGATTTTTTTTTTAATGCTTGTTACGTATTGCAATTTTTCCCCTCTTTCGCCGATGTTACCGAGTTGTTCTACTCCACACCTCTCGCTAAATTTTTTCCAATACTGATTGTTTCAAAAAGGGTATCCACCCATGCCAGGGGCCATTTATTCTACCATCGATGGCCTTAGGTTCCTCCATTTTTATTCGAAAGTGGTCATATCATACCTTGCAATGTCCTACCTTCAGATATGTCGCTATTGGAAATATGCATCATCTTTGATGTGTGATAGACTCATTCTGGAAAAATCCCATAATTGTCCTCCTATTAAGAACAATGCTCTCACCTTATTAACACATAAGAAGCTTGTTTTAGCACCTTTACACTCATTTGTCAACTAAACACCTTTTGGAAAAACATAATTGCTATTCATTCTTAAATTTCCAACTCTTGAAAGCCCTTTGTATAGGGGTGGTTATTATTCATCACTGTACAAGGGTTTTTCAATTTGGAATTTTCTATATTAGCCGGTAGAGCTGAGATCCTCCACAGAGGGCCTTCACACCGAATATTCAATCCCTTCACAAACTCCTTATGCACTATTCCAATTTGGTATGGATTCTAAACCTCCCTCTACATTTTCTAAGGTAGGATTCCCTTTAGGTAATAGGTGGATGTCTTGAAAGATATGTCTTGAGGTCACCAAAATCTATGGCAACTTTTCATTTTTTGTCGAGATCTATATGGTGGTGGATTTGGACTCTTTTATTCCAGAGGAAATCCTTTAAGATGTCAATGTAGTTATTTGGAAACAAAATATGGATTATGAGCAATTCATTTTTCAATGTAGATTTTGTTTCAATACTATCCACTTAGCCACTTCTTGTTCTGAGTGGATTTTTGATGCTGCCCCTTAAAGAGTACCAATCAGAGAGAAAAAGAAAAACATGCCCACTAGGTGGAATGGTGTATAATTTCGTTATTTTATAGGTGGTTCTATGTCCTCGTAGAGATAATGGAATTTCGCAAGAAACTCCCACAAAGGACAATGCATGGTATACTCACAACTCATCCTCTAGAAGTGGAAACTAAAGAACATCTAACACTTTGGGAGGATGATAAAATTACCAATGGCTAGTTCCTAATGTAAGTGAAATGGATTGAAGTGAAGGAAAGAGGAAACGAAAAACAACATAGTTGAAGAAAAACTCAAGAGGCCCTCAAGTTTTAGAATATTTTACTATTTGGGATCCTACATTTTTCCATTGATATGATGGCACTAACATATTTGAAAAATCATCCCTCCATTTTTTGAATATTTAACTTTTTGGGAACCTACATTTTCCACTGATATGATGGAACCAACATATTTGAAAAATGATTGGATAAAGTCATGAAGGATAAATCTAGAACTTCAAAGTATTTGGGACAGGAAAGTCATATATGTCTGTCTGTAGTCACGCTTGATATGTCTAGCTGTAAGCTTATTTCTCCCATCAGGTATATCAAGTAGGTTGTTCTTTTAAGTTGGTGGAAATATTTTCTATATGATTTGGTTTTCAACAACGCCAACAAACTAGTTTTTTTCCAAATATTTGACCCTCTCTCATGTTTAAGGTATTTTTCAATACTTTAAAGTGTGTTTGAACCTTAAAATCATGCTACAAGTTCTATGTTGCATGTGGATCCTTCAACGGAGCAATAACTACACTCTCTTGATAATTTATCCTCTTAGAGATTTGACTTCCTTCATGCAAGGTGTGATGTAGAGTATCCAAGCATAATTTATCCAAACCCATGGAAATTGCATAGGACCCATGGAAATTATTATATTGTACCATCCACATTGATTGTGTGTGAGCTTAAATTCCTCCCAAACAATTCTACAACTATATTTATTTCAATTGTTCAAATAATTCCTCAATTTTGAAAGGTGAAGCATTGCAGTTTATATCTTCCTCAAATGATATGGATTATCTTATGTAATTTTGACCAAAATTATTGTTTTTGTAAATTTTGAATTCTCCTCCTGGGAATTTTTAGATATCCATGTTTCAAGTCATGGTGTTAGATTTGGTTTCCATGAAGCATCAGCATGTAGTTGATTTTTTTCTAGTGCTCCGAGACAATTTTGTGCCCCTTGTCAACCACTAGTAATGTCATCATTGCACACACTATACTGTTAGTTCCATTGACCTACTTTTGTGATCATTCATTGAACAATAATAAAATTATGTTCTCTTAACTTATCGTAAAATGAAACTGAGGATTTAAATTTTCTTCATGGTTTTATCATCACAATAAAATAAAAATTTAAATGTAACAACATGCCACCATCCTTAACAGAGCATATATCCATGTTGAAAAGGGACATTCCAGGATATAAAATTAATATTCCATCATTTCATGAGTTTAAAAGTAGTTTCTCTTCACAACAATAAAAGGGTGTTCTGAGGGATGTGTGTGGTCTTGTTTTTCAACTTCTGCATATCTTTGAATTTCATAGAAAACACGCTGACATTAGATAAGTCCATTTCAAAACTAACAAACAAATACATAGACCTAGAACCTTACTATGTCATGCAACAACAAACATCATAGTATTTTCCTCTTGATAAAATATAATGCATAAACCCAAAACAATTAATTGTAGAAATACACACCTTGAGGAAACATTCCATGTAGTACAATGTGATTGATAGTAAAAAACAATTATCCAACCAAAATATATAGTGCATATATTAAAGTTATTACAGACAACACAACATACATCCATTTGAATGCACTCTAAATGGAATGAAGATGGGAAATGATAACACATTATCAATGTTCCACCAACATGATAGATTTTCCAGACATCATCACTTTCAAATAGAGGAGGTTATTTATTTTGGATTTCTCTTGAAAAATATGTATGCGCATTCAACTTTTTTTTATTTTCTAGTACCTACATCTGGCATTGAAGTAAATATATGCCATCTTCCAAATGAATTTTGTAGAAGGCCGATGATTCTTGTTCCCAGCATGAGCTTCAAATTGTATTAGAGTGTACACATTTTTACAACATGCACACATAATCCTATAACAAGCTATCCATCCTTTGGCCTATGGACAGTTCTCCTTTGTATTCCAATTGAAAACTCTCTAGTTTGGTTCCACCATGACATTTTCCATCATCCAGGACAAAACTGATCGAATTGTCCACTTAACCTGGACCGATGAGAAATCCTTTGATTTTACTAGGGTAGAAGGGAGTACCTGAATTTGGTAACCATTTCCTGGTTTCCCCTTTCTTTTCACAAGGATTGGTATTCCTCTTTTCAGTTTCAGACCTTCAATTGAATCTTCTAAACCAAGTTTTTATTTTTTACTGCTAAATCCCAAAACTTCTAATAAACCTTTCCTTGATTTCTATAATTTTGGTTCTTCTATACTTGTACTTCTCATCAAATTTTCCTGGTCAAAGCACTCTGACTCCAAAGGGATTATTTCACCTGAAATGTTTATTCTCTTATTGACACAATTATGCATATTTTGAATCCTAAATGCCCGCCGCTTTATTCCTATGTGATTTTTCAAAGCATCCTCAATAATTTCATTATTTCGTTATTAATATTTTTCTACCTCCGTGGAACTATATACTCTCCTTTTATTTTGACACACAAGAGTTGAAGACATGTTTCTTGTAACCCTTTTCAGAGTTTTCTGTAGGGAAGGAGATGATACAATACCCCCCAGGATGCATTGTTTTGAATTGTTAGCCTCCATATTATCTTCATGATTCCCATCTATTACTCCTTGAATCTTTTGTTGTTGCTTCCATTCCAAACATGCTCGTAAGAGATAATAGTAATTCTGGCCTGTAGGGGAAATATAATGAACATCATGATGTCCCCTACGAGATTTGAACTCAAATATCCATCCTACAGATAGAACATGTATTTTTATTTTATGCGATCCTATTTTTTTACAGTCTTGTCGAAAATAAGATTATAGTTAAGGGATTCTAGAGGACGATATTCACGATCAAAGGATTCTCCTTTTGCAGGAGGTTCCCATGATCGAGTTGATATGTTCTCTAGCATTTGCTATTGTACAAGTTTTCCATGATTGGATAAATAAAGTGACATGTCATTAGATAATTCTCTCTCATTTGTAGGGATCATCCTGTAATTCAATCCAATGGCTAGATCCTTTAATAATCTCCTTTGAAAATTGTATTTTTCTTGGTCTTTCACATCTACCTCCTTGGCTAGAGACAAGGGCATAATCTTGTTTATGCTTTTTTTTTAAATTTTTTAAATTTGCTTAATTGGCTGGAACATGGGACAATAACTTAACACAATTTGTTTGTTCTTTTGAATCTTCCCTACTGGAGGAATCTGTAGACATGCTCTATCAAGGAAATATATTTGAACCTGCAAATATGGCTCATTTTATAGATTCTTTTATGTTTCTCTAGAAACTAAACATGTATAAGGTGCTTGATCCTTCACAACTTCCCATTGTAGAAGCTACTGGTTCATTCTTTTAAGTTCATTGAATTGTCCCTACTTCCTAGAACTTTGGAGAAATATCTTCCTATGCAGTCTGTTTGACCTCAAAACTCTACTCAACTAGATGGAACCTCAGATGAAATGTTGACTACACAATTTGGATGATCCTTTGAGACATCCTCCGTAATAGGAACCTTCAATAACTTATCGCTCTTATTGTCTCTTGGAATTTTCAAATATTCGCCATCACTTTGCACAACCATTAATGTACCTGAAGCAACCCTAGAATCAAATTCCTTTTTCGAGTAGAGGGTTTCATAGGGAACAATGGCCCCCGTTTGAGGAGTCAAGATGGAATATACATCTCCTTTTCTCTCCTAGTCTTGGGACAAACATTACAATACATTAGAATCGAAATGGCTCACAATCTGGGACCAATAGATGAATCATGTGGCTCAATCCCACACTTAATTACAGCCTGATGGATAATCTTACCTTATTCCAAAGTCACTAGCTGCGCACATTATCGATGCACACTCACCATGGTCACTGAAGTGGGATTTAGATATGAAACTAGATTTGATTGTAAAGTGTCAAATCCTCCCCGACATGTACATTTTGAGCATATCCTACAATCAGTGCATTCAATGAGACAAAATATCATTTAGGAATTTTGTCAAATATTTTTCTTTTATTAATGAAATCCCCACATTTTGCATCTTGGGATGGAAGGAATGTTGCATATTCCTGAATTGGATATGTTTAAATCCTCCTTGATTCTTCTTCCCATGTTGTTCTTACGTTCAATTAGTCCTAAGAAGTAAGTTCCATGGAAGGGTGCTACAGGCCCTGGCAGAAGGAATGCTTATTCTCCCTTCGCTGATGGGTTAACTTCGAATAAATTATTTCATGCACTTGTAAATGAATGTATTACTCTTTTATTACCCTACTGTTTATTATAGCTTCAAGGTACTGCGCTTCTCGGATATGGTACCCCGCTTCATGGTACCTTGCGGGATCAGTTGCTGGGTATAGAGAAACTGGGTTCACTGGGAAAAATGGATCAACAAATTGTTTTATTGTATTTTTATATGAGATTATGTGATCTTTAAATTATTACACGAGCATCTTGCATTATCTATCATGCTACTTTCCACATAAACATCCATTTCAAGCCCATATTTCACTACGTGATAATGAATATATTTGTCCTCTTGCAGATATAATAGACCATCACATGTATCCCAACACATGCCTTTAGCACAAAGTGGTAAGTAACTTATTTGGTTGAATTCCTATCAGTTCCAACTGGTAGTAAAATACCAGTGCTTCCTCAAAAGGTTCTATAATATCCTGAATTTTTGACCTAACACTTATGGCAATATTCCCCATTGATTATGATGTTACTTTGATGTTTAATTGGTATATTGGGTCTAATTCCCCACTGCATTTGAACATGATGAATTATTTGATATATTGGAAGTAATCCAATTGCATATGTTTTATATATATGATTTTATGTGTTGGGCGTGGACCCTAAATCATAAAATTGATGAGATGCTTTTTGTTGAGCGAGGAGCTCTAGAGCACATGGGTAATTGATATTTTGTGTTGAGCAACAAGCTCTGGAGAAGATGAGTATTTATATTTGTGTTGAGCAAGAAGCTCTAGAACACATGAGTTATCAAACATTAGTGTTGAGCGTGAAGCTCTGAATCACATGAACAGATAAAATTGGAAGTGTTGGGCATAAGCCCTAGGGCCTTCCAAGTTGATGGTGATCCTAATATCTGGAACATTGGATCGTTGGCCATTGTATCCCTAGGTGTATCCTTCAAGTACATCAAAGCATTAGTGTTGAGACAGGAGCTCTGAAATTTCACTAATTTTGTAACTCCCTATTTTTAGCATTGAGAATGGGATCTGGATATGCGCTAGGAGTTACTGAAAAGAAGTAATTATGTCGAGTGAAAATGACTCGGATAAAATGTTAATCTCATCTTATGTATTTTTAAGTGATTAAATGAAATTTTGAATTATGTATCTCAAGTACTGAAGAACTACCACATTATACAAGGGAATCCAATGTGCAAGGAGGTGTAGAGTTTCCTAACCTAGTTGACCTAACCCCTACCTGAAGGCCTTATTAAAGAAAGCGACTAAGCTAAAAGAAAAGTGTCATATGTTTAGGGATCATGCTATAAGATACCTAAGGATAAAATGTTAACAAATAATATATATATATATATATATATATATAAATATTTAAGTATAGTAATAATACCAATAGCTATAAGTAATAAAGAAACAATCCATATGTTATTATTATTACTAATGATAATTAAGTATTAAAATACCTACAAGAGTCAAAATAGGAACAAGTCAAAATTTCCTAAGTTAAATATTAAAATTACCTAAATTAAATAAAAAGGGTTATTTCAAGAAATAAAATGATTCTTGATTTAAATTCCCCTTTAATTGAAAATTCTTCCTATAAAAACCCAAGCCAAAGAGAGGCTTTGGGATCTTTTTCATATTCCGTAATTCTACCTGATTATTCTCAAGATAGTTCTTAGAGAACATTTTTCCTAAGAGGAAAAAGGAGAATTAATACAGAACGTGATATCCTAGATAGGGGAACCTTCGGGGGGATCCAGATTGAAACCATGAACAGTTCCAGGTCATGGTTGGGTGGAATGTGGTAGTTCCCAAGTTATTTGGTTATCTAAACAGAGGTCATAAATGTCTATGAATTTGAGTGTGTAGGATTTTCAACCATTAAAAAAACTTCATCTTGCAAGTAAGAGGTTCTTGATTTTTACCTTGCAAGCTACACAGGTTTTATTATTAAAATAGTAGATTGAATTCTGAATGGATATCTAGTAACTGTCTACTATAACTATGTTATATTTTCTATATTATTTCTTTCTTCACTTACAGATTAAACTCGTTGCTTTTTAGCAGAAGTATTTCTTTCATCAAAGGTTGGGTTATCTTTCTATTTTAAATAGACTATTCTAATATATCGTATTCATGATGGATTAAGAACCTTTAATTATATCTATAGGAGAGTTTGGTTTTTAATTCATTTCTTCAATTTATTTCCTGTCTATAAATTCAAGTTCAAAACCTAGAAGTATTTAAAAACAATCCTACATCTTATCTCTGCTAGCATTTTTCGTATTGCGAACAGGATTATATTTACAAAAAACTAAACTATTATCTATAATCATAGACTAATATCTACACAGAAGATTATAACTTAAATATAAATTGCTAAACACTTTAAATAAAATACCATAAAATAGAACTATGATCAAATCATTTCCATTTTATAAACAACTACATCGAATGCCAAGCTATCGATACCCCTAAGTTATTTAGGCACAAGTGCATCATAATTCATAACTATACTATATACTAATATCATAAATAATCAAGCCTAACCTAAAACAAAATGCATTAATGCATATCATATAAATAAAGAGGTTACAGGATTGAATCTTGCTAGCATTCATGCCAAAACAAAAACTACACACACATCATTTACAACCCACATACCCCAGGATCGAATATTGTGAGCTCACAGTTTAAAAAAACCAAGGGTTACATTCCAACCATGACCATCATTGAATCCCATAGGGTTCGATTCACAAATTTTTATCAATGTTGTAATATCTTACAATTATTCGACAGAATCTATGCTAACGACATTAAAATGAAAGAAAGACTAACCCTAAAATGAAATTTTTTATCGTGTCAACATTTCCACACATTAAATACCAACAAAAAAATACACACTCTACATTGTATTCAAACATTTCCATAGAGTAATATAAACCAAATTTATACGTTGTAATCATTTCGAGGTTCACGGTCAAGAAACAAAGGAAACCCATTAATATAAACCATAATAATTAAACTAATTTATACACTATCTTATCAATGACATCGACAGAGTAAGGTTAACACCACAGTTCACGACCATCCCCAAAATTAACACACATACAAGTAAACAAAATTTTAAATCACCATTTAACAAAATTTCACTAATATCTTACACAGTCGCTAAGCTAATTGGAAAGAGTACCATTGCCAGCAATGGCACGGCTCTAAAGCCAAATCTACCCTGTTAAATACACAAAACGAGAATATAAATTACAAACATCAATTTAGACAGAGTCAAAACCTTTCCAAGCTAGGAACCGTATCCAAGATTGATAGAAAGTAGTGAATGCATTCTTGTATAACCATTAGAATTTATATATTATAAACTACACAGTGATGATTCCAAACCAATGCACCATTGCAAGCAATGGTGCTGCCACCATTCAAAACCCATCATTTAAACTAAAAAGCAGAGTCTTCATTAACCAACAAGGTCACAAGTTTAGTTACCAACCCAAAAATATTATAGAGCAAAATCGTGACAATCATGGTTCGAAGGCACCAAACCCAAACCACATAAACACCAAGCTTCATATGCATCTCTGGATTCCTTTCAAAATACAAACAGACTTGTACATAGTGGAAACCCCTAACCGAGACAAGTATTGATTCGAACTTACAAACACCGAGCTCAAATCTATGCCAAATAACCCTACATAGAGGTAACAAGATCAGAGCTTGATGGTACAGGGATTACACATGAAGGGTATGCGTCGACAACCTGAGAGACCCACGACCTGCACAATGAAATCCATCCTACCTGCAAACAAGGAACAACCAAACATGAGAAGTATACCAATCCTCCAAATGAAACAACAAGTAAACAATCTTGAAAACTCGGATGGAGAGCATACCTTCCCGGGCGTAGAAGCGAGCCAGACCTCACACAAAGACCACAATGAGAGAGTCGAATAGAGAGAAACCATCAAAAATACAAATGATTCGTTCTCCCATGACATACCAAGCTTAGGGCTTGAGATCACCATATCCCTAGGTGCATTTACTCTGCCACCCTTCCCACCATGAATGTGGAGTTCTATCCCCATGCCTAGAGTTTCATATCCACAAATGCGGCTTGGTAATTGTAAATCCTTGTGCATTATAACCCCCATCATTGGCATCATTGACTCTAGGATAAGGAATGATTCATGGAATATGGAATATTTCATGAAGGGCCCATTATACATATAACATATGGTATACAAACTATAAAACATCGTGGATAAAGTCTTATGACTTAAATCCTTCCATATACAAGCAAGAAATTATTCAATGTTTAGACCGCGTATAGGAACAAGTTAATGAAGTCTTAGAACCACATTAATAATGTTAACAAGTTAGACATCGGTATAAATAAACCCAACCATGCATAAACCATAACGCCAATAGTAGCGGTAATAAATGCTAGATAGGAATTTTGTCCTTTTTGTCTTTAAAGGTAATGAAGTAGTTTAGCATAGGTAAACTATCATTGTTTTAGTTGTCATAAAAAAAATTTCATCGCATAATGAACCTGCACAAGATAAAGAACAGTTGCATTAGTTCAGCATGAACTAAGTAAACTCTGTAACTTCAAGTAAATATAATTACCTCTCCAAGTAATCCTATAAGGGATACAAGTCCCACCACTCCACCCCTTGACAATTACAAGTTAACTCAGGACTTTACATAAACCAATAAAAACAAAACATATAACCAGTAAGTAAGTTATAAAATGAACACACATACACATAAATGCATGATAATAAGTCATCAATAAATAACGTAACCATATAAATTAGATCAAGTAACGTAAATACATTATAGATTTACATTAATAACCACATCGTGGAAAACATATAGAAAGGGTAAGAAAAAATTAAGACAATTTAGTTTCGCAAACAAAGCACGACGTATTTCCCAGAAGATAATCTAATGTCCAATTTGTAGTAATTAACTAGCCTAATACATTTTTTTTCAAGTTTTGGGGACATTACAAGTTCATTCCAAGTATATCCCTTGATCATTTCATTCCATAAAAAGGCATTTCGGTGATACATTCTTTTAAATATTAGGAAGGCATCATCCATTCTACCACAGGAAAGATAAAAGTTGAGAATTTTTATTTTCAAACTAGTTTCTTACTCTATTCCTTATATGAGCATGTGGGAAGGGAGTTGATTTCCCTCAGAAACCAATTTGGTGTCCATATAGACCTGCAAAAGAGAACTCCAAAATAGAAGCATGTATGAAGATTGAGATTGTTGTGTCAACCTATGAGAAGAAACAATCAGTGACTAACATATGCATAGCAGTATTAACGAATGAAGCACAAACGCATTCATATGAGGAGCAATAGTCCAAGTCTCATGGAAGCTCGGATTTACAATTTTTTTTTTTGATAAAACTCGAAAATTCAGGAAGGAAATCCTCAAAAACCTATCTTTCTTCGTTAGTAAAGCTTGCCTAATGGAATTTCATTGGTGATTTTGTTGTAGGTGATGAATCAATTTTGAAACATGGGTACTAATTTCAATTTGAAGTGATTTTATTTTTGGAGGGAAATTTCAATTCACATTTATAAATTAACTATATTTTTTCTTTTTAAAAATGCAAAAAACAAATATTATTTTTCCATATTTTACAATCTTAAATATTTGAGTGCATGTGACTATCTAACTAATATCTAGTAGAAAAGATGATATATTTCCAATAAAACTTAATTTGAACACATTCATTTCACATAAATGTAAAATTAATTTAAAATAACAACTATTTTACTGTATTTTTTATATTTGGAGCACAATTCATTATACAAATACTATTTAAACTACACAATAACCATATTGGGGGTATCCACCTAATCTTATACATAGTGCATCACATTGTAACTAGATGTAGTCTTTAAAAAAAACTAGAACCATGAGAGAGTTACTTACCATTAACTATGTACAAAAGGAAGCCACTAAACACAACGAAGATATAATAAACCTATAACCAAAAAATACATATAAAACCAACCAAAAACTTAATTCAAATTGGAGAGAGGGTAACCATCGAAGCCTCGGAGATATAATAATTGTGCGAATTAGGCACCTAAGAAAAAATAATGCACAACTCATAAAACATTAAAAAAGGCTTACATAGCAAGCAAGTTAGCAACACTAGCATCACTCGGGTCGAGGCATCAAATTTTGTTGTTCTGCACTTGTTGTGACAACATATAGGTATGCGATGGAGGGGCAATGGAATTAAGACTATGTCAATTGGACAATTCCAACTCACTACATGCATCAGTCTGAACAATCTGCCTTTATCAAATGTAGAAATACTCTACAGGATTCTATCCTGGGTTGTTGTTTATTATAATGAGGTTTTATAAATTGATTACTATGTATTAAATTCTCTTGGGTTTTTAAAATAATGGGCATTGTGTTTTATGGTATGCGAATTGGAATTTGAAATATCCATGCTGGCCACTTTTCCTAACTCGTGCTACCCAGGTTCTGCGCATCCCATTAACCCAACAAATACCAAAGATACCGACCCAACAGAGCAAGCCCCATCGGCAACACCTGCAAAGCAGGAACAGTCTCTCCCAAGATATCTCTTCAATGGGTAACCGCGGGAACCATGTTTCAACAATTGTCGATGGATTATATTCCCTTGTCACGTGGCCAAGGAACTCGACCAAGCCACGAGGATGGAGTCATTTCCACCGAACTGTAGCGCACACTGCACATATATTCTACCAATTACTAACGACGTGACACAAATTTGGCCTTAGTAAACCTAAACATGATAGAATGTAAAAGCAGTGTTAGATTTTTACCATTTCATCTAGCATTAACTTAGGATCTTAACTAAGAGAATAACAAGCATAGAAATCAAACACATAAGACAATGAACACAAATATTTTCCTTAGGGAAACCATAAAGGAGAAAACCCCGCAACTTCCTCAGAGATAGAATCAGCACCAAATAGCAAAGCCCCAAAAATAGTAAGATGATATCCTGATAGCAGTAGCCTCTTTTTCTCTAGCCCTGGTAACTTCTTCTTCATCAACTATGATCTACAACTGAGTGTGAGTGAGTGTGTGATATATAGAGAGGATCACTCTCTATTTATACTAATTCCCGACTTGACAATGAATCACTAGGGCCGAATTCTCTAAGAGAGTCTAATAACCCCAGTGCCTCGGCAACTGAGGGGGATGTTAACCCTTGAACAATAGGATGGTTACCCACAATGACTTGAAATGACTTATTTACAGTATAGACCATCCCAATAGGAACATCGGTGCATGACATGACTCAAATAAATTATAGACACTTCCCTGAATAAACATTGGGGTACAAGACATAAGATATACAAGTGAATACATTTCGAAGTTACAAATACATCAACACTCCCTCTTAACTAGGAATGAATTCTTTCGAGACAATTTTTTAGCACTGGTATTCTTCTCTGTATCGACTGGAGCATCTCGTCATCTTCATATTCAAGTTTTCTTCATCTTCAAGTCTTTATAATCTTCAAGTAATCACCGTCTTCAAGTATTCTTCATCTTCAAGTCACCTTCGTCTTCAAGTCTTCTTCTAAGTCATATTCTTCTTCAAGTCTTCTTCATCATGGGATCTGGATCATCGCGGCTGTTGTATCATCATCACTATATCCTCATTAAATATGCATCATCACTTGATCGATATCATAATCAAGTCTCAATCGTCATCACATATGGATCATCACTTGATCTGGATCATCATCAAGTATGGATCATCATCATCGGTGCTATCTCAAAATGGTTCCATCTCTTGATTCTTCTCATCATAGGAATTTCTACAGAGCCAGCCTTTTTTCATACTAGTTGTAGGCCTAACCTTCATGTAGGTCTTCAACACTTATATCTGACCCTAAGTTAGAAGGGCCTGCCCAGCTCTTACATCTGACCTCATCTTGTTAGAAAGGCATGCCCAACACTCACATCTGACCTCATCTTGTCAGAAAGGGCCAGCACTCACATCTGACCATGTGTAAACACATCACGCCAGAATGGCTTAGCACTTATATCTGACCATGTGCAACACAATGCATCATAAGGGCTCAGCACTAACATTCGACCATGTTCGAAAACATCGCATTGGAAGGGCTCAGCACTTACATTCGACCATGTTCGAAAACACCTCATTGAAATGGCTTTGCACTTACATTCGACCACGTTCAAAAACACCACATCTAAAGGGCTCTCAATCCTAGACTCGGGATTCTTGGTAATTGACCACGTGCCTCCATTCTCCTAGAGAATGGCATCAGCCCTTATATCTGATCTAGTGAGAACACATCCCTCAATCACATCAGAATGGCCATGCACTCACATATGATCATGTAAGACTACATTCCATAGTCATACCAGAATGGCCCTCAGTCCTAGACTAAGTATTCATGGTAACTGACTTGGTGCCTCCATGCCAAGAATGGCATTCAACACTTATATCTAATCATGTAAAAACCAATCCTACAGTCACATCAGAATGGCTCAGCACTTGCATCTGACATGGAAGTAACCAAATCCTCTCACCATGACAGAATGTCTTAGCCCTTACCTCTGACCATGGAAGGAACCTAATCCTCTCACCATGTCAGAATGGCTCTAGGTCTCATCATTTCCCCTTAAAGGGAACCTCAATCTAGAGAACACCAAGCTTCTCCCTGAAGTACTCAAACTTCACTCTAGCCAATGGCTTCATCAACACATTAGCTATATATTGGTCTGTCGCAACATACTGGAGCTTCACTGACCCTCTCTACACCATATCCCTAATATACTAATACTTGAGCTTGATATGCTTTGACTTGACATGGAACACTGGGTTCTCTGAAAACTTCACACGACTCTCGTTTTCACAATATATACAAGTAGCATCCAACTAGACATCAAATAAATTAGACAGTAGCTTTCTCAGCCACACTGCCTCGCAACTAGATAAGCAAGCATCTTGACTGTACTCAGTGCCACATAGGACTGCTTCCTGCTAAAGCAAGAGATCACACCTGATCCCATACTAAAGCAGCATCTTGAAGTGCTCTTCCTATCGAGGGAACTACCTACCCAATCTGAATCAGCATAACCCACCAGGTTAATCTTCTAATTTGCCTCGTACTTGAGCCCATAATCAACTATACCCTTTAGGTACCTCAGAATATGCTTCGCAACAATTAAGTGAACATGTTTCGGATCTATTAGGAACTGGCTCAAGGTGTTCACAACAAAGCAAATATCTAGTCGTGTGTTCATCAGGTACATCAAGAACCCAATCATCTGATGATACATCGTAGCATCAACTGCTTCTGATGAAGCATCACTCAATAGCTTCAAGTTTAATGCCATAGGTGTGGTTATGGCCTTGTAGTCCATCATCCCAAATCTCTTCAGAATCTCTACTGCATACTTCCCTTTTCTAAGGAAGATTCCATCCACATTCTACCACATCTCCATGCCTAAGAAATAGTGCATCATACCCAAGTCTTTCATTTCAAACTCAGGAGCAAAATTCCTCTTTGTATCAAAAATCAACCCATCAATACCTATTATAAACAGATCATCCACATATAGTAGGAGTATCATTGGATTTCCATCTTCAACCTTGTAGTAAAGGTTGGAATCTACTTTACTCTTGGTAAAGCCCAAACTATATATAAAGCCATCAATTTTGTCATACCATGTCCTGGGTGTTTGTTTCAAACCGTATAGGGTTTTCTTCAATCTACACACATGAGACTCCCTGTCATGTGTCTCAAAACCGAGCGGCTGCTCCACATATACTTCCTCTTTTACTACACCATTCAAGCAAGTAGTCTTGAAATCCATCTAGTTTATCTTACATTTCATCACTGTAGCCAAAGAAAGTACCGATCTGATGGAAGTGTATCTGGCTCTAGGTGCAAAAGTTTCTTCATAATCTATTCCTTCTTTCTAGGAGAAACCATGAGCCACGAATCTTGCTTTATATTTCTCTATTCTTCCATCTGCAGCATTCTTGATCTTGGAGATCCATTTGGAAGTTACAATGGACTTCCCTTCTAGTCTTGGGACAAAATAGGAAATATCATTCTTCATTATCGATTGATACTCTTCGATCATAGCCTCCTTCCATTCTTTCCATTCTAGTGCTTCTTCATAGTTGGAAGGTTCTTTATCAATAATGTCACATAGCAAGGCTACATAACTAGAGTAGGACCTAGTTCTCCTTCTTCCTCTGTGTGTTTCTTTTGAAGCTCCATATCTTTTTGCACCTTGGATAATATCACGTACCCAAGCAAGCTTCCTCTTGTGAGGATTCTTCTCCTTAGGTGGATCTACAGGTTCTTGAGTTTCTTCTAATTCTCGATCTTCTTCTTGAAATTATTTTTTCATGGTTGTATCATGAATTCTGGGTGCTTCTATTTCTTCAGGTTTTTCAGCCGATCTCTTCTTGGATTTGATGTATGTTGAATCTTCTTCAAATGTTACATCTTTGCTAATGTCAATCTTCTTGAACCCTGGGAAGTATATTCTGTAATCCTTTCAGCTTTCAGATTATCCCAAAAATATACCCTTCTTTCCTGAAGGATCTAACTTCATCCTCTTTTCTTTTGGAATGTGTATGTATACAGGACAGCCGAATATTCTGAGATGGCTAACTTCTGGTTTCTTTCTGGAGAAGACTTCTTCAGGTTTCTTGTTCTTGATTACTCTTTGTGGAGTACAGTTCTATACGTACACCACTATTTTGGCAGCTTGTGCCCATAGATGCATGGGAAGATCGTGATCATGAAGCATGAGCCTTGCTACTTCCATGATTGTTCTATTCTTTCTTTCTACAATCACATACTCTTGTGGATTATATGGAGTGGATAAATCCCTCTTAATCCTTGAGTCTCTGCATAGCTCTTTGAATTCATTTGATGTGAATTCTTCGCTATTATCTGATCGAAAGGTCTTGATATTTTTTTCTGTGTGATTCGCAATCAAGGCTTTGATTTCCTTGAACTTGCTGAATACTTCATCTTTGTTCTTCATAAAGTATATATATGCCTTTCTAGAAAAATCATCAATAAAATAAACATAGTATACATACCCTCTTAGTGAACTGGATGACATTGGACTACATACATCATAGCGGATGATTTCCAAGATTCCTTTTGCCTTGCTCTCACTACTTTGAAAAGTATTCTTTCTGTTCTTCCCTTTCATACATCCTTTGCATACACCTTCATGTTTTGTCTGCATTTCTAGGAGACCTTCAACAGCTTTAATTGCAAGTGGTAGTGTTCTGTAATGCACATGTGCAAGCCTTCTATGCCAAATCTCATTTGGTTCTACCGAGTCATGAACCAAATCTTGTTCTTGTTGGCCCTTCAATTTGTATAGTCCTCCTTCTTGTTCCCCAATCACTACTGCATCATCGAAATACTTTCCCTTTATCCACATGAGGACTTGGCCATCTACAAATGAAACCCTCATTCCTTTTGCATCCAATGCAGATATGGAGTGCAGGTTCTTCTTTAGTCTAAGTACAAACAATACATCTTTTATCTTGATATACTTTCCAGAGTCTATCTTGTATGAGAACTCACCACTACCTTTTATTTGATACTCGTAGTCATCTACAAGTTTCACCTTGTGAGGTGATTCATGTTCATATAGTTTCACAAAGGATTCCTTGAATTTTGTCATATGTTTGGAAGCACCATGGTCTATAAGCCAATCATTGTTGCCATCTGTGATAGTTCCCATGAGAGTGGAAATCAAACCATATTATTCATCACTTGAAGAATCATCATTGTCTTGTCTATTTCTCTTTGTGGAAGTTTCATCATCCTCTGCAACATGAGCATGATGTCTTCTCTTTTTTCCCTTCTTCTTGTGAGAGGTACTTTTGTTTCTAGGACAATCTTTAGAAAAGTTTCCTCTTTCATAACATGTGTAGCAAATGAACTTAGACCTATCTCTCAACTTTCTAAACTTATTCCTTTGATGAGAGTGCTTACCTCTGTAGTGGCTAGATCTAGGTTTCTTGGATTGTACTATGAGAGCTTGATCTTCACTTCCCATCTTTTCTTCTTGAGATACGATTCAAGCTTCTTCATGAAAACATTCTTCCCATAGTCTGCTGAACTTGACTAACTTCTTTCTAGCACAAATCCCTTGAATGAAAGAGTCCCATGTCCTAGGGAAACCATTCAAGGTGGTCATTACAATCTCTTCATTCTCCACTTCTTCATCTACTACTTAAAGTTGTTCTTTGATCTAGGAAACCCTTGTCAAGTATGACTGTATGGTCTTTGCATTTTGGATCTTTAAATTCTTCAACTGGTTCCTCAAGGTCATCTTCTAGTTTATGTTCTTTCCTTCAAACAATTTGGTTACGACATCAAACATAGATTTAGGTGTCTTTAGGGAGGACACCTATGGTATGAAGTGATCCTTGATTGAATCAAAATCCTCTTATCCATAACCAACTTCTTCTTGTGTAAGGCCTTATCCTCATCTCCCTTTGGAACTGGAATCTCCTCATTGATGTAGGAGTCCAACGCATTTTCTTCCAATACTAGGGAGATCCTATACTTTGAGGCTTGCAAGTTATCATCTCCCTCAAGATTTTCATCAAGCTTGGTATGATGAGACATTTTAACTAAGAACCTCAAACAAAAACACAAAATATTTAGATCTTACCAGGTCAAGATGTCGGATCTGAATCTGGAGCTGAATTTCTGGAGTGCTAGTTTAGGAGCAGATTAGGGTTTGACTTTTCTAGAGTTTTGTCCAACCAAAAACTTTGATATTGATATCTAAACTTCGATTTTGACTAGGATATCAATCCAGGATTGGGCTCACTCAAAAATTCCACTTCTGTGGAAAGCCCTAATTTCTGGCACCAGTGTCTGGTTAAAATGCGAAAATGGTCAGAATCAGATTCTGCTTCGATAAAAATATGCGCCATGGGAATGAGAGTCAGTCAAACCTTCTTATGCTGAAAATCTATGGAGAGAGAGCCAAAAAGTAGGAAGCCCTAGTCTCCACAGCTGCACAGTGTCTTCTTCTCAGGTTAGATCTCATACCATGTTAGATTTTTATCATATAAGCTAGCATTAACTTAGGTTATTAACTGAGAGAATAACAAGAACAAAAATAAAAAACATAAGACAATGAACACAAAGATTTTCCTCGAGGAAACCATAAAGGAGAAAACCATGCAACTTCCTCAGAGATAGAATCAGCACCAAATAGCAAAGCCCCAAAAAGACTAAGATGATATCCTGAGAGCAGTAGCCTCTTTCCCTCTTGCACCAACAACTTCTTCTTCCTCGGCTATGCACCACAACTGAGTGTGAGTGAGTGTGTGATAAATAGAGAGGATCACTCTCTATTTATACTAATTCCTAACTTGACAATGACTCACTAGGGCTGACTTCTCTAGGAGATTCTAATAACCCTAGTGCCCCGGAACTGTGGGGACTTTAACCCTTGAACAATAGGAGGGTTACACACAATGACTTGACATGACTTGTTTACATTATAGAACCTCCCGATAGGAACATTGGGGCATGAAATGATTCAAATACATTATAGATACTTCAGAAAATAAACATCGGGGTACAAGACATAAGATATACAAGTGAATACATTCCAAAGTTGCAAATACATCAACAAGAAGCTATCAGACAAGCACAACATATAAGTGCACAACATTGCTTACGCCATACACATAAACTAACACTCAGAACAGTGTGTAGTAACACAATCATTCATTCAATCTTTTATTGACAGTGCAAGATTCATTCAATCATAACATGAATTGCATCATAAACATAAGCTAACAAAACATAAACATTCACAACACCAAGTGCCCATTCAAACATAAGAGACAACATGGAAACCCATCTGGGAAAAACCACCAAGGTGCTCTTCATCTAGCATGAGAAAAGGATGTAGCACCTTGTAGTCTATGAGATGCAAACTAATTGTATGATATGTCCTTATGACTCAGACTCATGGTTCTCATGCTCTCTATCTTATTTTTTCTAGTATACTGCTATCATCTAAAGATGCACAAATGGCTGGGATCAACCTCTCTAGCATCTGCATCTCTATAGCAAATCTTTTCTTCTATTTCCCTAGCTATGGACGCATCCTGCAGACTCATGGATACTCTACTACTCAGTGATTGCTTGTTCATTAACCCTTCCCAAAATATATTTAAATTATAACCTAAACATAATCAATACCAACAATCACCAACCTTCTAACTATTGAATCCCTCCTATTTATACTATTTTAAATGACCACACAGGGTCGACTGCATACAACCAGTATGTTAACTATCACCATCATCTTCCCTTCAAGATATAGCTGTGGTGATCCTAACTTGACATGAGGCACTAACGGACTTACTTACATCATGCTTCCGCACATGTATCATCCACCAACTTAAGCCAACTTTAGCACCCAGGATCGCCCTGTCACTTTCGGCCATTATTCTGTACTTGTGCTACCTCTTTATTCTACTCGCATCTTCCTTCCACGTTGTTCCCTCTTCCACACAGGTGACATCTCTTGCACCTATTCCTTCTTCTATATAGCTTTCCTAGTTTGCATAGTTCCCTTTGTTGTGTTTGCACTGCGTACTGACTCTTGCGCTTGTTTCTTGCGCACTTTCCCCAAGCCCAATAGGCCCCCAACACTCACATGTGGCTCGTCCTGAGCCACTAAGCAGTGGACATTGCAGGTGGCACAATATGCACAACAATTATTATTATTATTATTATTATTATTATTATTATTATTATTATTATTATTATCATTATCATTATTATTATTGTTATTATTGTTATTATTACTTTTTGCTTCCTCTCTTGCTCGCTTTGTCACTTTTGTTTTATTTTTATTTTTTTGGCGGTGTTTCTTGCACCACGGAAGCATCCTATATTTATAAAAAAAAAATTAGATGTCGAGGCTTGGGGTTATACAATTTCTTCTTCAGAATCTTCTAAGAAGTCTATGGCCATAGGTTTTTCCTATGTATGCTCTGGGCCTTCTTGATGGCGTTCTTGTTGCTCCTCTTAATAGTTCTTCCCGCCTTCGTCTTCCTTTTCTTATTCTTCTATTTTCTCTTCCTTTCTTCCCTCTTCAGTCACATTCTTGGGAACATCATTCGGCGCAGACTATTTTGTACCTCCAACCTTCTGTTGGAATTGGGCCAAAATGGGAGTAAGTCGTTCTATCTCGTGGCAAGCTTCATTTTCCTGCTGCTCGAGCTCCTGCACTCTATCGATGCTAGGGTGTTTGAATAAGGTATTGGCTAGTGCCTGTGTAAAATTATGGATTCACTGCTAGATAGGATGAATTAGCCCTATCACCCTTTCATCTTCGGCCTACTGCTCAGTTGTCTCCTTGTAGCACATGCTTTCCTGGTTGCGCAGATCTCTTTCCTTGTCAACGAATTCTTTGAGATCAATACCTTTGGTAATTTTTTCCTTAGTTGGCAGCTTCTTAATCTCTTCCTTCACTACCAATATCTGTAGGTATGCTTGTCGCGCATGTTCGGCAAGTTGTTCTTCAGTCTCATCATTGATTAGCTGTTCCTATGTCACAGAATTTGCTTACACTGCTTCTTCATAGATGTTCTCAGCTTCCCTAAGCTGGGAAACAACTTGATTCATCAATTCTTTCCTTTGTTGCAGCACTTCAAGGGGCATGTTAGGATGTTGGTTGTTTCTCCTTTCCAAAACCTGTCTCTTTAAGTTTGTGGCCAGTTTGGATAACCGCCTTAGTTGGTGCATAGGTTCTGCCTCAGCTTCATCCTCCTCATCTGGCATTTAGGCGAATGGCTCCTTGATATCTTGCACGAGTGAGGCCTTCTTCTAGGCTTGGGTTTCATGTTGATGTATTTGTAACTTCTAAATGTATTCATCCATATTTCTTATGTATTGTAACCCGATTTTTATTCCGGGATGTATTGTAATGTATTTGAGTCATGTCATACCCCGATGTTTATTCCAGGAAGTTTCTATAATGAGAAAGTCATGTCAAGTCATTATGCGTAACCCTCCTATTGGTCAAGGGTTAAAGTCCCCTCAGTTGTGGGACCCTTGGGTTATTAGACTATCCTAGTGAATTAGACTCTAGGTGAGTCATTGTAAGTAGAGGAAATAGTCCCCACCATTGTGTTACCCTCGTATTGGTCGAAGGAGGCAAAGTCCCCACAAGTGGTGGGGCACTAAGTTTATTAGACACTCCTAGAGATGTCAGCTCTAGTAAGTAATTGTTAAGTGAGTCCGACATGTTGGAGTGGGTTCTAAGTGAATGAAAGAATATAAATAGAGAGTGAGAGCCTCTCTATTTATCATACTCATAAACACACACTGACTCATTGGGGCGCATGAGTGAGAGAGGAGAAGCTCTCTCAGTGTGAGAGAAAGAGACTACTGCTGTCTGAGATCATCTTACTGTTTTTTGGTTTTACTTTTGGTGTTGATTCTATCTCTGAGGAAGTTGCAGGGTTTTCACCATTTATGGTTTCCCCAAGGATAAACACTGTGTTCATTGTCTCTTGTGTTTGATTGCTGTGTTGGTTATTCTCTCAGTTAAAGATCCTAATGTTATGCTAGCTTAATGATAAAAATCTAACAATGTATCAGGGCTAGCCTGAGAAAAAGACATTGTGTGGCTATAGAATCTAGGGATTCTTAATTTTTTAGTCTCTCTCCACAATCCACCAACAAAAGTATGCTAGGCTGACTCTCCTTTAAAGGGCGCATCTTTATGTCGAAGCAGAATTTGATTCCAAGCATTTTCAGTTTTCGATACAAAAATTAGGGATTTCTATAGAAGAGGAATTTTTGAGTGAGCCTAGAATAGAGTTTTTCTCCTCATAAAAATCAAAGTTTAGAGACCTGGATCAATAAATTTTGTTGGGTGAAACTCCAGGAAAGTCAAATCCTAGTTTGACCCTGAGCTAGAAAAACCCTAAATACTAAAAATGCTAAGTTTTGGTACATTCGCTATATCCCGATATTTCAGAGGTCTCAAGAGTGGAAAATTGTAGGGGCTGCATATCATATCCTGATGAAACATGTGTCAAAAATTCAGCCTCTGATTCGCTATATTCTGGGAGATATGATCTCTCCAATTTAGGGTTCCAGCCTCTTCTAGAATTCATCCCTAAAAAGGACACCTAGGGAGAATTGAAATATATTGGGATAAAAAGGTCCAAATGTAATTCCTGAAGATGTTCTAGAAACGGAATGGACTTTACCTTCTATGGTCAAAATTTCAGACTCAGACAATGAACCATTTACACGTCGTAGTCTATACAACTTCGCTATTCTGAACAGTCCTATAACAGGTAACCTTGGGAAAAGGATCATAAATCCAAATTGGTAAAACCAATTTTGATTAAAGCTATGGTGTTGGATCAAGGACATACAATTTTATATTAGTGAGAAATTTCATACATATAAGACTACTAATTTTGTATATATCATAGAAACAATGTCAGGCATTTATGCAAAAGAAATTGGAAAACTAGCACTTCCTGTTTCGGGAACTTCCCCCCACTGTTTTCAGAAAAGAAGTACATTGGACAGATCCATTTGAAGAGATCTATATGTATATCCAATTAGATCTAAAATATTCCAAGTTTTGAAAATTAGGTTTTATGTGACAAACCCTAGATCAGCCAGCTCCGGAACCAGGACAGACACCTCAAATTGGTAAGATCTAATCCTTTGCTATTTTCATTTGAGGTTCTCATTTAAAAGTGATCTATCACATCAGCTTGATGATAAGATTGGTGAAGTTGAAAACTTCCATGCATGGAAGTATATGATCTCTCTGAAGAAAATGAATGGGACACACACATAAGTAGAGAGGTTCCAGTTCCAGAGGGAGATGAGGCTAGAAGCCTTACACAAGGAGAACTTGGTCAAGGCCAAGAAGATCATTGTTGATTCAATCATGGATCAAATTGTACCAAAAGTGTCTTCCCTAAAGACACCAAATATGTTTTATTCCTTGACCAAGCTATTTGAAGGGAAGAGCATAAATCAGAATATGACCTTAAGAAACCAGTTGAACAATGTGAAGATCCAGAATGTAGAGACCATGCAGTCATACTTTACAAGGGTCTGTCAAATTAAAGAACAACTTAAAGTTGTAAAAGAAGAAGTGGAGAATGCAGAAGTAGTGATAGACACCTTGAATGGCCACCCAGGATCATGGGATTCATTCATGGGAGGAATGTGTGCTAGAAGTAAGTGATTAATTTCAGTAGACTATGGGAAGAAGAAGAAACTCGACTCATAATAAGAGAAGAGAAGATGTGAGCAACTGAATATGTAGCTCTCACCATCGAAAGAAGATCCCTCAAGCAATGAGGAATATGAAGAACTTAGCTCTTGAAGAACCTCTTATCCATCTCAGCATTTGGATAAGAAACGATGCTATTATGAATGAAGAAGACAATGAAGCTGAAGGCTCAAGGAGTCTACGCACGAAACAAATAAAGATAAGTATTCAATTGTCATTTCATGATATTTTTTTTGTTATGCATTTGTTTATATTCAATTGATGTATTATGCATGATAGAATGTTTGCATCAACGACATTATATGACTAATATACATGAGATGGGTAAGTAGCTCATGGTGCTATACAACTCTCCATTGCTACTTATCTAGAATGAAACCTCTTTGCTGACATATTGGATTAGTGCACAATCCCAATGTTGTCTTGGTGAAGATGGAAGGCATCTAGAAAAGTTTTCATGAGATATGGATGAATGTTGTATTTGCTAAAGTAGTTGCATGATCATATATTTATGCATAAGAATTTGCTAGTATGAATATTTCTTATGAAATTTTTCTAACCATACAAATGCATGTAGGAAATATCGCATATATAATCTCCTACAAGCAAAGAAGGATGAGACTTGTTCCGAAGAACAAGTGATGATAGTTCAGTGAAGAATAATATGATGAATGCAACGACATCATTGATGCAGAACCTTCCATCTATGAAGAAGTAACCAAGAAGAAAGGGAAGACCAGTTCAAGAAGAATGATGTCTAAGATATAGTATTGATACACAAAGGGAAGTTCGTAGGTCCATCATGTAGTAGATGGAAACATCATGGGATACAAGGCAAGATTCGTAGCACGAGGCTTCTCACGAAAACATAGAGAATGAAGAGACATTTGCAGCCATTGCAAGTGAAGACACATGACAGGAATAATCATGTGTGCAAATGAAAGAAGGCCTTGTATGAGGTCAGAAGACACCCATGGGATATCACATACATGAGGAGCTTGATGAAGATCTGAATCTTTGCTACAAGGTGGATAAAAGATGACACGCTCACATATGGGTGCAAGGGGAACTTTTGAAAAGGTTTAAGATAGAGGATATTGGTATCCAGTGATCCTAGATGGATAAATAGAAGATTAGTAGCATAAGAAGCTACTTGTCACTCCGGTACAAAATTTTTCAGTGCGTAGAGTATGGAAGACAGAGGGAGTGACTACAGAAGATCCTAAGGTTCAACATGGTATGACAGGATGGATAGATTACTAATGACTCTAGGCTTTACTGAAAGTAAAGTGGATTCTAACCTTTTCTTCAAGGTTGAAGGCAGAAGACTAGTGATTCTCCTGTTATGTGTCGATGCACTACGTTCTAGGCATGGAGGTGTGGACACGAAAAGTATGTAGTAGAGATCCTTAAGAGGTTCATGATGATAGAATGCATGACCACACCTATGGAATCGAACCCGAAGCTATTGAGTGTTGCTTCATTAGAGTCGGTTGATGCCACGATGTATCATCAGATGATTTGTTCCTTAATGTACGTAATGGATACGAGACCGGATACTTGATTTGTTCTGAGCACATTGAGACATGTTCACTTGATGGATGCAAGTATGATACGAATTAGAAGATTAACCAGGAAGGTTATATGGATTGAGATTGGTCAGTGCCATTGATAGGAAGAGCACTTTGGGGTGGTTCTTCAGTGTGAGATCATGTGTGATCTCTTGGTTGGAAGGATGGAGTCCTGCATGGTGCTGAGTACAGCTGAGGCAAAAGATGTTGCCACTTTCTCTTCGGGAGGTAGTATGTTTATTTTGAAAACTACTATTTGATTTGATTGATCTGACTTGCATTTTTGGTATGATGCAAAGAGGAGTAGTGAAGCTCCAGTTTGTGATATAGATCGAGATCTCTTAAAAGAGGGAGTTCTAGCATAGCTGGGAGATAGGTTGTCTGTGCAAAAATCCTGGCGAAGCTCATAGGTTCCTCAGACATAAAGGGTCCTGTAGGTTGTCCTCTGATGTAATTGGTCGTGGCGAAGCTCATGAGTTATCCTTGGACATAATCATCTCTGATGTGATTCTATGCTAGAAATGGACAGAGTGAAGAAACAATACTTCAGGGAGAAGATTGGGGTTCTCGAGATCGAGGTTCCCTCCAAAGGGAAGTGATGATTTTGTGTGCCTTTCTAAAATGGTGAGATGATTGGTTCCTTCCATGGTCAGATGTAAGTGCTATGCCCTTCTGACATGGTGGCAGGATTGGTTCCTTCCATGGTCGGATGTAAGAGCTGTGACATGGTGAGAAGATTGGTTCCTTCCATTGTCAGATGTATGTGATGATGCCACATCCAGCATAAAAAAGGGATGGCTTTGTGAAGAAACATCTAGTATGAAAAAGGAATAGCTCTGTGTGGATGCAACATCCAGCATGAAAAAGGGCTGGCTCTATGAATACACATCTAGTATGAAAAAGGACTAGCTCTGTGTGGATGCCACATCCAGCATGAAAAAGGACTAGCTCTGTGAAAACACATCTAGTATGAGAAAGGACTAGCTCTGTGTAGGTTCCACATCTAGTATGAAAAAGGACTAGCTCTTTGAAGACTCATCTAGTATGAAAAAGGACTAGCTCTGAGTAGCTGCCACATCTGGTATCAAAAAGGACCAGCTATGTGAAGACTCATCTAGTATGAAAAAGGACTAGCTCTGAGTAGCTGCCACATCTGGTATGAAAAAGGACCGGCTTTGTGATGCCTCATCTGGTATGAAAAATGACCAGCTCTGTGATGCCTCATCTAGAATGAAAAAGGACCATCTCTATGAAGACTCATCTAGTATGAAAAAGGACTAGATCTGAGTAGTTGCCACATCTTGTATGAAAAAGGACCAGCTCTGTGATGGCTCATCTAGTATGAAAAAGGACTAGTTCTGTGATGATACATCTAGTATGAAAAAGGACTAGCTCTATATAGGTTCCAATAACAAGAAGAATCAAGACATAACACCCATGATGATGACCCAATGATGATCCAGATCGAGTGATGATGATCCAGATCCAGTGATGATGATATGGCAGTGATGATCCAGATCCAACGATGATGTCCAGTAATGATCCAAGTCTAGTGATGATCCTGATCCAGTGATGATGTCCAGTGATGATCCAGATCCGAAGATGAAGATGACTTGAAGAAAAATATGACATGAAAATAAAGATGACTTGAAGATGAAGATGACTTGAATACGAAGATGACTTGATGTTGATACAAATGATACAATGAAGAAGACTTATGTTTATATATTGTGTCGAGAGAATACCTTCCTAGTTAAGAGGGAGTGTTGATGTATTTGTAACTTCGGAATGTATTCATCTGTATTTCATATTTCTGATATTTATTCTGGGATGTATTGTAATGTATTCGAGTCATGTCATACCTCGATGTTTATTCCAGGAAGTTTCTATAATGAGAATGTCATGTCAACTCATTATGGCTAACCCTCCTATTGGTCAAGGGTTAAAGTCCCCATAGTTGTGGGGCCCTTGGGTTATTAGACTATCCTAGTGAAGTCAACCCTAGGTGAGTCATTGTAAGTCGGGGCAATAGTCCCCACCATTGTGTTACCCTCCTATTGGTCAGAGGAGGCAAAGTCCCCACAAGTGGTGTGGCACTAGGTTTATTACACACTCCTAGAGATGTCGGCTCTAGTAAGTAATTGTTAATTGAGGTCGACATGTTGGAGTGGGTTCCAAGTGAATGGAAGAATATAAATAGAGAGTGAGAGCCTCTCTATTTATAATACTCATAAACACACACTCACTCATTGGGGTGCATGAGTGAGAGAGGAGAAGCTCTCTCAGTGAGAGAGAGAGAGATTACTGCTGTCAGAGATCATCTTAGTGTTTTCTGGTTTTACTTTTGGTGTTGATTCTATCTCTAAGGAAGTTGCGAGGTTTTCACCATTTATGGTTTCCCTGAGGATAAACACTATGTTCATTGTCTCTTGTGTTCGATTGTTGTGCTTGTTATTCTCTCAGATAAAGATCCTAATGTTATGCTAGCTTAGTGATAAAAATCTAACACTGCCAACGTCTTCGCATTGGCAGTTGATAACTTTCTTGCACTCCCTCGATTTTCTCATTTTCTTTCCTGCTTGATATGCAACAACATTTTCTTGGATTCTGATCTCCGTGGCGGTGGCATGTTGAATTAAACATATCTGTGACAAGGTGAGATTGGATAAATCTAAAATTAATGTGTCCAAGCTATGGAAATTTTCCACTTTATCTACTTATTCTGTAGAAAATTCCTACGCGGACATTTCTATTCTTAATGGCAGCAGCAGCACTAGTGTCTCCAGAGTGTCTGCTGAGACTACACCATAGGTTTCCTTCTGCATTGTGTCACACACTTCTGTGATGGTCTCTACCAGCTGGTTCACTTTCATAGTGATGTAAGTTATCCAATTGATTTGTTTGCTCACAATCTTTCCCAAAGTTTTCTTAGCTACTTTGGCAACTGCCTCAGTAAGAAGAGTCAGATCCTCCTCTGCTATGACCATGACTTTGGGTCGGGTAGCCTTCTGCTTCTTTCTATGCGGGATGCTCAAGGAATATTCTTCTTCCTCCATGGGTTTTTTTCCCTTCCTTTTTATGGTTCTTTCGGTTCTCACCTCCTCATTAGTAGGGGGTGTTTGTCGCCGGTACTAGGTGGGCCTCAGTATTCTTCTTCTTCTTCCTGGGAGTCATCCTAATGCTCCCGGGTACTGGTATTAGCACCAGCTTAAGGTAGGTTTGCTTATGGACCCCCCTATGACACTTGCTTCTCTGTAGGCACCTCCTCATGGTGGGTAAGCCATTCTTTAGGCCAGTCTTTGATTTCCCTTTCAATATCTGCATTTCTCAGGATAAAGAGAATTGAGGGTGCCTTCTTCTTGGGGTCATGGCACAGAAGCAAAATGATGTTGTGCAGCTCAACATGGAAGCGAATGAATGGATATTTGGCCAATGTCTGAGGATTCAGCCAATATTTCCTTTGTAAAATATGCCTAATCCTTTCTCCTTGGAGAAAGAATGTAATATTTGTGTTAGTCTTGCGCTTACTGTCCTTGCGGTCCCAGAGGTTTTGATATGGGGCACCAAGGATCTCTACTGGGATCTCCATGGGTTTATAATCTAGTGTTATAGTCCATGTTGAAAATAGGATCAGAATTAATAGTTACGAGAAGTGGAACTTCACTATGGGAAACTCTTGCACATCACGCGCGTCATCCATTAGTTTGTTCAGGAGGAACTAGGACCAGTTGATGTATATTCCCTGTGCACACTTTTTTGCGATCTCTACTGTTGTAGTCATGCACTCAGTAGGGCTCATCCTGCACAAGATCTTGCTACACAAGATGTTTGCTATAGATTTTATAGCATCGTCATAAATAGAGCTAAGGAGGAATCCCTTTCTGCTGCGGACAAGCTGGTACTTGGTCTTCATGTCATTTTTGTCCAGTGTTTCCCCATAATTGTGCAGGTACAGGGTTGGGTTGAGCCCTTGCTTCAGGAGACCTGTGATGGCCGAGATCAAGTCCACCATTACTTCATACGACTTGTTCAGCCAAAGGTAACCTCCATGGAAGCATACCAGTAGATGCTTGACATACATTCCGACTAGGGAAGAGCAGCCTAAATGTGTCATAAGGAGCAAGTTTAAAATACCTGATTGCTCCAATCTGCGCACCCACTCCTTTGTAGAAACAACATCTGCATTGAGTGGTTCACCGATCTCCGCAACCATGAATTGATTTTTAGACAGTTCTTGTTTCTTGGTGCCATAGTCCTCAAACTTTAATTCTTGGAGTTTAGGAGTGATGGTATATTCAGGCCATGTGATTCCTTCTGGAATAGCAATCTCTTCCAAAAATTCCTACATGTCCACTGTCACTTGTGAGGCTCCTGGATTTATCGGTGATACATATCAAGGTAGCAAATTATTTTCTTCATCACTCAACTCTACTTTTGGTGGTGACGAGTTCTGCACTTGATGGGGCTCTGGAAACAAAAACTTGGGCTTCAGCTGGTTGTATTGGTGGCCAGGTTCCAGGCATCTGCGTAAGCTATCCTCCTACTGGTGGTGGGTTTGGTGGCTTCTGTGATGTTTTTTTCATTTCCTTCGGCTTCAAAGGTACCTTGAGCTTAGCCTATGTCTTCTTCTTCTTCTTGGTCATCTGATTTGGTTCAGGGATGTATGGTACTTCCAAAATCATGCAGGGTGAGGCTAATGAAATAGTGGAATCCTCACTATCACTGGATAACTCAATAATCATGGGATTTGGATCTGAAGGATGGTTTAGGTTCACTCAGTGGGCTCGGCTCTCTAGTTTCTTGGTACAGTAAATAATGCAAAAATGACATAGGTAAATACCTTATATAGGTGAATGGTCTCACCAGTTGTGGCTGGCCGCAATGATGGACCATCTGGCAGGGCACATGGGCTCATCCTTAGTGGCCTTTACTCATGCACATAGGTTCAATTATGTGTTTTTCATGGTTGTCAAGGGTATTATAGAAAATGGGACCAAAAATTTGGTCGCCATTCTCCTCAGACTTTCCAAGTTAATGCTACTGAACTTTTACTGGTGCCAAATATTTTTGGAACTCTCGTAGTCATGTCTTGTCCTCAGCAACTCTACAAAATCTCTTGATTCTACTCTCTTGGAAATTATACTATACTCCTCTTCATCGCAAGATCCTTCATCTAGGTGTGACCCACACTGATATTCTCCTTCCCTAGGAAATATATAATCTCTCTTCCCTCCAACTACCTTCCTCCTCCTTCCTGACCGAAATCTCCTTTCGCTTCTTAAGAATCTAGTGTCCAACTCATCCTCTAAGCTTCCTTCAAACATTTCTTCTTATTACCTTCCATATTACTCATAAATCTTAAACAGCCTATCCCCCTCGTAGACTATGTGACTCAATCTCTGAGTTGTAAAATACCCCTTTCATAAAGGAGCATTTTAATCCATAGGTTTATAGACATAAGGTGCCTTCCCCAAGGTCCTTGGAAACATTGTCTCTCTTCCTCGCTATATGGGGTTATCGCTTCAACAATGAACTCCGTAACATACTCTTCTAATATGCTATCAATCCAAAAATCAACAGCTCTGGAAATAGGGTTACTTACTTGTGCTACTTCTTGTGTCAATTAGTCGGACCAGTCAATCACTCCTCTTCTCTAGAATTCAACCTATTGGGATTCTAAATTCGATAGCCATTCTTGCGATATAATGGGAAGCTCTGCGAAAAATATTTCATAGATTTTTGAATAAAGATATCGCCATAGCCAGTTTCCAGGGCTCAGTCATGAACCCTTGCTTTCCTTCTCCATGAATATTAATGCCTTTGACTCCAGCCACTCCTCGACTTCACTCTTATTCGGATGCCACAACATTTCCCTCGATTTTATCAATAGGTCCCAACAACAGATCCATTTGTTGGCCACTTTTTTTAACTCGCACGACCGAGGTTCTGTGTAGCCCGTTAACCCAACAAATACCCAAGATACTAGCCCAACAGAGTAAGCCCCATCGAAAACACCTATGAAGCAGGTGCATTCTCACCCGAGATATCTCTTCAATGGGTAACCACCGAAACCATGTTTTCATGATTGTTTATGGATTATAGTCCCTTGGCATGTGGGCAAGGAGCTCAACCAAGCTGCGAGGATGGAGTCATTTCTGCCGAACTATAGTGCACACCATGCATATATTCTACCAACTACTAATGGCGTGACACAGTTTTGGCCTTAGTAACCCCAAACATGATAGAATGTAAAAGAATCTATCGAACAAGTGTAGAATAGAGGTGCACAACAGTGCTTACGCCATACATGTAAACTAAAACTCAGAATGGTGTGCAATAACCCAATCATTCATTCAAGCTTTTATTGATAGTGTGACATTCATTCACTCAGAACAAGACTTGCATCATAAACATAAGTGAACAGAACATAAACATTCACAACACCAAGTTTCCATTCAAACACAATAGATAACATGGAAACCCATCTAGGAAAAACCACCAAGGTGCTCTTTATCTCACATGAGAAAAGGATATAGCACCTTTCAGTCTGCGGGGTGCAGACTGATCATATGATATGTATTTATGACTTGGAATCATGGTTCTCATGCTCTCTGTCTTATTTCTCATAGTGTACTGCTACCATCTACAGATCCATACATGACCGGGATCAACCTCTCTACCATCTGCACTGCTCTAGCAGATATTTTCTTCTATTTCCCTAACTATGGCTGCATCCCGTAGACTCTTGGCTTCTCTACTACTCAGATATCTCTCCTCTATTAATCCTTCCCATAATATATTGAAATGCTAACCTAAACATAATGAAGACCCACAATCACCAACCTTCTAACTATTGAATCCCTCCTATTTATACTATTTTACATGACCACACAGGATCGACCGCATACAGGAAGTCTATTAACTATCACCATCAGCTGTCATTCAGGCTACAACTGTGGTGATCCTGAATTGACATGAGGCACTAATGGCCTTATTTATAGCATGTTTCTGCTCGTGTAGCATCTGTTGACTTAAGTACCCATGATAGCCCTTTCACTTTTGGCCATTATTCTATACTTATGCTACTGCTTTATTCTGCTGGCATCTTCCTTCCATGTTGTTCCCTCTTCCAGGAAAGTGACGTCTATTACGCCTATTCTTTCTTCTACGTAGCTTTCCTCATTCACACAGTTCCCTTTTTTGCGTTTGCGCTACGTACTGACTCTTACGCTTGTTTCCCGCGCACTTTCCCTAGGCCCAACAGTCCATAAGATTCGATCCTAGGATTTCTTGTTTAAATATATAGTTTGTAAATTAACATTGTAATGATACTATGATTATTATTACATGGTTGTTGTAGGTAATATTATGACATGTGATTTATGTGTATGTATTTTAATATTATACAGTTGGAATTGTTATTTAAGCCACGACTTCTTAATTTTAATAAAGTTATTATTGTTTATACTTTGTAGAAGTAACTGGTATAGATAGTATAAATTGTGCACCATTTGTAGGGTCTTGATTACTTGGTCTGTTAATTTGTTTATGATAATGTTTATTTATATAGAGCTATAAAGGTCTTCGCTGGTTCTTA
>LPNX010511925.1:35163-64729 GCA_001517045.1 Pseudotsuga menziesii | reverse complement strand
TATTTGGGGTCATGATCCCCCAAGAAAGTGGGATCAGAGCAGGTGGCTCATTAAATGACAACTAACCCAAAAAGACCTAGGCAATCTTTTAAAAATACTCAATGAAAAGAGCTAAGGCTGCTCAGATATTTTCCAGAGAGAATTCATTCAGGTGAATGTTATTCAGGAAATTCATTGAGGAAAGAGGGAAAAACAGTAAGGAAGTTGTTTTGACGGGAATGCTATAGTAACTTGATTATTACAGCTTGTTAGCTGGGAGAGCTTACTGTTAAGTTCTGGAGAATTACTGAGTTTGAAGATTGGTATCTGACTTTTTGCTACACCTAGTTCCAGCCAGGGAGACCAGAGCAAGCTCGGGGGTCCTGAGAAGTCGCTGTTTGAGCGCTCTCCAGGAATTGGTAGGGAGGAACGGCCTCACATTACTGTTGTTATCCACAGTTTCAATAGGTTCTGTCACTTAACTATTTTTGTTTTAATAAATGTAAATGGATCAATGTTATGCTTATAATATATGACAAAAGATTTAGCTGTTCAGTAATATAAATGTTTAGTTTTTCAGTAATTGAATCTGTGGATGAAGAATAAAGACCCACTGTGTTTTTCCACATCTGGGTTCACCAGAACCGTACTCCAGCATAGGGGTAGAATTATAGAAGGATGTTATGATGATAATATAGAATAGAATGATAGTAAACTTATAAAGTAGTATTTTTCTGTACAGTTCTTGTTATTTAGTTATTTTCAGTAACCTAAAGTGCTTCATAGATTTACAGTTTATTTTCTTTCAATCCTAATGACTATTTTATCTAAAAATTTAATGGAAAGACAGAATAGCTATATTTCGAATTCATTATACAGGTATTTCAATTCTTAACAGGATTCTCTTACAAAAGAATAAATAGAAAGGCACTTAGGTTATTCACTTAAATTATGTTTTCTTAAGTTATTTATATAACAAAATATATAACCGTAGTTTATAATCCTTAAAATATTAACATGAGAAAATACTAACTATGCAGTAATCAGATTAGTTCTATTATAAATAAATTATATATTGTTAATTGGTCAAGTAAAATAAGATATTATAGAACATAGGAAATGTATGAACACAGTAGTTAAATACTAGTTTATGTTATGTTTATAACTAAATAAGAATACAGTTATTAAATATAATATGTATAATACAGCTTTATTATACATTTAATGTAACAATGTATTAGATTATAATTTAAAACAATAAATAGAATTGAACTTATACAAAAAGGCTGTTCATACAGATACCTTAATTACTGTAAGTAAACACAAATTTATTATATGATTCAAGATAATAATTATATAATAACAATTCCAGCACTCTCAATTAAAATAACTGAGTATCCATGAATACAAGAACAATAATATTCTGTTTATTATATGTACTGTATAGACAAAGTATGCAAGTTAAAATACTAAGAACAAATAGTAATATGGGTGATAAATTCTTTTTTTGTAGTACAAGGTAAATCCCATTTCGGTACTTATAAAGGACGTAACCATTAGTTACTTAAGTACTCCTCTGAAAGAATATTTTAAACAAATAGAGTTACAGTGAGCTCGACTTACCGAGCTAATTCATTTATTATATTAAAATACAGAAGTATATCTTTAACAGAACAATTTTCAATTGCATGTAAATATCTCTTTACGGCCGAGCCCAAATATCATCAACATAATACCAGTAAATAAGAAATTAAATACATTTTGATATGGTACTGTAAGCACAATTAACCAAAAAGTACTGTTAAATAACTTAGGTTCAAGTTAGGGTTTTAACCTTGTAAGTGCAAAAAAGAAACTAACAGATTTATAAAGTCGAGGGTTTCAAACCCCTTGTTTTCCAAGAGTATTTCATTAACTTAACATCTTACACAGTCAAGCCAAGCAAAAAGTCTGAAAGACTTCTTAAGCTACGGCTTCTCCAAACAAAGCTAAATTACAGTTACGGCCTGAGCTAGAGCCTCCTTACGCGGCTCAAAGGCCTCATTAACTACAAGGAAAACAACAAAAGAAAGTAACAAGCAATCTGAAACCCCAAGGGTGACAGACTTCACAACGCAATCATTTTGTTCCAGGAGGACCAAGCAAATAGTAACGACCATGGTTAAAAACCAGGCTTACCGTAAACCTTGAACCGCTGTTGTATTTCCGCACTGCCAAACGAAGGAAGGGGTCGATCTGTAACATGAAATATCCATTTAAAAACTGTTAGAAGCGACTCTATGTATACTAAGAACAAATTAATGGATAAAATTAAGAACTGACAGTCCTCTTACCAGAATTTTTGAGTAAGCGTGGCGACCAACTAACTGTGAAGCACCCACGAAACCTTCTGCAGAAAGGGAGGAAGGGTTAACTGCGCAGCACACATTCAACACTGTCTCAAGGAATACTTCGACACTCACGAAGGAGGAAGAAGTTGCAGCCGAGGGTTTGGACAAGGCAATGGCGAGGGAGAATGACCCTAAGAATGCTCAACAGTATTCATAAAAAACCCAATCAATGTCACCATAACACAGGCAGTGGATGAATCTTCAAGGAAGAACAACGATGGGGAGGCTATCATACAACAAATAGCGACAGTGCCATGAGGAGAAATCGCAACAGAGTAGCAGCTGCCCGAAGGCAAGGGAAGAATGACAGAGCTAGGGTTAAACTACGGCCTTTTAACATTCAAATGCATGGACTGGGTTGTGCCACATTATCACGTAAATTTTTCATGCAGTTCGGGTCACTTTTGTATAGTCTAGGATTCCACAAATGATTTCCAATCATTTGTTGTTTATCCATAGTTCACTCTTATCATTTTGCACGTAGCATGAACCTACATTATAATGTCATCACAAAATCTTGGTTAGTAATCATCAAGGGTGTGGAAATTGATACGACCCTTACGATTATGTTCTTAAATTATTGTATAATTTAATCATTACCTTGTATTATAACTTATACCCTTGCATATTTTCTCTCCATAGTATGATGCTATCATCAAACAATTATATTCATGAGAATGACAAGGTTCTTAAAGAGTATCACTTAAGAGGCAAGGATAATAGTATTCTCTTAATAGATAAGCAATCAAAGTAGATTTATACTTAACCAAGTTTATATTGTTCATGCAAAGGAGTTAAAGAAGCCATCATGGTAAAAGAGGATAGAAGGTAAACTTAGAGATAATCCATAGACTTGCTAAGTATAAAAACTTATACTATGACTTGGTTTATTATAGATTTGGCTTGTTAAGTATAAAGATATATACTATGACTTAGTTTATCATAATTTTGGCTATTGTTCTTTAATGCCAATCTGTTAATAGTTTAAAACTAGAATATTACTAAGTCATGAAAAAGAGTATCTTTAATTACATACTCTAACCATGATAAGTAATTCAATATTATAGTAGTTACTTACTTTAAATGATGTAGTATGGAACTAGCAGGTGTGTATGAAAAGCTGCTAGATCTCTAAAGATGTAAAGGTTCTATTGAGATTTAAATAATATTACGACTATAAATAAGATGATTATTCTCCAAACAATTTTAGTATAGAGAATTTAAACCTCTAATACTAGCTTCTATTATTAGACTGCAGTATGCATTGAGATTGTAATTACCTTAAACTGGGAGGATGACAGTAAGAATGGATTCATAAGTGCCTTAACACTGTGTAGTATACTTTTTCAGTCATGACTTAGTTAGTGAAATGGATAACTAAAAATAGATTTTGATCTTACTTTTCTACCTGTAAGGAATTAATTAAAGTATTAGATCATACTTTTGATAACCATGTTAGACGTGAAACATTTCTTTAATCTTTTGAGGATTATGACATACTGTGACTAGAAAGGAAACAGTTGCAACCATCACTGTTGAACTAAATTCTATCCCTCAAGAAGTGAAAGATTGGAAACAGTGAAGTAATTATACCTTGTATAATGGAATTTTGTTTAAGTATCTATTTCTTACTGAGTTCACTGTTTACGACAATTCTTTAATCAAATGCTTTAAAAACTTTTTAAGCAGCGCTTAAAGCTTCTTACCTGTAGTCTGTAAAAACAAGAAGAACTCTCTGCATTAGCTCGGAAGCTAAGTAAGTGCAGTTTTTACATGACAGTTTCTTTTGTATGGTCGCAAAAAGAACAAAATCAGTAAACTGAAAAGAACTGTTCTACTGCCAAACATAACCAACAATTAATAAATTTCGATAATAGATAACTAATCAAACAATTAGTGACTACATTTATTGAAATTACATGTATTTTAAAAATTTTAAATTTTCTTGAAATTTTGGGTTCTGACAGGAACGAAGTGTTTTTTGTGTCTAGTAAGCTTTCTGCATTTTCTCTCTGTGTCGAGCACTGTGTATGCTCTCCCTCTGTGCCTCGAGCGATCAGCTGTGATCAAAAGCAGTGATCTCACTTGTAATGAGTCTGTAAAACCAGTAGCGTATGCTCTCCCTCTGCATTTAGTGTGATCAGCTGGGATTATAAACTTTGGTGAGTGTAAGTTTGCACTTGTGATGATCTTCGCCCTCCGAAGACGAACAAGTTTTTGAGTCTGTATTAAGAAGCTGCTTTCATCTGTTGCGTTCGCGTTCGATCTTGGATCAAAAGTAGTGATCTCACTTGTAATGAGTCTGTAAAACTAGTAGCGTATGCTCTCCCTCTGCACTTAGTGTGTTCAGCTAGGATCATAAACTCTGGTGAGTGTAAGTTTGCGCTTGTGATGATCTTCACCCTTCGAAGACGAACAAGTTTTTGAGTCTGTATTAAGAAGCTGCTTTCATCTGTTGCGTTCGCGTTCGATCTTGGTGTCTCTTTTGAAATATAGTTGCTAGAAGACTCCTCTAATCCTAATCGTGGTTTACACCAAATTTTTTATGATGGAGAGTGATGATATTAAGAAGCATATATAAGAGTTTTTATACCAAGGGGTTATTAAGCCATCAAGGAGTGGTCGCCCTTGGAGTTCGAAAGTACCATGTGAATTCATATGGCGGTACTTAATATTTTTAGAGTTGCGAGAATTTAAAGTTATATTGGATAATATATTTATTTTAGTTATTGATACAATGTTTTTGTGATAAATGGTAAAATTTAAATATGAGATTATTGATAATTATTAATTGATTCACTATTAAGGAATGAGAGAAATACAATGTGGTTGTGGTAAACTCTAAAAATAGGGGATTTTTTATAATTCCATGAATGAATGTGTTTTAACATTTTTTACCATATGACCCTTGGTGGATTAAACCTATTGTTTCTCCATGTGCCCCTTATTGTGTTGGTTCTAAAGAAGAATTGTACTAGAAATTTTTGTGTTAATTTCCATAAAAATAAAAAATATCATAGTCATGAACCAATATTATTTTGTAAGGATTGATGAATTGCAGGGATAAAATTACTTTTCCATGATGGATCTCAAATCTAGTTACCATCAAAGAAGGATAAGGAAAGAAGAAACTTGCAAGATTACTTTCAAAAGAAAACATGGGTTGTTTGAATAATAAGTGATGTTTTTGGGCCCCACTAATGTGCTGAGTTACATCTATGAGGTTCATGAATGAAATCCATATACAATTCATAGATTTCTTTGTAGCCATACTTGGACTAAATTCTCATTTAAAATTGTAGATGGGAAGTGCATGTCAACCATTAAAGAAATTGCTAAACACCCTACACGCCAACAAGTTGCAGATGAACTTGAAGAAGCATGAATTTTACATGCTAATGATACTATACCTAGGATTCATGGTTAGTATAGATAAAATCAATATCAACTCAACCAAATTTGATATGATTAGACCATGTCTTAGACTAGTGACGCTCATTAAGGCAAGGAGTTTTGTTTGAGTTTGGAAGTGTCTTCCTAATTTCATTAGATATGTTGTTGTATTGTTTCAACTCTATAATGCTTGAGATATGAAGATAATATATTTTTTTGGATTGAGGTGCAAGAGCAATCTTGCAATGATTTTAAGTAGAAGATACATAGAACATCAATACTAGGGATTCCTAATTTGCAAATCCTTCTAATACATCAATTTATGCAATGGGGTTTTTTCTCATGTAAGAACAAAGATCGATTTCCAACCATTTAGAAACCTTCAATGGTATTATTATGAATTATTTTATCTATGATAAGGACTTGTTTTCTTCATAACATGAAGTGAAGAACTAAAGGGATTACATATTAATAAATACTTAAGAAATTGATCCACATTGATCATAATCCACTATAATTTATGCAAACCTAGATAAATATGCAATAAGTTTTTTTTTTTAATAGGGGAATCATCAATTGGAGCTGGGCTAGTACTCGCATGACATGGGGTCTAGGGATCCATTCCTGTTACCACTATACCCTTAGGTTTCCCACACCCACTCGCAAGATATGGGACACAGGTAAACCCGTGTGGGATTTGATTTCGTAACCTCCTTTACAACTAGTGACTTCATATCTAGCAACACCAATGAGTCACACCCGTTCAGGCTACAAATATTCAACAAGTTAGGCATACCAAGTGGATGTAATATATGAAACAATTCAATCTTGTCATCAAAAAAAGGGGGTCACCAATAAGATAGTTTAATTATTATCTAGACCTCCTAAATCAATAAATGTTCTCACAATTATCATTGCAATTGTAGAATTTTCATCATGATTACCTCCAAATCAAGTATGAATAGGATACACATTATTCTCATGGAGATTTTGCATTGCATTAGGAAGGGAAGAATCATGATTTCCATCTAAAATATTGGTTATTTTATATAGATTAAAAGTTGTGTATTCAAGATGGTGAATATAGAACCATGGTGATAAGAGAAGCCCATACTTCCAAAGTAGTTGGATGCTATGGAGTTAAGATTTAGAAATACACTCCTTAACCATCAAAGGTATGTTTATTGGACTTGTAGGCAAATTGATGTTGCCAGGTTCATTAAATAACATGTTTTTTTATTGTATAATGCAAACCTACTAACAAAACGTTGGGGTTGTACACTCCTTTGTTTGTTATGAGTTAATATTAAGAGAACATACCCATGGATTTCCTTATAGGTTTTTCGAAGACCAAGCATGGACATGACTAGTCATTGGTAGTATCCTATAGGTGGAAAGTACAACAAGATTCCATAGTTCTTTGTAATAAAAACATTTCTAGACAAGAAGAAACAAACTCTTTCTTCCAACATATACGTAGACAATTTGGATTACCAAGGTCCATCATCTCAGGAAGGGACAACAAATTTGTGAGCCATTTATAGAAATAATTGTAAGGTATGATGGATACCAAGTTGAAGATGAGAACTTATTTTATAGATGGATGGAAATGGCGAATCAAACCATTTTTCATCTATTGAGAGGGTATAATATGAAGCATACTAAAAATCCAAATGGGAATATCCCTTAATTCAACGCTATTATAATTGAGTTGTTCATAACTCTAGTAATAAATCTAGACTTGAGAGATGCTTATAATTCTTGCTTAGGAGACCTAGTGATTTGTCATTTTTTCAAGTCACTAAAAACCAACCAATGGATGATCAGGAAGATAAAATAGCTAGATTGATAGAAAATATACAACATTTTCATACGAAGGTAGAAGAATAGTTGCATAGAGATCAACAAATGTACAAGGAGAGGCATGAAAAACATTGATTTCTTATAATTTCAATGTGCGATACTTGGTTTGGTTACATATAAGTAAGAAGTAACTGCAAAATAAAGGAAATGAGATTAAATCCATTAGGCATGGACCATTATAGATCATACAACAAGTCGGAAAAAATGGCTTTCAATTGGAATTTCCCCAATAAATGGGTATTTAATTTGTTATAAGTGTAGAAAACATGAAATTGTTTGAATCTTCCATTCTTGATGAAGAACGAGAATGTGCCCCTTTATTTATTTCAGTTGAATATATTCTCGGGGTGAGTTGGAAAATGATGCCAATTTACAAGTTAAGCTTCATCAAACCCATAGAAGTAAGTAGGGGTTATTCTTGGGGTTAGAGGTCAAACTTTAGAAAAGGAAATTGGTTAATATGAGAGGAGGTTGAGCAATATTTTTTTCACTTGTACACTTCACTGTACATACAAATACATACCTTGTCACTTGGATGAGTATGTTACTTTGTATGTGCATGTTTGTGTAGGTTTGCTATAGAAGACCCCAAAAACTAACCTTTCACTGCTTCAAATTCGGGACTGAGGATGAGTGTAAAAACTTGGAATTGTAAGCAATAACACACCAATCAACATCCAAAAAATTGAACTGTTTAGGCACCCATTGGTTTGGAAATTCAGATTGTTAAAGCCTGTAATAAAATCAAGTATTGGACTGTTCATAAACTAGAGGAATACCTCTGTGGAAAACTCGAACTGTTTACTGTTTAACAAAAAATAATGTCTCTATGGAAGAATTCAGATGTTGGTTACCTCAGTCCAGTACCAAAAAGTGATATTCGTTTATCTTTAAGCCTCAGTCCAAACTACCACAAAGGTACATTCATTTATAGCTGTTATGTCAAACATTTTGGTGTATAAATACACGTTGAAGAAGAGGATAGGGCCAAATTCATGAAGATTTTAAAATCAATTTATTAATTTTTATACGGGCCCGACTTCAAAGGAAAGTTAAGTCTTTTTGTTGATTTAAAAATTGTTTTAACAAACAACCACTCAATGGGGCCAACCTCAGGGGAGGTTTTAATTAACGTGTAATTCAATGACAATACTAACGCGGAGTTGTTAAGGTGTTTTTAAAATTTCATAGGACCATTTCAAATTAAACAAATTCCATGCCACTTCTTGTGAGTTTGAGGGTCACTAAATTAGGTTTTCAAATATTAATCAATAAGCGTGCAATGGGCATCATTATGGGCTAAAAAGGGCAAGGAATACATCATAGGGTCAAGTTCTAGTTTGTTGGATTAGGGACCAAAGGTAAGAGTTTTGGGGTTTATTATTAGGTCATCAAAGTCACCACAAGTGAGGGCGTGCTTTACTAACCACCAAGAACCCCAACATCATAACCATCAGGGTGTGGGGTTTCCTAGACTTCTCCTAGGGTACCAGGACCTCATTACAAACACAAATGACCACTGAATGGGTCATTTGGAATCTTTGAAGTTCTACACTTCTTCAACCCACCAAGGACACTTTCTAGAGTACTAGGGAATAGGTTGTGGTATTGGGGAATCCAAAGAAACAACTAGGGAACCATAGAAAAAAATTAGGGGAACTTAAACACTCTAAAGGGTGTACACAGATTTTTCCATTGTCCAAAGGGATCCAAGGGCTTCAGACTTGGGCTTGGACAAGGTCAAAAGGTATCCTTTGACACTGACAACTACTTAACCCTTAGGGGCTCCTCAAGGGGCACCAATACACACCGACACACCTGTTGGAATCAATGAAAATTCAGTCAACAATATCCCCCTTTGTCATTATTGAAAAATTCAAATCTCCCCCTTAGCCTAAGAGATTCCTTTGTTCACAAATACCCCCCTTAGAGCAACCTTCTTTTACCTTCCTTGTTCAACTTTTTATCCCTTGGCATCAATGGAAAATGGTTATCCTTGTAGCATTACTTCTACCCCTATCATACTGTTGTGTTGTTGAAGATAGACCAATTCAATTAGGAGATAGTATGACTCCCAATTTTTCTCAGAGGTACCCACAGGTCTCTCTTGGGATAGGTTTAGTAAAGTTTTTTGCAATCTGTTCTTTTGTCCCAATATATTCCAACTTGATATTCTTTTCTGTGACTTGTTCCCGAAGAAAGTGAAACTTGATAGGAATATGCTTGGTCTTGGAGTGCATGATTGGATTCTTGGAGATACTTATCGCAGTCGTATTGTCACATAGAATTGAAATTGGATCAACACATGTCACGTGCATGTCTTGAAGAGTTTGTTTCATCAATAGAATATGAGTACAACAGGATGTTGCTGCTATATATTCTGCTTCAACGGTTGATAAGGACATTGAAGACTGCTTTTTGCTCGACCAAGATACTAGACAATTTCCTAGCAAAATTTTTGTTCCACTGGTGCTTCTTCTATCGTCAACACATCCTGCTCAATATGCGTCTAAATAAGCTATCAATTTTAGCTCATTTCCTTTTGGATACTAAAGTCCAAAGTCTATAGTTCCTTTGAGATATCTGAAGATCCTTTTAACTACTATAATGTGAGTTTCCTTTGGAGCAACTTGGAATCTTGCAACTTGTCCAACAAATTGCATCACATCTAGCCTTGAGTTTGTTACATATAGTAGACTACCAATCATTGACCTATAAATCCTTTACACTAGGAATAGTACTTATATCTCTTTGTCTTCAAAGCAAAATAGATATAAGACATGAGTTTCTTTAATATCCATTTTTATATTTAGATAGCTTGGAATTCAAAGAAGATAAACAATTTAAGATTTAGATCAACACTAATAAAATATTTATTATTATTCGTCCTAATAAATCATTAGTATGTTGTCTAGGAATATTGTATCAATCATCAAGACTTAACAATAGAAACACTTAATACCCACTTAGAACTTTAGAGCTAAGGTGAAGATGAAGTTGAGCGCATTTTTGGGTACAATTGAGCCCAAATTCTATGTGATAATTGGCTTGAATATTTCAATATAAAAAGCAAGGTAACAAAAATTTTCTAAGAAAGTTTGCTAATTCTTTGAACTTGTTGATCGCTAGTGGCTCAAAGTATACTAATATTTTTAATCTCATTGGTTGTTAAATATTTTTATTCAAAACCATATATAAATTAATAATAAATTTGAAAAGTTTATTATTTACTCCTATTTATTACCACTCTTGTCGATACATACTACACTTATGTATTTGGAATTGATACATAAATGTTTAATTTTACTTTAATCATATATTTATTTATATGCATAATCAAACAATTTATTATGCATAACATATATTTCTTTGAGATATATAAAAATAACTATATTAATAAATGGAAGTAAATAAGAGTTTTCCTTCAATATTTTAATTATCACACATCAATTTGTAGTCACTATTTACAATGTAATGTATTTTGTCTTATAATGCTAAATAGAAACAAGTTGTAATGATGTACAAGGTAGAATTTTACCTTTTTTAATATCTCTTAATTATCACACATCAATTTGTGGTCACTATTTACAAAGTAATGTATTTTTGCCTTGGGTCATTTGTTTATCAATGCTAAATAGAAACAAGTTATAATGATGTCCAAGGTAGAATTTTACCCTTTTTAACATCTCTTTTATGACTAGGTTGTTGAGAGAATGTATGTTAGGGGTGTTTTTTATTTTGTTTGGGACAAAAATATTAAGATGTTTGAAAATATTATTATAATAATGATAACTTTAAAAAAAATAAAATTGTTTTAATATTTTTATTTGTTTATACTCTTTTCTTTATAAAATTAAACAAAACTTTGATACTTAGTTACTTTATGTTAAAATAATAACATCAATAATAATACAAAAAATTGGATGTTAAAATCTTGGTATTGGTATTATATCTTAAAACATTTAAATATTCTATATTTATGAGAAAATTAAGTATCTTAAAATAAAGTAAGTTAAAAAAAATCAAAGAATACTAATATAAAATTTGTAAAAAGATGATGGAGTACTTTATAACATAAAACCATGTAGCTTTCATAACATGGTTTTACAATGTTTCTAAAATCCTTTACTTGTTCTTTAATTTTTTTTGCAGGTTACTACAAACAATCAAGTGAAATTTCAATAGCTATATCTAAATCAAAATTAAATTATAAATTTCAAATTCTAAGAACCGCTACTAAAAATTTCAACCCAACAAACAAAATTGGAGAAGGAGGGTTTGGTTCAGTCTATAAGGTAATGCCCATATTATTGTTTCACTATTTATTTTTTAAATACATGGATAAATTTACATCATCATTAATTAACATAAACGTGACATGTTGCAGGGAGTTCTACCAAATGGCACTGAGATTGCTGTGAAGAGACTATTTGTCAATAAAAAACATAGCATGACTCAGTTCTTCAACGAAGTGAATCTGATAAGTCGTGTTCAACACAAAAACCTTGTTAAATTGCTTGGGTGTTGTGTGGATGAACCAGACAAACTCTTGGTCTACGAATACCTTCCAAACAAGAGCCTTGATTTATTTTTATTTGGTAATCTTTCTTAACTCTATTATATTGTGTTACCATTAATGTTCACATTACAAGCATTGTTGTTGTTGAGTTATATTTAAGTATTTGAGATAGAATTGTACTTTGTACCAGATGAGAAAATGGGCAACGTATTGGATTGGCAAAAGAGGTTGGAGATAATATTAGGAATTGCTAGTGGGCTAGCATATCTCCACCAAGAATCAGATATACGCATCATCCATCGAGACATAAAATCTAGCAACATTCTATTAGACCACAATTTCAAGCCTAAAATTGCAGATTTTGGGTTGATCAGATACTTTGCCGAAGATCAAACTCATCTAAGCACTACAATTGTTGGAACTCGGTGAGAATACTTTTTAAAAGAAAAAAAAAACAATATTATTAAAATTTTTGGCTGATATGTTCTTTTTTGTTTTCACAGAGGTTACATGGCTCCAGAATATCTTGTTCATGGTCATCTAACGGAAAAGGTTGACGTCTATGGTTTTGGGATGCTAGTGTTAGAGATTATTAGTGGTATAAAGAATAGAACCCCTATGCATGCCGATGACATACCATCTATCTTGACAATGGTAATCATCTCATCATATATATAGTTTTCATGACTTCTTGAAATTAAATTGAGATAATATTCAAATATATGGTATATCTGTGGTGCAAGTTTGGAACCATTATTTATTGGGGACAATTTCAAAGATAATTGATCATAATATCGAAGAAAACTACCAGGAGGAGGTACTGCGAGTTGTTCACATAGCTCTCCTTTGCACTCAAGCATCTGCAACACTACGTCCTTCCATGTCTAAAGTTATAGTGTTCCTCACCAGCAAAGAGCCAAATCTTTTAAAACCTACTCAACCCCCCTTTATAGGGGGAATCCATTCCCAATCAGAAACTAGTGATACACTTGACCACTTAGAATTAAATACTTACACAAGTGTTTCACCTAAATCATAAATGCATAATCCACTACCCAATGATGCTTTCAAACATGCCACTCTAATGTCATTGAACAACACTTTAACAAGCTATCTAATGTCATTGAACACCACTTCAACAAGCTATTTTAGTGCAGAATTATAGGAAGGAAATGTTTCAAAGTGAGGCAATTAGCTTATCCCACATGGTTGGGGATTATGATTATATTAATTTATTGAGATGAACACATCTTTACATTCTTTGGATAGTGTGCTAGTTATGGATTGAACTTTAATGACAGTGTAATTGATTCAATAGTAGTATATTTGTTATAATGGTATAAGGATGGATGAAAGGATTTTTTTTTACATGCAATATAGGATGCACTAAATTCAAACCGGAGGAGCGTGATATGAAATCTATCAATTTAATATATTCCAACTACAATAAATGCAATAATATTAGTGTGGAATTAATTCAATTGATATGATCTCCTCTTGTTTTTCATATGAAAACATAGTTGAACAAGTGCTACATAATAGCTAGTCCATGTCGCTTAGTTTGGGAATAACTAAATTGCATTTCAAGATAATGAAGGAAATATAATATAGATAGCATAATTGCATAGTCGATTCCATTTAACTCAGTGATAATAAAATTGAATATGCATTCCAAAAAAGTAAAGATGATATAATAAAAATAACTTTATTCCTAGAACTTAGTTTGTAGATAGTTAAATTGTTGCCTATATTTTTTATTTCGAATTATGTAGTTTAATATCTCAATATTTCGAATCATAATTGCATTTATTTTAAACATTAAAAGTTTTAACATGTTATGCTTTGATAATTAAGAATGACAATATTTTGTTCTCCGACCTCATTTCACAAATCAACAACCATAGTATATTTTCTTATAATAAACATAAGTTAATATAAATTAAGAAAAAATATGACCACCATACAAAATATCCATTTTACTTTAAATAAAATTTTTAAAATAAAAATATAAAATTTTAATATATACCTACATTCGTATGTAATAGTTTATAACCTTAACCTTAAGTGTATGTCTTTCAACGTTCTATGAATGATGTAACATGTACTTTATTAACTACCAGCATTTGTAGTTGGATCTTCTGTGACATTAAGAACAATGTCATCCAAGTCATTCTCATCAAGAATGACTGTAAACCCGACGTTCCAAGAATTGAAGTTTGCTAAACCAGAGAGCTTCTCTTCCTGTTTGAAACCTATGATAGCCATCTCTGTCACTTATCCAAATGTTAGATTTGCAAATCTTATTCCAAGATCTAGTGAGAAACAACAACAATTTCCCTTTACTATGTTTTCACATGCTAAGCTCTGATACCATGTTGAGTTTTCAGCATTAGCATAAACTTTAAAAATTTGTAGATAAACATAAATAGATCAGCAGTGTAGTAAAAACACATTCATCACATCAGCACACATGGACACAATATTTTTCACTGGGGAAACCTTCAAAGGACAAAACCCCCCAAAACATTAATAGCTCATCTCGTAAATGAGATCGATTAAGAAATTCTTCAAAAAGTTCCTCAAATCCAGATCTGGATTTTGACCACAGTAACTGTAAAATTCATCAGCAAAAATTAGACTGATAATTTTACCCACAATTTCCAGAATTATAGAAAATTACCAATTTAGGGCTTTCTCAGAAAAACTGAGATTTTCTCTCTGCTGCCCAAAAATATCAGACTGCTGAAAACTGCATGAAAATATCAGACTGTCTGAAAACTGCTTGAAAATATTAGCCTGCTGAAAACTGCCCGAAAATATCAGACTGTTTGAAAATTGCTGAAAATTGCCTGAAAATATCAGACTGTCTGAAAACTGCCCAAAAATATCATACTGCTAAAAACTGCCTGAAAATATCAGACTACTAAAAATTGCCCGAAAATATCAGACTACTGAAATCTGCGCAAAAAATGGAATGCTGAAGATAGCTGTGCAAAAATGCTGAAGATGGACTTTGCTAATAAAACCCTAGCTGAGGGTTTGAACATAAAATAGTCTTCTTCTCCCATGAGAGCAAAAGTATGTGTAACAAATGAGAAAGCTTGATCTTCTTTTATAACATTTGTTCACCTCTAAGTGGATAAGATTAGGAAAGATAAAAATAATAATATTTTTATTCTTTTCCTAATTTCACTTTCGCTGTTACCAAAAAGGTACTTTATTTTTTTCTTTGACTTTTGACTTTGGCCTTTTACCAAGTGCCCCTATGGTCATTACATGTGGTACTTTTTTATTTCAAAAGTACATCATCATAAACCAAGAGAGTTATTAATGCTTTTATCTCACACACTGTGTGACACCTAGATCTGGTACTAGGGTAACTTAACCAAGGGTAGCTAATCCTTGGAGAAGCACACCAAGCCCATAGATCAAGGGTCAAAGTGCCACACACAGGCCCAGACCTAGTCTAGGGCTTACAGTGTCTTCATTCTCCCAGAGAATGGCTACTCATAACTAAGCCGAGTCTACCAATCCCAGACTGGTCTACATCTTGGTCCCGGACTAGATGTTTACTCAACACTAGGTTGAGTCTACCCAGGGTAGATCTGGGTTTATATCATGGTCCCAAACCAGAAATCTCCCATTCAACAAAATGGTCACTCAACACTGGGTTGAGTCTTCACCGTGGTCCCGGACTAGGTGGTCCCATTCTCCGAAGAGAAGGGCTCTTGATGGTGCTCAAAAAATCAACAATATTTGGCATTTAAGCCAAGTCAAGAATTGTGGTGGTGATCTATTTTTTATTGTCGCAGAGTTGATATTGGTCAAAGAACTGGAAAAACGTCTGTTAACAAAAAATATCAGCTAATGCAGAAAAAGGTTGTTTCCCTAGTTTAAATAATTTAGATCTAGAACAAAACAAACTACACAACAAATAAACTTCCGCTAGAACCCTAGACTACTTGAATTAGCTTCTCTCATACCTTTTAACATGTAGATCTGAAGGTCTAAACTTGTTGTGCTTGAGCTACACGGTGAATGAACCTGCAATAGACACAATAGAACAAAACCAAATGAGAGTAACAAGATAATCTACAATTATATGTAAATGGCCAAGGAAATAAACAATAAATAGAGTATAATAATGAGATACACAGTGTTTATGGGAAAGAAACAATGTTTGCATTAATAAACAATGAATGAGAGATCAAAACCAAGCCTTGGTGTTGGGAGATATTCACAATGGGGCCTTGCCTCAAGATTCGCCTTGCCTCTAATGACTCAATAAAGTATGATATTATTTGGATAGAGTTTGGATGCTATCACACAATATTCCTCTCCATTTCCCATGAGGGGTGAGCCACTATTGAAAAGCCTCAATGGATAGAGTAGTTTGAGGATTCAAAGGAGAAGGTTCGGGGATCATCCCTAGAATAGGGGGGGATTCGAGTTCCACCTTTAATAATTCTTAGGGATGAGGTTCCACAAAGAAATATTCGAGAAACCTCTCGAAACTTCAGGCTTTTTTTTCTTTTATAAGTCAAGCACCACACTTTATATAAGGGAAAAAGCGATGAAAGGGAGTTCCTCCTGATGCAAGAAGGAAACAAGCGGCAACACCTCTCCTTTCCAGTGGAAAATGTGCGTTTCTAGCATGGGTACCGTTTGTTACATAAGGACAAGGCGCAATGGCGGCTCAGAATAGGGAAAAAATATAAGGAAATAATCTTCTTACTTCAGTCTTTGAGGGATTTGAGCAATAAATGGGATACCCATCTCATAACATGATGGTGACGGGAATTAGGTGTAACAAAATCCCCCCCAAAGCATGAGGCTAGAGGGAAAGGATAGGAAAAATGATTTGACAGAACAAGTTATAACTTTGAGAAAAGGTCCAAAGGTTTAAATTCATTAATAATCAACAGGTTTCTGCCGTACTTTTACACTTTGATATACACCCGAAATGACTCACAACATGGTTTTCGACCAATACAATGCAGATCCATGTGATATAAAAACAATCATGGATAATGAAGTACAACGCATATCCATGCGAAGAAGAGCCAAATTTGGACATATATACCAGACATACAATGTCGATCTATGTCATACAGACACAAATTCTGAGCACAACCACGAACATACAATGTGGATCTATGCAATGATTCATACAAAATACTCCATCACATCCTAGGAAAAGCAAACATAACAGATGAATGCTCAATGGACTCCCAGGTTTTTCATCCCATTCCCAAGAAAGTACGATTCTATCCATGTGAATAAATGTTTTGAAGTCGAACATGGTAGAAACCACTTGATTACCAACCAATGATGAGAAGCGTTAACAAGTGTGAGGGAAATCACTATTAATGTCAATGATTCTTAAGGTGCTCTAGTACATTCCTCTGAATGTGAATAGATGAACTGATGTCGAACGCTTGGCTGGATCTTTTGATCAAAGGCCAATAACGAAAGCCTATTGTTAAAAGTGAGGAAACCTACCATTAAGGCATGCAAATTTCAAGGTACTGACTTATGTCTAAGACTACTTCTTGGAAGATGTGCTAAAATCAACAAGAATAGTCTCCTTGAAGGAGGTCCAGGATGAATCCCACATCAACAACACAAAACTTGGAACAAAGTTATGGAATTTGAGTATGAATTAACCATAGGACTGACTCAAAGGTAACTGACACAAAATAGTGGTAGGTTTGACCGCAGAGGGTAATTCTCAACACGCAACTTTCCTTTGAACATTAAACAACACAAACGAAGACTTGGTAACATTGACTTGACGAGGCGGATACCGGGACATAATGCAACATTGGATGATGCATTCTTTGAAAATACTCAAAGGAGTAACACGAGTCATGAAAGTGGATCATCTCGGAGACAAGCTGAATACCCAACTGTTTGAATGAAATGCAAACAAGTGCCATGTTCAAAGGTGACAAGAAAGTTTCCATTAATACAAATGAAACATGCTTTTCCTTCTCTTAATTTCCCCATCATGATCGATGAGTGCCTCTTTTCTTTTTAACGAGCTAAAAGAGGGTAACAAACGCTCGTTATAGCTTATCATAGGAGAAGTCCATTTTCATATGTTTTTCAAACCTAAGAAAGGAGGGGTTCATTCCTAGAAATGGTCTTTTAGTGTTTAGTTTAACGAGTTCAATGAAAGAAAACTCGACGTCGTTCATGTTTAGAGAGTCTGAATGAGACTAAAGAAGACTCCAAGGAGGTCCTTTTTCATAAATTTAGTCTCCAAGGCCCGAAAAAGTATAAAATAATACCTTGGAGAACTCTTATAGTCAACGACTAGTGTGCACCTTTTTCGTAAATAGTCAATTTGAACCAAATATGTGGTAAACTACCGTTGGAAAGACGACTTTTCAAGTACTTTTACGAGCGTGAAAATGACAAGTTCACTTGGAAATCTTTTCATATTTCGAGAGTTAGCAAAGAGCTTAAAGAGGACTCCATTGGGTTTTCTTTTTTGTAAGCAGTTTTAACGAGCCTGAAAAAACAATAAAAGTAGACTCAAAAACTTAGTTCTAGGGTTTAACGAGCATGGCTATAGTATTAAAAAAGTGCTCGATTTTTATTTTATTTTATCGAGAGAGTCTCAAACCATATACGTTGCTCGAGCTATTCTTCTACTTTGATTACACCAATTGTCTACTGTAATATCTACTACTGAAGAGGTGTGTCTAGCCCCTAGAGGAGTGTTTTTCCATAATCAACTCTCTCTTTCTAATAGAAACCACGAACCTTTCTTCGTATCTTTTGATACTTTGATCTGCTGTATACTTGATCTTATGGATTTGCTTGGAAGACTTCATAAAAATTCCCTTCATGTATTGAACACATATCTGAACATCATTCTGTATGATCGATTGGCACTTCTAGATCATATCATCCTTCCATTCTTCCTTCTTGGGACATTCTTTTGTAAAGTGTCCTTTCTCATCACAACTGAGCTATTGAGTTATAAGATGTCCTTCTATTCTTCTTTGGAAAGTTCTTCCTTCTTGTTCTTTCTCTGCTTGACATGAGTTGTTAGGGATTGATTTCCATCTCTTCTTCTTTTTCCATAAATCAATCGTGCACTCCTCTATATGTGATCTACTAGAACAACTCTCTTGACTGAATTTGGAAGACCATTCAAAATTGCAATTTATGCTTCTACTTCTTTGACATTGTCTTCAACGACTTCTAATTTCTCTTTGATATGAGATCTTGTTGTGAAGTAATCATTGAATGTTTTCTGACATTGCACCTTCACATCCTTGATTTGAGTTCTCAAGTTCATCTTCGTACATGTTGTTTCTTGCATCGAACATATAATTGGGAGTATTCAAGGTTGATACATGTGAGATCCAATGGAGACAGAAATACTCATCTTTGTTTTGACTAGGTCCTTCTTTGCTTCGACTTCATCTTCGTCTGGATATGTAGCATCTTATTTGACATAGCTCTTCATGGAATGCTTCTTCAACTATGATAAGCACTCTATAATTCCATCCTTAGAAGTTCTCGACTCTTTCAATCTTTTCCTCAATCTTGGTACTGCTTGTCATCATGATAAAAATGAGAACCTCAAATGGAAATAGAGAGGATGGAACTTACCAGTGAGATTGCTTCAACTTGATGCTTGCTTGAAGAATATTTTGAAAGACTGCTTCTAGTGGACCTAGGGTTTGACAAAGAAACCCTAATTTTTCAAATTAGGTATCTTTCATATCTGATTGGATAGAAATATGTGCCTCATCAATTCAAGCTTAGGAGCATACTTATTTTCCCAAAACTGTGGACAGAATTGCAAAAAATCAGATGCCCTAGTTTTCCTCTGTTTCTTCTACAGAAATGGATTATCTTATTTCTACTATAGATCCGAATTTTCGGCTCCTTAGGTTCTAAAACTTCATCCTGAGGTATCTTGGTTTGTATTCTTTCCCACCACATAGGTTAGAACAGAATTGGATTCACCAGCTAGGACTTATGCGAAGTTTCCCAAGATGACTTATTTCAGGATTGTTGATCATAGTGAGATTGTACGAACCTCCACATGTCACTATTTCACCTTCTAGGTCTGAAAATTTTACCACAAAAACTCCAGTCCGTGCCCTATCTGAAACATCTTGTGAAATTTCATTTGGACGTTCCTAGCCCGAGATATAGCGATTCTCCCTCGGTCACCTGTTTAAGGAGGAATTATGGGAGAGGCTGGAATAGTGAGTTGGAGGAATCATATGTCCTATATTATAAAGAATATGGGGTTGAAACGTTTACATAGGGTATAGTGAGAATTTATCTTCAGCTTGACAAAGTTTCAGCTCCTGATCCTTCTCCAATCTCGCGTTATAGCGAAAGTACCAACATGACTAGTTTTTGTCTTCTAGGGTTTTCAATCATGAAACCCTAATCTTCAGTAGCCATAGTTGAGGTAGTGTTTCGGTTGCACAAAGAATTCTTTCAAGGTGTCTCTGATACCATGTTATATTTTTAATTGTTATACAGGATATAAAAACATTTATCGTCATCACATCATAACCATAAGCAAAGGATCACTAAAATAAAGAAAAATGCAACAACATAATAGAACACAAACATTTTCCTCGGGGAAACCACAAGGGAGAAAACTCCGTAAAAATTCCTCAGTATAGAATTCGACCAAGACAGTGTAGAACCCCGACAACAAGAATAGTTGATGATCTTCCACAGTAGACTCTCTCTCTCTCTCTCTAGCACAATACTTGAGTGTAAGATGTGTAAGAATGAGAGTGGCGCCTCACCTATTTATATTCATTAGGTGAGTGCCTCAAATAACTAACTAGGTCGGTCAGGTTCCCTAATTAGGGTTGAAGTACCTTGGGAGACTCATAATACTTTTTATAGATTAGTTTTGTGGGTACTATTGCCCCAACTTACAACATAGGGTTTACCTCATGAATTTTACATGACCAACTACATAAAGGACATCTACGAATGGAGGAATAACATCTCCAAAGAAGAATATAACAAAAGTACAATATAATATCTTATGAAGTTACAATACTTTAACAATTATATGTACCTCATCCATTTTTGAGAAGAAATACAAACCAAAAGCCACTGAAGTTCAAATGAGGAGACTACACTCCTCCGCGGTCCTCTTTGGTCTCTCCACCATTGTCACCATTTCTCCCTTGATCCTATGATGTCTATCGGCCATACGATGAGCTCCTACCCTCACATATCAGGGGGCAATCTGTTAACACCAAAAAATGTTCACTTATCTCTCTATGGTCCAAACCATAATTATACATCATAATCCCACCATTATTTCCTCCATTTTGACCTGCACTATTAAAAATCCACAAAAAATGGTCCAAAACATTGTTATTTAGTCGCCTATAAATGCAGGGAAGTTGAGCATTTATTGTGACATAACTCCACTCTCTCCAAAAAGGACAAAAAACCCTAAAATGAGAATGGGTCAAAAACCATGGATAAATACCATGATCAATAAAATACCATGGGTAAAAAAACCTTGGATCATCCTATAAATACATTGTGAAGGTCTCCTCAAAAACACTTTGGTCAACTTTTTGTCAATCGTTCACTTTTCATTTTTCACCATTGTTCCCATATTTTTGTCGTATCATTCCCATGGTGTATGTTGAGCTTACTCTATACCCTATTGGATCCATTCCCCCTTTTTGAAAACCATTAGTGGAGGCGACTAGAGAACCAAACCGTGGAGTTGGTGGACCATTTCCTCAANGTATGCTCGTTCTTGTTTTTATTAGTAGAAATATATATATATATATATATATATATATATATATAGTAAAAAATATTGTCATTGTTGTTGTTTATTGTTGCAAGTCAAGGTTTAGGAATCCCTCGCACCATGAACTATACCCTATGATCCGTTTGATCTAGGGTAGGTGCTTTAGCACGTAGCAAGGGAGAAATCCCCACTACAATGAGCTATATGCCAAAAAATAGGCATTCATCAATTAAAATAAAATCGTTTGAAAGCACTCTAAAAAATAGTTAAATATTTATCCTTGAGTAATCCAACAATTATGATCACATAAAACAAATGTCTATAAAAACATACAAGAGAAGAAACTTGTACAAGAAGATGATCTCCGAACATTCTATGATTCTACTGAAACATATTTCAATAGAATATGCAATATCAATGAAGAATTATAGATAGAGAAAGGAAAAAAAATCCTATAGTGCAATATATTTCTTCAAGAATATTTAGGAACTACAATATCACGACTGATGTCATTACGACCCTCAGCCTTCAGTTCTATCTTGTAAACATAATTATTGAAAGTAAATCATGTGTGAAGCTGAGGAGCATATTTGAGTTTCACAGAGTGCAACATTTTAGATGCTAACTGTTAAGGAGTGCTCTGAGTTTGAAGAGCTGTCGAGCATCCAAACATTGGTATCTGTAGAGGTGTAGAGGGGTTGTGGGAAGATGAATGTGTGAAGCTGAGGAGCATATTTGGGTTGTCATAGAGTGCAACGTTTTAAATGCTAACTGTTAATGAGTGATGTGAGTTAGAAGAGCTTCCAAGCATCCAAACATTGGTATCTTTAGAGGGTTTGTGGGTAGACGGATGTGCGAAGTTTAAGATCATACATGTGTTGGCACAATGCACAAATATTTGGATACTAAATGTTCGTGGGTGCTCTGACTTAGAAGCACTGCCTAGAATGGAAACGGTGGTATCTTTGGAGGATTTGTCAGTAGAAGAATGTGTGAAGCTGAGGAGCATACAGGGGTTGGTGCAGGACTTGCTACTATTTAGATTTCCTTCTCTATTTTATATTTGAAATAAATAATATGCTAAAATAACCCACACTTACTCTCTCCGATGTATTGAGAAGATAATCAGTTATAGGATGAGGTATATACAAATGCAACAACTCTTGCTTGAAAATCAATGTTTGCACACACAATGTTGTGCGTAAAGTTGACATACACTACAAACTGTAGAGACTTGAGGACAACACATGAAAACACTTTTATATTTTTCAAATCTGTTTTATCTTGAATGGCCTGTCCTATTTCCCCTTTCGTTCCCTTTGGGTTTTCGTGCTTTAATACATCTTCTCAGCGATGGGTCGCTGCTATGGAAACAAAGGCGTTATGTATATGGAAAATATGCATAATGGTTACAACAACATATTCTCCAAGGGGTGCTAAACTGGTTAACATGTCTAAATTATTTCATTTTTCTATTTACTGCAGCAATGTTTTCTATCAGAATATCTACATCATTTCCATTATCTAACTCTATATGCAATCGAATGAGAAAACAACACATTGATATTTCCCACAAACCCTGTGCCTAAAATTGAGGGTTAGGGTTTCAAATTTTAACAATTAACGATAAGTGATTTCAATGCCAGAATAATGTATAGGGTTTCAAATTCGAAAGGAGATGACAACTAAACCCAGAATTTTTTCACAGATTCTAGCGAGACCGAAGAGCGAGGTTGGAGTGTGTAAACATAAAAATGGGTCATCAGATTTAGTAACTTACTGTTTGAAAGCGCATCGAAGGCATCATCAGTCAGATTTCCGCAACTTGGCAGACATAAGACTATCAACTCCTGTCAATGTCGGCTCATTTTTCAGTGTCACAAAGATGGGGGGATCTCTTGACGAAACTAGATAATCCCTTGGCTGTGATATTTTCCTGCGATAGCTCTGGATGTCTGACAATTAACCTTTTCCATAAAAAGGAGGATTCGAAGAATAATTGTGCACCGGATTAAGATAAGGATAGAAACCACATGTGGAACTTAAACCTGCAAACAGATAAAAACCAAACCCGAAACTAAGTGAAGTTATATCTAGGAGTCAAATATTGAGGGCGTGAACTGTCTGCTATACTTCTAACTGAAAAGTTACAGATTCTTATAACAATGAGGACAATAATCAACGAGGGTATAGATTAGTAGTTGTCTGCGTATTCATTTTCATTCATATCCTCTCTGAGAGGAGAAAAGTATGACCGACATGTACTTTAATCTTAGTGATGCACTGAGGAGTTTTCATCTCGCGTATATTCAATATCTGCAAACCATTATGAAAGTGGGTATGGAGGAAAACCATGCATGTCGGTGCAGGGTCTTACACCATGTCGCCTCCTTTTCTTTTTAGTGAGTACCCAACTGAAGACTTAGGAGTCAAGACTGATAGGGTCTTTTCAATTGCAAAGGTAGATAGTGAACCAAACCGCCAAAAACAACAAATGTCACTAAAACGAACGTGGCATGTGTCAGGTTTCTATTCGCCGTATCGATGAGGATTTTTTGAGACTTCATCTCCAATGTTTAACGCCTTAGACGTAATTAAGTATTCCATGATTTAATATATTTAGAATATTTTATTGACTATTTCGTGGTTTAATCCATGGCTTAATATATGTGCGCAATTTTTTTATATGTTGTACACATATTTTAAAAATCTTTAATTTTTAAATATTCAACGATTTTTAATTTTTAAACCTTTAAATTTTTATAAATTTTTAAATTTTTTATTTATATATTTAAGTTATTTTGAGTTTAATATTTTATATATTTAAATTTAAAACAAAATTATTTTTACATATTTAGATTTTTTTTCAAATTAAATACTTTTCTATGTATTTTTACACAAACCAATATTTAGTGTTTATATTTATTTGATTTAAATATTTTGGAAATCTTTTATATGCACTTACACATCGTGCTCTTGCCAATTGATGTTTTGCATAAGCTTCTTGTCCTTGATTGCATTTAGTTTTTATTTCTTAATCTAGTTCATTATTTATTTGCCTCTTTTTCTATGATGATTGCAAAGAGTGGTTGAGACATCATAATTTTGTAGATATGTGACAATCAATGTGTTAATATCTATCCATAGAGGTAGCGACCCTTTTATGAACATGATGGTGGCTTTGTATGATATTTTATACGCTAAATTATGTTGGAGATTTGAAACGCCTAACGTTTTTGGTGGACAATCCACCTATTATTAGATGATCATGATAGTTGATTAGTAATAGAGTTGATATTAGGTCCCTTGCTTGATCTTCCCCAATGATTGGTTGGGACATCATGAAAGCCTCAATATGTGATGATCCTTACACCAATGGGGCATCCATAGAGGTAGTGACCTTATCACTAACATGATGGTTAAATAGTTATAGATATAAGATTAGCGTGCTTTCCCACCTTCCCCTCCCTCATTTGTGTCATTGTATGTTGTGTGAGATAAAGTTAGATACACCATGAATTCCTTTTGATTGGAATAAAGTTGGATACACCATAAATGGTGTTTTTAGATTGCTCTGACAACTATAAAATCCCTTATCCCTATCAAATTGTTATCCTACATTAGTTTTGAGGATTAGTCCATGATAACATAAAGCTTTGAAAGTGATAAAGTTTGATACATTGTCCAACTACTCTTATTTGTAACTTATTTGATGGGTGTATTCATATGTGTGAATAATAAAGTAAAATATGTCATGAATGGAACCATGGAAATGCTTCTACAACTATAAAATCCCATATCCCTCTATGTTGTTTATCCCACATTGGTTGTGAGGATTGGTCTCCAACTACTTAAAAGCCCTAACGTGGCATGATCCTTATGCCAACAAGGGTAGAGGTAGTGGCCCTATTATTAACATAATAGTTGATTGGTTGCAACATTCAATGTGGTTGCTTTCTTGGCCTTCCCATGAATCTTATGTTATTCCACAATTTCCGCCCAATCAATTGGCAATGCAATTTTTGGTCTTACAAACTAGTAACAATTTTTTAAACTCTCGGGAAAGGATGCAATGACCCTTTCTACCTCACTAACTATAATCCTATTTCCCAAATGGATATGATCTATGATCCATTTTATCATTTCAACACAAAGTATCATGGTATGCTTCTTTGTTACATTACAAAGATGAGATGTCCAAATATTTCCACACACATTTTGATTTATATGTAAGCGTTGAGCCCATGTGACTTTGTTCAAATTTGAGGATTAGTGGAAAAAGGTGCTTTACTTTGCAAAATTTCAATTTGCAATGTCAAAAATATGTTTATTAAGTTAAAATATGTTTTTTTTTCTTTATTTTTTTTCTAAATTGAGTCCTTTTGGAGTTGGTGGTTGGTTTGATTTAGGCAAGTTGACAACTTGTTTGGCACTCTTTCATAGGATTTTAGGTTACAAATTTTCAAGAGCTCGCAAAATATTCCTATCCATCAAGAATATTCGAAATGCTCCTCAACAAGTAGGGATATTTTGAGAACTCATACCCATTACTACATTCCCTAAAACACTCTCAGAATCATCAAACCCCACATGACAAGCTTCCAAGAAACTTACACGCAACTAAAGCTGCCTAGTAGGATTCTCTAGGAAATGCATTACGTGAAACCTTATAAAAAACCTGCTAGACATTTTACTAGTAAAATGTTGCTCCTAATAATAAAATTTATAGTTTGTTATAAAAAAAAGCAAGACGTAGGTTATCTATTTGAGCTGATCCTAATGTTTATCATGAGTCATATTGTAATCTCTGGTATAAACAATAGTATTGTCACCAACTTTGATGTATAACATAACAATTTCAAGGACCTGCTTGCAATACCTCATGATATCAATACAAACCTAAATTTGCAAATACTTATGATACAATGTAATCTATCCAAAAATTTCAAATGAACATATATTTTCCAATGAGCATAACTTGATTTAACAGAAAGAATGGAAGTCATTTAACAAAATGTTGAAGACTCGAGATCTGCATCCTGTACCGGATCGAAGATCGATGGTCGGGAAAGGGTGCACACTAAACCAATGACGCGGAAGGAGTTTTGCAAGCAGAAGTCGGAAAGAGGAAAGTCTAGAAATTGTCCAAACAAATATTGAATACCCAAGTTCCGCATTGGATATAAGATCGACGGTAGGGAAAATGTGCACAAGAAATCAATGGCGTAGAAGGAGTTCTACAGGCGGAAGGCGGAAGGTGGGAAGCAAAAAGCTTGGAAGTTGTTTAACAAAATATTGAAAACCCAGGATCCGCATCCCGCACCGGATTCAAGATTGATGGACGAGAAAGATTGTATAAGAAATCAACGATGCATATTGATTATGCAGAAAAGGATGTGCGGAAGACGGAGAGAGGAAATCATGAAATGATATGAAGAAAAATCACATATTTGATATCTGATTTCCTCAGCAGATCAACGGTCATGGAGAGCCCAGAGAATATCAATGGTGCAGAATGATTGGGGCGGAATATGTACTGCAGAACCAGAACTATGGAACCAGGAGTGCGGAAACTTTGATTTGTTGTAGAAAATGACAAGTGCAGAAGAAGCCAAAGGACGAAGATTCGTTACAAAAATTCATGATTAACTAACGATTGGACTTCTTGTCTATCATAAGGAATTGAACAATTTTATCAGTTATGGAAATAGACCATCAGGTGCATGAGCAGGTAGATAAGTTACATATTGACCTCTATAAAAGGATGGGAGATAGGAAGAGAAGATTGCGCTCTTTGCAGATAGAGAAGCTGATGCATGGACCGTCGGTAAAGTGAGAATAGCAGAATGACAAAGGACTCTGAATGTCTAGAACGAAGGTAATGAGGGGACCCAAGGTGCATAAATACAGAAGAAGATCAGAACAGAGTTGGTATGCAATGTTATATTTGTTTTTCTAAATATTGTACTGTACATGTTTTAAGTCTGAGAAACAAGGGTGGAAGGGTGGTGCTAGGGAAAACTGTTTGTTTTATTTGTACAAGTTGGAGCCTGTACAAGTGGAAGTTGGTGCTTCCACCCAGTTTTAGCTAGAGAATGTTATTTTAGTGGGTGTTAGAAAAACATGAGAGTTGGTTCTCTCTACAAGAAATAATTCGTAAAACAGAGGTTGCAGCCTCATTTGAGTAGGTGCTCAAATAAAGTGAATATTTGTCTATTTTTATCATGTGTGTGTGTGATTGATAATCATCATCTCAACTGTTATATTTGCTGCAATATCATAACTAAATCTGTAATCTGTAATAATGGTTTAAATTTTCCTTTTTTTTCTTAAGGAGTAAAAATAACTAATTCACCCCCTCTCTTAGTTATTTGAGTAATTTCAACACTACAATGCTAGGTGAGAGTCATTTTGATTATTTTACAACTATGTATCCTAAGTAACTAAATTTTCAATCCTCTTATTCTTTTACTATAACATATTAGCAAGAACCAAAAAATTCAACATCCAGAATCTCTAGCTCTCCAAACCCTAGCCAGGGAAAAGATGAAATCCCTAGCCACCAATTACTCCTAGATAGGAATCATTCCTATACAAAATTAGTTACTCCACCAAGAATCCTAAAAATATAGCATCATCATGTTAAGTCTTCCTTAGCACATGCAAAATGTCGCCTCTTCTCGTTGTTAACAAGCATAACAAATAACACTTAGGTTTCCAGAAACCTAGTCTTCTTATCTCACAAGGGATACAAGACACACTTCTTAATTTACCCTCTAAGGTTTATCACAAACCCTAGAATCTTTGCCTACTTAGGGCGTGTTAACACTTGAATCTGCATTGCTTCCTCAATAGAGACTTAGTGCAACTTGTAGACATTACTCCCACTCTCACCTCAACATATATGCCTCTCTCTTAGGGTTGGTTCATTCCAAACTCTAGGGGGATGTATCTAATTGTACCTGCAACCTACTAGTTAGTTTAAGCAACTAGGAAAGGGCTACAAGTAAGTACATTTCTATGTCAAATCTAGAAGTAGGAGGGAAGGATTAAAGAAGACCATTTTTTTTCAAGGGTTGATGGGGTTAAAGAGTGGGGTAGAATGATGGTTCAAATGGGGGTGACCGATAGAGGCGAGGCTTCCAAGATGGAAGATAGTCTCCACAAAACAAGGTGCAGCAAAAATAAATGGGTTAGGTTGATGATGAATTTGTCTTGGTCACTATGAGGGAGCTAGGGAGTGGCTTCCCACTTCGAAAGTCTCAAGGAGCAATGATGGCTCTCTAAAACCTGCAATAGTTAGTACATATCATATAATATAATCGTCCAATATGCCAACTAGTAGAAAAAAATTGCACGATAAAAATGTCAAGAATATATTGTGCAAATATTAAAAACACATGAAAATAAGAAAAAAAAATTGGATCCACAAACTAGCTTTATTAAGTGTCAATCTGGAATTACAATGTGATCTATGAGATTCCCACCTTTACAAAGAGCATTGCCACCTTATTTTATGGGATTCCCTTGACCTATATTAGTGTGCCCTCTCCTTGAATGGGTGAGTATGGTTCCTAAAAGACAAGAATTGCTAATTAGTTTGTTCTGGAAATGATTGCTCTTACTATTGTTCTGCTTTACTGAAGA
>LPNX010511925.1:9942-34162 GCA_001517045.1 Pseudotsuga menziesii | reverse complement strand
AGTAAAGTACTGCTTGGCATGAGATAATAGTGATGGCATGTCTATGTTAACTGCCAAATATTCTGTTCAAACTATGGCTCTGCACATTGGATCCAACTCCCTTCTAAAACTTACAGTATGTAATATAAATGATTTGCTAATTTACTAGATGCTCCCTACGTGTTAACCATAGAGAATACCTTAGATTATGCATACGCTCTAAATGATGGTTGTGTGAGTGTCAGTATAACCAAGTCTTACCTATTATTCAAACTAGTAAATATTTGTAACTACCAGCTTTGTGAACCCTATACTCACTTTCAAATCTACTAGATCATAGGATAAGTGTAGCTTGAACTGATATTTTAAACATAAACAAACTAAAGTGGCACTTGCTTGTGATAACTCAGGTGTTTAACCCTTAACTTCTAGTTTACATTCCTTTTTGATGTGAATATTCAAGATAGAAAATACTAAGTGCACCCTCTTCATATAACATTCATCACTATTCAAAACTCAATGGACACCAAGAAGAACAAAATGGGTTAGGGGCCTAAGCGAAGCAAAGAAGAAGCTTTAAACCAAAAATGCAGTTAACCATCGGTTCCACTAAAATCACAGGTCAAGAAGAAGTGAGTGATGATATTCCTACCATCCATTGCTTGGGTGATTTGAAAAATATGTTTTCTGACCAACCAAGTATTGGATATTTCTTTAGAAGGATTCTTATATCAAGACCATCAAGAGGCTAAAAGCAAAAGGTAATGAGCCTTGTTTAGAAATGCAACAATATGCCTCTGATAGTATTTTGTCTAAGGTGGGGCATCTCGTGAAGAAGCAAGGTGATGCATCTTTCGTATACATATTTTTCCCACAGAGTCATGTGAACCTTTGAACAAATGATAATAATGACAATGAATCTCAAACTAGATAGGGAATCTCAAGATAAAATGGTTTTCTAGGCCAGGTCCTTGAATACACAATTTGCAAATGCAATGCTTGTTTTGAAGATCATTATCCATCTTCATTGATAGTTGATGAGAACCAAACTGAAGGTGGAATGCCATGCTGCAAGGTAACTATAATCTAATACACCCTAGAGTATAATACACCCTAGAGTATAGATGAATCCATTGTTAAAGTGTGTGTGGATGTGAGAGTTGGAATGAATCCGTGTCCATCCTTCATCATTGTCCCCAAATTCTTCCTCTTCGCATATCCTCCAGAGTGTGAGATAAATCCATAGATATAATTAAATAATTCTTAGCATTTACTAGTGCGGAATATTTACCCTCGTGTTCATCATATATATCAAATAAAGTTCAACCAAGTTGTGTGTTGGCTTGTTGTTTCTCGACAAGGTCATCAACCTCCTCTGTGAATTATAGATGCCTTTTATACAAAATGAGTAGAATTTTATTATGATTAAATTATTATGTTTGTTCTAACAAAAATTGTCCCATTAATTTGTCAATTAACTTCGATTTTGATTCCATGAAAAGAGGGCCTATACACCAAGTGGGTCTCAAAGGATTTTAAAGATAAATACAAACATGATTGTTAATGTAAAGGATTTTCATTACCTGGTAAAGAGGGAACCTTGAAATACTTCGAGGCACAAATACATTTCATCGATGGACTAGCAGGTGGGCATGAGATGCGTATGAGGAAAATGCTCGAGGGAGAGATCGTAGTGGATTCGAAACCATTTGAGTGATTCAATGTATTCTCCTCTTTCTATTTTTCCCATCGGGATTCTTCTTCATAGTCTCCTTTCTTATTGGCATCTCCATAACTTGTTCTTTCCATCTCCATGTCCTTCTTTACTCATGCCATGTTGAGGACATGTTTTCTCCTCTACAAACTGATAAAAAATATGCTGCAAACTTTCGGTAAGATGTGCAAATAAATTTTAATGGGAATGAGTTCTCCGCCAAATTAAAACTTAGAATGGTGGGAGAAAACATGAGAATTGATGTCCTTTTAATTTATTTTTTAAAATTTAATGAAACCTTCCCTCTGTCTTTTTTTTAAAAATTTTAAGAAGCCTTTCCCTAGTCTTTTTGGGTGCTTATTTAATGGTATATTAAGCCATACCATTATAATTTATAATGATGATAAAATGTAAACTATACCATTATAAATTAATGTGATTTTCTTCTATAATTCAATAAGTATCCAAACTTCCACATTTGCTTTTATTTTCGCAATTTGATTTTTATTTTAGTGGAGAAAAATAGAGGTTCCTTGTTATTCATTAGAATCAAAGGTAACCTATTTGCTGCATCAACTATACATATACATGGATTGGCCATAGTCCGGGCAAGTGTTGAGCAATCGTACAAAATAGTGGGTAGACATAAAGTCTATCATAACAACAAGCAACATGTATCCAAATCCAAACCCAAGTCACCTAGCAACAGAAGTACATGTCAAACCCAGATCGCTTAGCTAAGGAGGCACTTATGGGTACTATCAAAGAAGTAATAAATAGTGGACTATTCCAAATTTAACACTAAGGGGTGTGCCATCAAAATCAAGCCAAAGTGGCTAATAAACAAGTCTATGACTAATAGAACTGTAAGGAGCCTCTCCTACTGCATTCACCTTCAGTGAATTCCATAAAGTACAGGTACCCAGAATTCAGTCCAAGTGCCTCCTTAGATAAGCTATCTGCTTTAACATTGTATTCTCTATAAACATGGGCAGCTTTGAGTTGGGAAAAGGAAGCTTGAAGGCATCTAATATTGTTACACCAACCCTCAAGTTCAAGAGCAAACAGGTCAGCCTGTCCATTAAACCAATTGATGATAGCTGAAGAGTCTCCTCGAATGTGCAGATATGGTATCCCAACCAATTTAGAAAAGGCCAGTAATACCCAGAGAGCAAGGAGTTCTTCCCGGGTGTTAGTGCTTAGACCACATCCCATTTTAATACAAAAATAATAATCCTTGTTGATCATGAGATGAACACCAGTGCCTCCATTTTTGTTTGCGGTGGCCCCATAAAAATAACTGATAAGGTATACCAATACCTGTTCCAATCCTATCAATCTCCCATTGAGTTTGGGATGAACAGTCACATTATGAATCTAAAGCTGCTCCAAAATGTTATAAATGATCAATTTTATAACAGGTCTACGATCCTAAAAAATATACTTGTTTCCGGAGAGCCAAATGTTCAGGATATAAGTAGAGGGAGATATAACAATTCTTTTTCGTTGCTCATCCATTTTTCCCAATTGAGCCTGAAAGAATGTTCATTCCAGCAGATATGGCAATGCAGAGCCAAACTGAGTCCCATAATAATATCTTTAATGAACCTATAATCAAAGAAGAGGTCATCAATAGATTCAGCCCCTGAGAAGCACAAACAACAATAATTGGGACCAACCCAGCCTTTTTTATACAATGTATCCCAGGTGTTGATACGATTGGAGAGACAGAGCCAAGGAAAACTAACTACCTTAAGAGGCAAGTTATACTTCTAGATTTTAGCCAGAGATCTGTCAGGGTGTTTAGTAATGGAGCGTGAAGCAATCAATTCATATGCCAGGCGTGCAGTCACCTTCCCCGACTTCTTGTTGCATCCAAACCAGGTAATCAAAATTGCTGCAAAGATGTATACAACCATGGGAAATTCCTTTAATGTAATTCGTCCATATCTCCTTCCAAGTACCATCTAGGTTGAGTTCAATGGATGTGAGCCAATATTATTGCCCAAAGTATGAGATATGTGCATCATTGAGTGTAGTAATGCCATAGTCCTCCAACTAGCTTCTGAGGTCCTCTAGAAGAACGAAGTTGGAATTTAAGCCAACAATCAGATCCACACCTATCCGTATACTATGACCATTACCCACCTTCCATCCTAAGTGACAGGTGATACAGGACAGAGCTCTGGAAAAACCATTTCAAATGTAAGAAGTACCTTGAACCTTGAAGTCTTAGCAATGGAGCCATGCATCAACAGTCCAATCCTTGAGATATTTATATTTGACAATGTGTGACTAGATACCCTCCGCATTCAGAACAATCCAAAGACTCTTTAGTCTAAGGGTTGTGCTAAACTAATCCAAATTTTTGATGTTCCAGCCTCCTAAGTCATAAGGTCTGGAAATCGTATGCCAGTCCACCAGGTGTGATTTGTGATTACCATAAGAGTTTCCCCATAGAAAATTAAAGATGGCACTTCTGAGGTAGTTCATAATAGTTTTTAGTATTCTAGCCAATGTTAATTAGTAGACGACGATCCCTATGAGAACTGATTTGACCAAGACTAGTCTGACTCCAAGTGAGAGCATCATATATGTCTAGTTACTGATTCTTTGCTCAATTTTTTTAATAAGCGACCTCCAGTCATTGACATAGTATCCCAATGCTTTCAGATATAAATGCATATATTTGAATCCCACAGATAGAGGCTCCATTTTGTATGGTAAAATGGCTACAATGTTTTCCTTGGAGAGATCATAAATAGCATTAAATAGAAATGAATATTTTTCCATACTAATTTGCATGCTCGTCGCAGAACAGAACAAATCTATAAGTTGTTTATAATGATGCCATTCATCAATAGTACCCTCACCAAATAATATAACATCATCTACAAAAAGCAAGTGTGTGAGTTACAGTGAGGAGTAACCTTGACACCAATAATGACCCCTCTTTGCTGTGCATTTTGTATCAGCAGAATTAGACTTTCGATGATCAATATAAATAGTAGAGGGGAGAGAGGACATCCCTGTCTAATGCCTCTCGTTATTGGGTAGAATATAGAAGGAGTGCCATTAACTAAGACTGCGAAGTTTGAAGTTTCCACACAGCCTAGTATCTAGTTTACACCTACAGTTGGTATGCCAATCTATAAGAGGACGAGTCTAAGAAAGGTCCAATTCACCCTATCAAAGGCCTTTACCAGATCAAGTTTGAGGATCATGAATTTTTTCTTTTCTACTTTTATGGAGTGCATGACTTCCTAAGCAATTCCAATAGGCTCTATGATCTGTCTATGATGTATAAAGCCAAATTGGTTCCTTGAGATGGCTCTGTCCAATATGGGTTTAAGTCTGATAGCAACTAGTTTAGAGAAGACCTTATAAACTAAATTGCAAAGGGAGATAGGTCTGTAGTTTGCAAAGGAAGTAGGTTTATCACACTTATGAATAAGTGTGATGAAAGTAGCATTAAGTGCTCCAGAAACCCTACCTTCAGCCCTAGACTATGTAACAACATTAAGGATGTCGAGACCAACAAGATCAAAGAAGTGGAGGTAAAATTGAACCAGCCAGTCATCCGAGCCTGGACTCTTATCTTTTTTGAAACCCTTGAGTACACCTTCAATCTTAGAGAGTGAGAAATATGACAGGAAAGAAGCTTTATCTTCCTCTGTGAGATAGGAAGGAAAATGTCTAATAACCTTGAGCCGATCCTCTATATTGGTAGAACCATCATCAGTAAAAAGATTAGTGAAATGTGATGCTCCCATTTCCTTGAGCTGAGCATCATCTTCAATCAGTGTGCTCTACTGGTTCTATAATCCCCAAATAGATTTCAAATTCCTCCTAGTAGATGCATAGGAGTGGAAAAATTTGGTATTAGCATCCCCCTCATTTAACCAGTCCACCCTGCTCTTAAATTTCCAAGTAAGCATCTCATGGGCCAATAAAGAGTCCTTACGAGCTTTCAGCTGTGTGAGTCGTGTAGCTTCAAATACTGAAAATATACCATAGGTCTGGATAGTAAGAAGTTTCTTAATGGTTGAATCAAATTCATTGGTTTCCAACACTTTTGTCAATTTCATCTTTTTTCCCAAGCCTTGACTTTATCCTTGAGTCTCTGGAGTTTAGTGGTGAGTACAGACATAGGATCAAGTTGAGGGGAAATATAAGCAGTCTAGGAAGAATGGACAATGTCTAAGAAATCTTGCTCCCTAAGCCAGGCCCTATTGAACTTAAAAGGATAGAGATGACAATGCTTAGTATAGTTCCATTCAAGACAAATGGGATAATGATCATATATCTCAGAGGGATGAATTTAAAGTTATTTAGGACAAGTAGAGTAAGTTGAGAAGCCAAAAACCTATCAAGACGTTTACTAACACCTTCTGCACCAGTCTTACCATTTCTCTAGGTAGGTCTAGGGTGCTGAGGGACTAGGTCAACCATGTTAGCTGCATCCAAAAGGTCTGTGAAATAATGAACAAGGTGAACCAAATGGGCCTTGTTTCCCCAAATCTCAGTGTCAGATAGGGTGAAGTCGAGGTCACCAGCAAGAATAAGGTTGGGATAATAAAAAATGCCTCCATGGAATATATTATTCCAAAATAAGGCTCTGTTGGCGTATGGTCCATAACAGTTCACTATGGAGAAAACATTGTCGAGGCCTTTGAGTCTAGCCTTAATTAATATACCAGTATAGGAGTGATAGGCCTTACAATGAGCTAAATGAGGGTTCTGACTAGTGAGAAGACCCCTAGAAAGGCCATGAGAGTCCAGAGCACAAAATTCCTAGCCCGACTTTAAATTTGAAAAGAAGTGAAGGGCAGAGAAGTGATCACACATAGCTTCTTGAAGCAATATTATGTCAGGATTGAGTGAGGAGAAGAGAGATATGAGGGATTTTATTTTGGTAGGCCCCCCAAAACCACGAATATCCATAGAGACGATCCTCATGGGTCAACCTGAGAGTCTGGTGACAATGCTCTAAGTGCCTATGGCGTGTTCAAGGATCTGGTAGTTGCTTTGATTTGAGCTGAGAGAGGGCTATAAAGTCTAGAAGTACTAGATTGATCAGCTGGTTTATTCCTCCTAGACTTCCTGATAGTAACATTCTGGAATCTGATCAAATCTAAGGGAAGAGTAGAGGGAGAGATAGGTGATTTACCGGTGAATATATCCAATGACTTCAGAAGTGAAGGATCCATAAAGGAGGGTGAAGTGGTGGGACTAGAAGGATCAGTAGAAGTAATAGGTGTTGTGTTCCTCTGAAGTGGAGAAAACTCTTCCAATGTAAAGGGAGGAGGAGACATCGAGGAATGGTTGTGATGAGGTGGAGTGGTAGAAGAAGGTTCCAGTGATGAAGAACCTACAATGGGCTCAAGGAGTAGTGAATAAGAAGTAATCAAGGGTAGGGTCTCAGAAGAAGCAGGAGCAATAGACACCGAGATGTGAGGATCCCCAGTAGGTTCCAGGGCTGAGGTTTCCTGAGCAAGAGTTTCAATATCTTGTATGTACTATAGCTCACCTTGAGTTAAGTTTCCAAAGGAGGTCGAGGATGATGAATCGTAGGGACTAGGAAGAGTGGGGGAGTCAGAAGTATCAACAGGAGGAGAACCATCCACAGGTAAGTTAGAATCAAGATCCATTTTAGAGAAACCAAGATTTAAAGGAAGGCCATGCCAAAGGGAGGTACAATTATTTTTTAAATCGCTTGTATCATGATAGTAGCTGAATCTAAATAGAATGTTCAGATAATCTAATATTTGGTTAATAATCGAGATACCATAGTCAATTTCAATCTCCGGCAGGAGCCCTTTGGATACATCCAATTCAACCAGAACCCTAGCCATTCTCTTGTCAATACAAGGTGGAAATATTTTTCCAGAGCTACGAATCTCCCTAGAGAATTTACAATACCTATCAGGAAGTATTTATTCCACAGAGGAAAGGGAAGAGCCAGCATCAAGACCCAAAGATGTCATTTGATGACTCTGTCATTGAGCGGGTCAAACTTAGCATGCCAACGACTGAGTACCAAGGAGCCATTCCCAATAGTCTAGAGGGAGTTTAGAATGCAGGATGCATCCGAATCCTCAATAAAGACAATGACCAGCCAATGATTGGAAAAGAGGCTAATGGTAGGGGTATAGTTAAGGATAGGTTTCCAATGAATCCTGGCCCAATAAACCCATTCTTTCTTGTTCATACCACAATATTCTAATCAACCAATCAATGCCCTATGACAAAGTTCAAAAACCCTTGTTGGTCGGATTAATTGTCTAATTAAATAAACAACTAAACTTCCAGAACATAAATTATCAACCGGAGGAATTCTTTTATTTCAAAGCTATCGTGCAAGATCTATGCACGCACAATTTCTACCTGACACTCTTGATCTATTGGTATGAAATCAAAACTCTTTGTAAACTAGATCGCACCTTCTTGAAAAGAAATTAAACCTAAAACATATTCATGAAACCAAACTGTAAATATAACACACTTTAAACGAAATCTATTCTTATGAAACAAGATCTAATTTCATAAATCTAAAAGAAGTGATGTGTTGGCCAATGATCTATCAAAATGAATGAACATGAAAACAATTATGATAAATCTAATAAATGAAAGCATGAACTAAATAATAAAAACAACTATGATAGATCTAATGAATGAAAGCATTAACTAAATAATAAACAAGTCTACAAAATAAAACACTTACAATAAGAACTACCAGCATCTGCTCAGAGAAGAGGGCCCTTTCTCCATTGAGCAGAGCTGGATCTCCACAGTGAAAGTCTACAACTCCAAAATTAAGAAACTACCAGCATGTATTATCAGAATGAAATCATTACAACAGAGTCTAGATCAAATTCTACAACATAACATTGCTTTCTCTTCTCCCTTTCTCATGCGATTTATTACATATTTATACATAAAATTCTCTCACGAGAATGAGAAACCGAATCCCCAACATGATTTGTTTCAAAAAATTTGTTAATTTGGAAAACTGGCCATTACTGCAAATCTAGAAAATACCCTCTCGAAGAACCACCTGTATATATCAAAATGTAGCTTTGTTTGGTGATTTCCTCACAAGTCGAGTAAATGAAGCTGTTATGCACAAAACCCATGTCCCTAATTTTTGATATTCTTTTCCATATGCCATCAAATCAAGACGCAAATCAAGGTGTTCTTATCTGTCATGCGGTTTTGGTTAACTCCATTTGATCATGAGCTGGAGGCTTGAACCATGAGTGTTGCTGCTGTTAATTTACAAATCACTCCATAAACCATCATCAGTAAAAATATGCATACTAGTCTTCAATTCATTAAAAAATAAAGGAATATAATCATCATTAATCACTAAAGCATCAATGGAAGTAACATGATATTTTACGGGTAGTTACAGCAAATGGATGGAAAATGGAATGATAAATGGATAATAATATGAAGAAGAGGGATGAAATATATGTCGATAGGTGCTGAAAATATGGACAAATTCGTGACCCAACATCTCCCCTAAACTGAACTTGTTGCATGTCCTCATGCAACCCAAAACATGTGTAGCATCCAAACTAGAAAGAATCATTCAATTGTTGTTTTCATTTTACCATTGGCACAATTGTAGCAGAAGAAATGGAAAGTTTAGTAGAATTGCAGCTGCAAAATGTGAAAGTTAGGCAGAATTGACGTAGTCGCAGCTGGTGTATAAATCAAATCTGGTGAAGTCACAGTTGCAAGAATAGGAAAAATGAGTAGAATCGGGGAAGTCGCAGCTGGTGTATAAAGCAAATATGAAAGACTCGTAGCTGCTTAGCGGAGGATTTAGCATAAAATTTGGCAGAGTCATAGCTTCTTAGCAGAGGATTTAGAATAAAATTTGGCGGAGTCGCAGCTCGTTTAGCGGAGAATTTGGTGAAAATTTTGGCGGAGTCGCAGCTCATTTAGCGGAGAATTTGGCAAAGTCATAGCTAATTTAGCGAAAAATTTAGCAGAGTCACAGCTCAAAGAGCACTAAATTTAGTGGAACATTTAGCAGAGTCACAGCTCAAAGAGCACTAAATTTAGCGGAGTCACAGCTAAAGAGCACTAAATTCAACGAAGTCACAACCTTTTGAGTAGAAAACTTCCAGAGTCATTTTCTCCCAAACGATGAACTAGGTTCGGTTGAAATTTTGCAGGCATGTTTCTACAAGTCCAATGCATCTCCACACCAAAAATCAGAGATATCGACATCACGAATTTTGAGAAAAATGCAAATTGGTTGTAGGTATTGATGGCTATTTTCTCGAAATCCATGAAGATTTTTTTTTTTTAATCTGAAAATTTGTGAGTATGTTCCTCTTACCATAATTCTTCTTCTCCCCAAATCTCAAATTCATCTCATGCATGGATCTCGAGATATTGACAAAATGGTTGTAGGTGATGATGGCAATTTTCTCAAAAACCGTGCATTGGATTGAGTTGAAACTTACCATAGTTGTTCATCTTGATGTTATTCATTCCTTGTAAAAAAATCACGAGAATTCGATTCTTGGTTTGCAAGATATGCTGAAATCAATTTCTACACTTTTGTAGTTTTCAAAGTTGCCATAGAAATGCTCCAATTCTATCAATGAAGAGACTAATAATGCTTTGTAAAAATGAATCTTAATGTTGGAAATAGTCATTCAATTGTGAAGCATTGATTTAACCCTCTCCATTACAAGCATGCGTTCTTTTTCTGCTAAAAACACCACAATGATTGGAAATGTGACTATTGCAAGATTAATTTTTACCATACCATGGAATGTAGCAACCACTCATTTCCCCAAAACTGAATATTTTACCTGCCCTCAGGTAAAACAAGAGCTGTGCACAGGGTTGAAACTTGACATATTTGTGGTGGACTTCTTTTAAAAACAAAACAATGTCAATATGAAAAGTAAGCATTTTAACTTATTTACAAAGCATCATCCTCATCATCTCTTGCAGACCCTACATCTTTTATGCTCAGCCCGTCATTTTAGTACTTATGCTCATTGAAAGTTTGCAATGACTATTATAGCTCAAATATCAACCAAACACAACATAATCAACTTTTTCCATGGATGCCGTTTACAATGCCTTCAATTTGTTGGTCCAAATGTATCAAAGTTGCCACAGTCTGTTGCATTCCAGCCTTTGCTCAGATGTTCTGGTATAGGACAACTCACAAGAATAAGATACACTAGTGGTACCATTGTTTAATGCTACTCAATTTTTTCTCCCCAATTGTCATGTATTATTAAGAATGTTGTTGTGGATGGCTTGAACTCTGAGTCAACAAACTAGATGATTATATCTTCAAGAAAATTCTGCAAATTAACTCAAAGTGATGCACTCGTAAACTTTGAATATGCATTAATGTTATTAATTGGGTGCCTAAAATAGTAACAAGAGAAACATTGCAAATATAAGCTTCACTCACTAGCACTTCTGTAATATATCCATCTCAACTTATTACCATCAAACTGCCATGATTTCAACAAACATAAACAATATTGTACATCCCTGCAGATCTTATGAGCATAAACACCATTGAAAAATAATAACAAACCCCAATCAATCATGAAGAAAACATCCTGACAGCAACAACAATTTGTCCTTTAAATACTCGATTATAGATATCATATGCTATGTCAATGGATTGAAACTTGATTGCCAATTGAAGGTAACTTGGAAACTTACAACAATTGTGTAGAAGTGAACCGACACATGCATTAATGAACCATGAATCCAATAAATTGAATGCAGAGCATGCCTTCATTTCACACTAATTATTCAATAAACGTTTTGATTAGTTTCTTACTATTGGCTTTTGTGTACAGCAGCAAGGAATATTCCTTTCTTCCAATGGTTTTGTCCATGTGCATGAACTGGTTCTTATCTTCTTACTGCTGGTTCCTATGTGACAACAGCAAATCATTTTCTCATGCTTGGATGTAGGAAATGTGTAGGGAAGGACTTGCGTGAATTGGAATGATGAAGTGTTAGAATTGAGTGGGAAAGGATGGGAATGGATGGACAGAAAATGCTATATAGAAAATAGAAATGGATAATGCTTAGTGGTTCTTCATGACATATTCCTAAATCTTTAATAAATCAAAAGCTCATGCTATTTTAACTCAAGTTTTACCTCCATGGTATTAAATTGAGCACACAGATCTGTGGACAAACACACAACTCACATGATAGATCACACAATTTACTCAGTTATTGAAGAATGAAACAGTGCAAAAATGGCTTGCAGCTGTGAATGCTTTTCATTAATCAAAGAGTAATTAGATAATAATTAAAATGAAGTACAATGGCTTTAATAGCCACAAGCAATTCGAATCCACATGAGGAAATTTGAATTGATTAGACTCTACTTGACTATAAGTAACTAAGACCTTGTCCAAATCACTATCGGAGGACTTAGTGGTTAACTGACCTTGTCTAAACCATAACTGGAGTTCTAAAACACAACTCAAGTGTTACATTCAGCGTTGACTAAGGCTAACTGATTGTGGTAGGTGAGAAATGTGCCCCTCTTGAGTTCAGTCAAGTAAACCTAGCGCTAACTGAATGTAGAGGACTAGAACTGAATATAACTGACTCCTAACTTAGCTTAACCAGTCATCAACTGAACTGAACTAACCTTGGTTGGTTTCGGCACTCCTAGTGGCTCCTAAATTGTAGGGATTGGTCTAGGAGGCTCCTAAACTGATGCAATCAAGTGGAATCAGTGGCAGTGAGCCTCAATTAGTGTTCCCCACACTTTAGTAACTGAAACATGTGCCCTAATTAGGGCAAGTGGACCCAATGGTGTTAATGACTAGACATATGACCAAATTGGACAAGGGAGGATTAAAAATATTAACACATGGAAGCCTTGGTTGACATGAATGGACTGATGTATGTTGGAGCTATGTAGGTCGATCTATTGCCAAGACAGATGTATATGAGAGCTGAAACTGAATGAGGCTGAATCTGATTTGAAATGATGTTGTGCTAGTTGCATGTAAGACTAACTGCTGAGACAAATGATGAGGAGGAATTGTACCACAAAAGCAGAGAGCTCCTTCTCTTATTCTGAAAATCAATTGCTGGAATGAAAGTGGAAAGGAATTGAAAAAATACTGAAACAAATGATGTTGTAAGTCATTTTTGAAACCATTAGATCACATAATCTTCAACTACTACAAGACTAAGGTACAATTCTTACCATGCAAATGAATGTCCTGAAGTCGAGCATGGAAAAAAATCATTGGATTATCGGCCATTAATGTATGTCGTTAACCAATGTGAAGCAACTCACCTTTGATGACAGTGAGCTCTAAAGTACCTTAGTGCATCTTGAGAGTTGAAACCTATTTAGGAGGTCTTAAACCACACCTCCAAAAATAATGTGCTGGAGTCGAGTCACCTTCAATATTTGTCAATCAAGAGGAATTGATGAATCCCCATGATTAACAACAAAGAAATTTGCCATTGATTAAGGAAGATCACAGGGCACTAAAAAAACTCTAATCTCGATCCCAGATGATGTGTTGGAGTCATTGGGACAAGACCATTGGAAGTTGGACCTTAATGAATTCCATATCATCCAATATGAGTACAAAATAAATGATTGTGAAGAATCATAATGAAAAATAAAACCAACACGAAACTCAGAAGTGGAAAGTATATGTGAAGTCGTGATGGAAAATAAAAAGGTTAAGGTTGACAACATAAGCAGTGGAAAATGAGACTTCGACATGAATGGATTCTTAGGATTTTTAAATGAGGAGGGTGAATGAATCTACCATAGCACAATTGGCTTCTTGAGAGGTTTCTTTTGGTAGCAATTGGTATGACAAGTGTGATGAGCTTAATGTCGTCTTAAAAGGATTCTTAGCATGTAGCAATAGGACTTGAATTCAAAAACATTGGTCTCTATATGGTTTTCACATCAATATATCCATTTTATGTGCTCAATCTATTTGTAAATGGAGAAAAAGTCTTCAAGAGTCTCTCGTGCATGCATTGACCTTCTTCTTCCAAGGACCTGCAAAAACCTAGCACTTGCCTGCAATAAAACATGAGATGATGGAAGAAGAGAGGTGATTGGTCTCTCTTCACCCAACAATTATGAAACAAAATAACAAGCAATTACTTATAAAACAAATCCAAAGAAAAAATGAACGAAGAAAAATCCACTTTATACCTGCGGGAGAGCAATGACCATCTAGACTCACCAACAATATTCCGATCATAATTTCTTCATTCCTCATCCAATTTTAGTGATTGCAAATCCAAATGAAAGTAAATTCATAGGTATATGTTCCTTAGAAACAAGTTTTTAAAATTCTATGTAATGATATTCCAAATTACTTAGTAACAACCTGCATGACAAGGTGTTTTTCGAATTCTAGACTTAGACCAACATTCACGGTTTTAGGATTAATGTTTTCGTTTGATAATGGATTAATGTGATTCCAATTGGAGATGAAAGTATATTCGTGTAGGTATCTCCATTAGAAACAGGTTTTTCATCCAATAAGAATTGATGGGTCAAATAGGCCAACGAACAGTCTAGGAAACAGAGTTTTAGGAATGCTGATTTGTGGTAGGCAGTCAGTATTTTGCTCATAAAATTTGCATACAATATTGGAATGGAGTGATTCAAAATGAGTTGTAAACTAGATTCATATTTTAATATACCAATGAAATATGTTTGCAATATATTTCCAATAAGGAATCCAAAAAGTGTCTGTCCCGGCTCTGTTCCTAAGCTGCTTGTTTGACACCCTGTTAGTATTTTGACCATAAATTTTTCGTTTGATGCCCAATATTAAAAATTCAAATTGTTTTGGAAAATAGATTCAAAGGGATACTTGGGATGTAAACAAGTTTTAAAAATAAGTCCATTTGGTCTCCCAAAACTGGACTGTCCCGACTGTGTTTCAGTAAAAAGTTTAACTGTCTCGACTGTGTTTCAGTAAAAAGTTTAAGCGAAAATGCCACAAAAATCCAAAAAATTAAATATGGCTCCCAAAAAGTGACCATAATAGGTGTGAATGTTTTTAATGATGTAAATTTAAATATATCACACATCCATACCAAAAATTTCAAGAATTGAGCACCTATATTGACTTACACAGTCTGTTGCAGCCGCAATTGCAATTCTTAAAAATGATATAATGTTGAAATAAAGCAATTATATTTTTATGGATGAGTTATATATAAATGAAAACTAAATACATACCATGATTTGCAACACACACATATCTCAAAATCATAAATTTTCACGTATAGGACAGCCACAGCTGAGTGTTGCAGCTGACTGTCACAGCTGGGTGTTGTAGTTGACTATTACAACTGGGTGTTGCAGCTGACAAATTCATGCCCAAGTTCAAGCTTGAAGGGTCTCATAATTGTTGGCTCATTTTCCCATGGAGTCTTCATTCACCTTCCCTAATTGCTGTAATTTTGTTTTCAGGAAGGATTTTGTTTTTTATTTATTTTTATTTGTAACAAATAGAGACAAATTAAAATTGGAAAATTGAAGACAAAAATGATTTAAGCATTTTGTTCAAATAGTCAACAATTCCAAAGCATTCCTGAAAACATCTCATACCGATTCCTTATCTTTCTACTTTGTGATCTTTCAGATCGCAACAAGACGCGAGAAGAGAGCATGCTTATTCAAAAATAAAAACTAAAAAACAAAAGTATGGTTTTATTCTGTTACTCTATTCTACTTGAAAATATACAAATTGTTCAAGTGTATGCATATTTCCAATGGATCCACTTTCGAAGAAGTGACTCAAGTATGGTCATACTCCCAATAGAAAAATATAACTTTATGAATGCTAGGATGTGAGAGATCAACTTCACTTGAAATGATGGCTCCAAGAATGGTTGAAGTATGGAATGATGCTACAGACCAATGAAAGATTGGAACCAAGCTTCAATATAGTCTTTGTTCCCTTGATTTATCATGGCTGTTACACCATGAAGCTCCTTATTAAACTGACCTTCCTGAATGCATAAGAGATTCATATCTAATGATGAGAATGATGCTTTAATCTTTGGTTCAAATGTCCGTTCATCATCAAATTTGTTGATCTTGTTAACTTGTTGATGATCATAAGAAACTTCACTTCCAAGTCTTGGATTTAAAACATGTTCAGGCCTCGTATGGATTTGTTGCAGCAACGCATAGTCTTTTTGCAGTGGTGTAGGTGAGGTAGAACATGAGGGAAATGTAGGAAAATTTTGCAGTTCAACACTGTAAGCACACTATACTGCTTTATTATGGTTAGGGTGGAGGGTGGATTGAACATGAAATTATGTTGGTTACCAAGGAGTTTGATGAGAAGATATTGATATTGAAGGACCAAGTTGTGTTGCAGCATAAGAGAGAGTGGCCATGTGATCATGAGATAGGCCATTCCAATCTTGTGGATAAGGTAGGTAAGAGTTAAATTAAAGCTGCAACAGCTACCATGGTGGAAGAGTATTCAATGATTGAGTATGAGAGTAAGGAAATTGAGGGATAGATTTTTGAAACATACATGTAGGCCACAATTGCCATGGATTTTGTAATAAATTTGTTGCACCTCCTATGTCTCTTTGATATGCTTCTTTCATCATGGGTAAGGAGGGGAAACAATTTGTGGAATGCTTTAGGCCACATCTACCACAAATTGTGAGACTATCCAAAGGATAATCCATTTCAAGATGTTGCTTCTAGCATCAAGGGAAAATTGTTTCTTCAAATTCCTCATGCTTTTCCTTAACCTGCAAAACAACCAATTCTGAATTTAGTGAACCATTGATACCAGCATTAGAATTTTCAAATAAATTACCGATTTCAGCTCGTAAAACTCTTGTTTTTGCAACATATTTCAAAACTAGAGGTAAAAGTTCCTTAGAATTCTTATCGGTCTTGAAGTTTCCTCTTGAAAAACCTCTACATAACTCACAAATATCGTCATATGCTAAATGAATAACATTACATGTTCCCATCCGATTTAATATTTCTAAATATTCAGCTTGGATTCCCTTGAGTAGAAGTGTTTTTAAGGTCTCCTTCCCTAGTTGCCTTTTTTTGGATCTTTGGAGGTTATATTGAAATTATTCCATGTATTCCTCCAGACTCTCTTATTCTCCTTGTTTCATTTCGAAGATGTCTTCATGGACCCTGCAATAATCTTGATACCTTTTCAAGAATACATGTTTCATGTCTTCCCAAGTTTGTATACAATTCCCACTGAGGCTCATGAACCATCGGAGGGATGTTCCTTTTAGAGTAAGGGGAAACACATTCAACTTTTAATTATTAGAACAATAACCATATCCTCTACACAATATTTCGAATTGAAATAAAAATACATCAGGGTCTTCATTTTCCAAACAGTGAAAATTTGGTAGAACATGTGGGGGAATGCTTTTCGTTGGTGCCACTCTTCCCTAATCTCTGATGGGAAATTCGAAGGTAATAAAGTCTACATCTTTCTTACCTGGCATCTCTTCATTAGATTCTTTAGGTGCTATCTTGAGGCTCCTCCTTCGAATGTTCCTATCAACTTGTTAGTATAATGGGTGGTGCTTACAACACCAATAAGGGGAATGATAATATTTATGCTCCAAAAATTGAAAATGAAATAAAACCAAATATAAAGAAAGAAAATCCACACTCAAAGCAAATTCAATAAATTGAAAAGTAATCATGCAACCTACATGCCCTACTTTAACAATGCATCTACAAAACAATGTCAGATGTACTTTTGCACCATTGATAACGTCCCCGACAACGACGCCAAAATGTTGGTTGGATTAATTGTCTAATTAAATAAAACTATACTTCCAGAACATAAATTATCAACTCGAGGAAGTATTTTATTTCAAAGCTATCGTGCAAGATCTATGCAAGCACAATTTCTACCTGACACTGTTGATCTATTGGTATGAAATCAAAACTCTTTGTAAACTAGATCACACCTTCTTGAAAAGAAATTAAATCTAAAACCTATTTATGAAACCAAACTATAAATCTAACACACTTCAAACGAAATCTATTCTTATGAGACAATATCTAATTGCATAAATCTCAAAGAAGTGTTGTGTTGGCCAACGATCTATCAAAATGAATGAACATGAAAACAACTATGATAAATCTAATGAATGAAAGCATGAACTAAACAATAAAAACAACTATGATAGACATAATCAATGAAAGAATGAACTAAATAATAAACAAGTCTACAAAATAAAACACTTACAATAAGCATTACCAACATTTGCTCAGGGAAAAGGGCCCTTTCTCCATCGAGCAGAGTTGGATCTCCACAATGAAAGTCTACAACTCCAGAATTAAGAAACTACCAGGATGTATTATCAGAATGAAATCATTACAACAGAGTATGGATCAAATTCTACAACATAAAATTGCTTTCTCTCTTCTCCCTTTCTCATGATATTGATTAAATATTTATACAGAAAATTCTCTCAGGAGAATGAGAAACCGAATCCCCAACTTGATCTATTTCAACAAATTCGCTAATTTGGAAAACCAGCCATAACTGCAAATATGGAAAATACTCTCTCGAAGAACCACATATATATCTCAAACTGTAGCTTTGTTTGGTGATTTGCACGAGATTCAAGTAAATGAGGCCGTTACGCACAAAACCCATGTCCTAGATTTTTGAGATTCGTTTCCATGTGCCTGCAAATCAAGATGTGAATCCATTTTTTCTTATTTGGCATGCATTTTTGGTTAACTCCGTTTGATCATGAGCTGGAGGTTTGAACCATGAGAGTTGCTGGTGTTAATATAAAAACCACCCCATAAACCATCATTAGTAAAAATATGCATAGTAGTCTTCAATTCATTAAAAAATAAAGGAATATAATCATTATTAACCACTAAAGCATCAATGGAAGTAACATGATATTTTACGAGCAGTTACAACAAATGGATGGAAAATGGAATGATAAATGGATAATAATATGAAGAAGAGGGATGAAATATATGTCGATAGGTGATGAAAATATGGACAAATCCATGACCCAACAACCCTATCCAGCATAACGTCCCTCCCAAGTACATAATGACACTTCGAGTTAAGGGATTTCATGAGTTTGGATTTTCGACGCTGGTGATACCAAGAAGAGCATTCAAATCCCCCAGAGGTACCATTAGGAGGATAGATATCTGGAGACTCCATGCTTGCAAATGTTCGGATATTCAAAAAGGGGACAAGCCTTCCATAGAGGACAGACAATATATGGGCCCTAAGAAGACCACAAAGTAATAAAATAAGCCCCCCCAAAAAGAAACAGATAGTGAGGGGTTATACCTCGAGACCAAGGTACACCCAACAAAGTCAGTAACCACATTAAACCTTGACAGGGAGCTAGTAAACAGGACGCAAAAAAATGGCTAAAGAAACGCTATAAACCTAACAAAACATGGTAAACTTACCACTTTTTTAGCATGGTTGTACTAACCCTCGCGGGAGGGTGGACTCCATGTAGGGTTAAAACCCATCAACATAATAGTAAGAAAAACAAATCCCTGTGATTAATAAATAAATCAATTAGAGAATTACAGTCATATAATGTACCTTAAAGTCTGGGTCCAGTGAGGTCCTTCAGACCGCCAAGTCGCCTCATTACACAGAGGTCACAGATGCAGAATGACCCCCTCTTTGTGTACTTCATATTCTGTATTTCATATTTTGAGAAAGACCTTTCAGATACTTTGAGCACAAGAGTATTCATATTACTTTATGCTGCAACCCCTGTAGTTTCTCGCCCCATTGTAGTGTTGGATCCCGGACCAGAACAGTTGAAGGGCTGCTTCATAGCCATTTTCGCAATTTTCTTTCTTATGGAAGTTTAAGAAGAGAAAGAGCTTGAACATTAGTGAAAAAGATTTTGAGAGAGATTTAATAGGATAAATCCCATAGGAGAAAGAATTTTGTATGACTTCATCACTTAATGTATGTATCTATTGATGTAAATATTTTCTTCTTATAAAAGGTATTCCTTTCTTTCCAATTGTATTTACTTGTATTCAAATCAAATCATGTCACTTTTTATACATTTATCTTCATTTGATCATCACATAAATTAAAAGGTCATGTTATCTTATTTAGTAAGTTGGATCTAAGGTTTTTTGTCTTGTAGAGTAGGGAAATCCTTTTGTTTGTCTTATGTGAAAGTTGACTAGACTTAGCTAGTTCTCTTTCTCTTGTTCCTCCAAATCAACAATTTCTTAGAATACTCTTCAACAAAAGAATGTTACGAGCTCTTCAACCCTAGTGCAGATATTATATTTTTCACTTACTTATTTGGGTAGAACTCCTTTTATTGTTTTATGTCATTAGTATATTCCCTATCTCGTGGTGGAGAAAAAATAGTACTCATGATACCAAAATTCATATCAACATGCCTCCATGCCACAAGATGAAGGGGGTTAATAGTATCATTAAGTTGATAGTTTGGAAGACTCTCCTTAACTCATATTTATTTCATGAAACCACATAAAAATGTAACAATATAATCCCTTTAATCATTAGAATCCAAGTAAGATGAGGGAATATGTTGGTCCAAAATAGCATACTAGGATCCACATGGTTGTCCAATAATGGGTTGTAGTCTAGCACTAGCATATCATTCTTGAATATAGGAAAGGATACGCTCAATTAGGTGCATTTCCAAAACTTCATATGATCGAGCAAAAGTTACCTAGGATAATCACAATCATTGTTGTTCATAATATATACTTAACAATTTGAAAATTCATGCATATAGACTTGATGATTCCTAACACATCATCTTCACAACTATTCACTTGCAACAAATCTATTGAAGAAAAGATAGAAGACTACATTGCAATGAAACAGATATCATCAACAAATAACATCAACAAAACACATAAATTTTGAAATGACGCCACTAATGATCACCATTGTTTTATTGTAATCCAGTTGCACGTAAGAGGTACCAATGTCAGCTTTTTTCATCAAAGGTCATCTTCTATTTCCTTCCACACTCTTTACCCAAGGTAAGGATTACTATGTTTTTCCATTTATAATGAAGTTGAAATACGATGACACATAAGCTCTCTTTTAAACATGCGATGAGATATAGCCTATGCATATTAAGCACATAAACCATGGGAAAAAACTAGACCAAAAATAACCAATTTGGTATAGGATTTATGCAAAGAATATAACAATTACCCAACAACAACTATGATAACAATGGTGATAAACGATGATGATGGTGATGGTGACACTAACAATGGTTCAATTTGATTATGATCATGACAATGATGACTATGACGTTAACAATGACAATGATGATGAGATGAATGATGCTGGTGATAATGATGATGATGAGATGAAAGATGATGGCGATAATGATGATGATGATGATGATGAAAATTATCATTTTCATCATGGTATGTGTAGTATTATGGAACCTTGGTCATATCCATGCATCCTCAAAGAAATTTTTAAGGATTGCATCATTGTTATTCTCAACATCCTCATCATTATCATCATCATTGCTATATAATTATATTATTGTTGTAATATAATCACATTTTCATCATCATCATCATCATCAACATTATCATTGTCATTGCATCATTGTCATCTTCATCACATTGTCATCATCACATAATCATATCATTACCATCATCAATATCATCATCACCACCGCCACTACCACCATCATCATTGTCAATATCAATTCTATTGTCATCATCATCATCATTTCCATTTTTATCATTGTCATCATCATCACCATCATCGTCGACATCGTCATCAACTTCATTGTCATCATCGTCATCATCATTTCCATCTCCATTGTCATCGTCAAAAATCATTGCCATGTTCATCATCATCCCCATCATCATTGTCATCATCACATCCATTTAATCACATCATTCCCATCCTCATTTATTTTTTCATCATTATCATCCACATTATTGTCATCACCATCATCATTTCATCATCATCCTTATCGATGAAACCTTTAGCATTGTCATAATCCTCAATGGTGATGATGATGATGACCAATGATCATGATGATCAGCATAGTTAAGGCCATCATCATCATCATCAACAACAACTTTATGATCAAACAAAATGATCATTTTCATCATCATCATCATCATCACAATCATCATCAATGGAATCATCATCATCATTATCATCAATGGAATTGTCATCATCATTGTAGTCATTCATGTCAGTGTTGATGATGATTACCTAGATGACAATGATGACGACTATGACGTAGATGAAAATGACAAAGAGAATGATTATGATGATGAAAATGATGGAATTTTAATAATTGGAAATATTTTCCAAGGTCATTAGTATCATCATCATCATCATCATATTCATTACTTCCACCACCACCGCCACCACCACCGCCATTGTCATCATAACCATCATTGTTGTCTTCAACATCATTGCCATTATCATCATAATCCGTATTCATGTCATCATAATCATCGTCTTCATCATCAAGATTATTGACATTGTCATCAACTATTCATAATTACCTTTGGCATTAGAAATATCATTGACCCAAAAGATATGATTAGTGGAAAAGGGTCATGGAGGACAGATACAGTCTACCCATGAGAAATAACAACTCTATTTTGAAAAATGGTCATCATCATCATTGTCAGTGTCATCATCATCATCTATATTGTTCTCATCATCATTGTCATTGCCATCATCACTATCATTGTCGTTAACATAATCATCGATGTTGTCATTGTCATTGTCAATATCATCACCATCACCATCATCATCATTGTTTTAATCGTCATCATTGCTATAATTTTCATCATTAGTAGTATCAATATCATCTTCATCATAGTCATTTTGAATATGATCATCATTATCATCATCATCAACTTCAACATATGGGTGCAAAAGTGGACATAAAATTGGATGAAAACTTGGACACAAAAGAGCATGAAAACATGGATGAAAAAGTGGAAGAATAAGTGGCTGGAAAAGTAGGTGCAAAAGTGGGTGCATAATGGGGCATAAAAAAAGTGGACGCAAAAGAGGATGCAATAGTGGATGCAAAAAAGGAAGCAATCATGGATGCAAAACCATATGCAAAAGTGGATGCAATTGTGGGTGCAAAAGTTGATGAAATATTGGATGCAAAATTGGATGCAATACTAGGTATAAAAGTAGGTGGAATATCTGGTGCAAAACCTAGTGGAAAATTGGATCCAAAAATGGATTCTCAAAGGGTTGGAATAGTCGATGCAAACTTGGATGAAAAAAAAGATGCAAACGCTGATACAAAAGTGGAAGCAAAGGTGGGTGTGAAAGTAGGTGGAAAAATGGATGCAAATTAGGGCACAACAAAAGTGGATGCAAAAGTGGAAGCACCAGTAGATGAAAAAAAGGACGCAAACATGGATGCAAAAAAAGACACAAAGGTCAGTGCAAAAGCGGATGCAATACTAGAAACAAAAGTGAATGCAAAAGTCGATGTAATAATAGTAGATGCAAAATAGACGTAAACCCTTATGCAAAACACAATGTAATAGGGAATGCAAAAAAATAAGCATAAGCATATGCAAAAGAGGATGTAAAAAAGGATGCAAAAGTTGACGTAAACATGAGTGAAAAAGTGGAGGCAAACATGGATGAAAAAAGGGGTGCAACAAGAGTAGATAAAAAAACTAGGTGCAAAATCAGGTGCAAATATTGGGGCTAATTTCAGGGCTAATAAGACATTAAATATGATGGTAAATATTGCGTAATTTACACCATATTTAGTGTCATATTTAGTAAAAAGGTGCAAAAAATTCCTAAAATAACACCAATCCGAGAAATTGTGCCTACTTGGCCAAGGAAATGAAGAAAACCACATTAAAATGAGGTCTAGACGCAAAAAGGAAGCATAAAGGAATGTTAATCACAGGGTTTTGCTGTAGTGTTAAACATGTGTCTTTGATATCTATGTTTGATGTGAATGAACTATTATGAGTTTGTCGAATATCTAATGGTGTAATAGTGTGGAATGTAGATTAATATGTGTTAGAATCTATATATCTTACATGCTATCTATGTGTGTTGATGGATCAATATGTTTTATGCTCTGATGTATGTATGATGTTGGAAGTACATTTCTTGGTTTCAATCGAGTGGCCCAATGGAGTTGTAATAGGAAAATCCCCTTCCATAAATGCAGAAACTTGGTTATGGAAGTCAACATAGATATCTCGGGTGAGACCTCACTCACGTTGCAGGTATTGTCGACGGAGTTATGCTCTATTGGGTGGATATATTGGGATTTGTTGATGGATAGGGAAGTATGAACCTGGGTCAGCAAAAAAGATGCCAACAATGTGTGTGTGAGACAGAGGGAGGGAGAGAGAGAGAGAAAAAATGGGGTGGTGGTGTGTTAGGGGGTTGAGGAATAGATAGAGGGTGGTGGTTAGGTGTAGTTGGATGAGTTGGGGAGTTATAGAGAGTG
>LPNX010511880.1:271961-306490 GCA_001517045.1 Pseudotsuga menziesii | reverse complement strand
AATTCTTCTTCATTGTCTTTTTAGGTCTTGAAGTTTTTGATGGAACAAAATAGAGTCAATTCCTCTTTTGGCCAAGTCACAGTTGGAACTCTAATTCTTCAAGTATTTTGTGTTGGGTTTCATTTTGATTTGCATGTGTGAATTCACATTCTATGTCATAATTTGCAATGACCAGCTGAACTGAATGTAAAATGCATATGGCATTTGAATGTTTTCTGGGTACTTTTTTGGAGTAAAATATTCCTGATTGAACTCTGTAAATAGAGAAAGCATATACGACTAAGCTATTAATACACTTCATTGACGCATTATTGTCTGATCTTGTGTCACTTCCATTATTCAGGATTGTGCGGTTGGATTGTTAATTGAATGTAAATAACACAGTTTCCAGTAATAAATTGATGAATCGAATAGTAATTTGACATCAAGAATGTGATGAAACCTTATATCGTTCAAAGTGATAAAAAAGAATAGCAGAAAGTAGAATGGTGTGTTTCTTGAAAAATACTGTGACAAATACCTATGCCAATAAAACTGCTACAGCGAACCATATGAGCAATCAGTCCCAACCACCAATAGTAAACAGGCAATGCAAAAGAATCCACACCATAAATTAAACACAGGCATTTGTATCTGGAGAAAAGAAACCTCCCAGGTAAAAAATACTCCCAGGTAAATTAAACACAGGAATTTGTATTTGGAGAAATGCAAAAGAACGCTGTGATAGCTCCCCTGTATGGCCAAAATGAGCATTATGGCACAGAATTCTGCTAAAACTTATGAAAACATTATGGCGCAGAATTCGGCATCACAACAAGGATTTACTGAAAAATTTTATTTGTATTATTATATTTTGGTCACAATTAGCAGACAGAGTGGAGTGCCATACACATGGACAGGACTAGGATAGCTTGATCTATTGAAGTGGCAAGCCTTGGGCTGTATGCCATGACATCATCATCTAACAACTTCATTAGCCAAAAATCTGTTTATGAGAAACCCTTTCTACCCATCAATCCAAGCAGTGGTAGAATATGGTGGTCTTTATGAGCCACTCAGGAATTCAGAACAGCTGGATTGCTAAAAGTGGTTACATAAGGCTCTTCTAGCCCAGTCATCCTCAAATATCAAGCTTCTAACAACCTGTAAGTAGTTCTGACCAATCTGTCTCCTCTTGAATTTAGAGCTACTAATATGAAGGGCAAGTATGAAAATAGCTGCGGCAATGGCAACAGTTTTAATGCCGATTATTGAAAGTCCCCTGATGCTTCGATTGTAGCCTTCAACAAAATGGGTTATTTATGATTTTAGAACAACGTTCTAAGTGTAGTGAACTTTTGATGCTGTAAAGTATTGAAACATCTCCTTTGCATGCCCAAAATGGTCACATGTTTTGAGGGGCAACAGTCCCTAAAGCAAGAAGTGAGGCCAATTTGAAAGAATATTAGTTATCGCGTAGCTGTGGGCTATGTCTATCTAATTACCACGAGTCTCCCTATTGCTTACAAATATCTTTGTGCAGGAAGTGACCTATTCAATTTGAAAGAAGTAACATTGGACTGTAGCTGGCTTACCATACTATCAAAGATCCCTCCTGTTAGGAGGCTGTGTGGGTCTTATCTATGAGGCCCAGAAGGGGTGAAACACGTCTCTGGGGGATTTGGACCTTGGTCAGAGAATCTCAGAATACTATGACCCCTGCTTTACCATTGACCCAAGACCTTGTTTACAAACTTTCAACTTTTAGCTTTGACTTCTAATTGAAATATTTCTTACCTCTTGCTTAAAAGTTTAGTATACTGCAGCTTGTTATGTGCAAGTTAAATGCATCTTTGTTTAGCATGCTTTTTATATGGAAATATCATATCGTTTCCCTATTTTTTATGAAAGTGTGCACTGGTCATTATAGATGTTGTGCTGACCATCCCTGTTTGTAACCTTGCATAGCCGCAGTTTTCCTCCCATTCAAAGAAGAGGCCAAACAATCTTGTTTTAGGGAGAACATATGATCATCACATATATGATCTGATTGAGGTTGGTGTGGAAAATTTCAGTTCAATGGAGTCATTTAGTTATGGCAAGAAATTGGCCCCACAAGTAGGCTCAAAGCCCTTTTTTGCCTTCCTTGGGGAAGGTTTTGAGACCAAGGAGCAACTTAAACATTTGAAAGAGGTTTTGCTTGATATGTTCAGTGGGGAGGTATGGTTCTCCTTTCCATAGTTATTTCTTTGAATATTAATGTTGCTGAAATTAATTTCTTCTAGAAAGAGGATAGATTGAAATAAGGAAATTAAGGAAAAAGACTTAAATGCTTCTCAAATGGGAAACTAGGCTACATTGGCTCTATAAAGATGGTAGTTGACTTTGAAGATAAAAGGGATAGAAAGAAATCCAAGAAGGATAATCAACCAACACCTGTAGATTATGGTATGACTTGTGATTGAGCAAGGTGTGAATATTTATTCTTACCACATAAAGATGAGAGGTCAAATTAACTCATTATTGACAACTATGAAATTTGAACTTAGATTGACTAGTGGGAGTATTTAAGAGGTTAAGGCTCTTAAATAGGGTGAAGCCATGGCATTTAAATGCAGAGATAGATTTTACACATGAATTGAACCCTTCTAGATCAATGCTAAAAATCATTGGAGGCAGACTGGAAGGTGTTACCCCCCTATTTGCATGGGCAATTCTCATGAGGATTTCTAAGCATTTCCGGGGAAGTCTGTGAGTTGAAGTAATCAAAAGTCTCTAGCTTCTGGGCACCAATGAGCAGTGAAGACTGTTGTTTTGAAGTGTGGAAATTTCTTGTGTAATATCAAACAAGTAGACAGCGGAAAAAGAATTCCAGAGCAGTCCATTGATGTTTTGACCTATGAATCTACAGCAGAATTCTCGTCCTGCTCTTTTGTAATTCTATCAGAAAATGTTACTTCCAACCAGAAACAACAGAATAGTTTTATTAGTATGGCAGCAATTTAAGCTACAACTGATCTGGGACTGTTCTGGATATTTCTGAGTGGTCTGTAATAAATTTTCTCTTGATTGTTTTTTCCCTTAGGGAGTTTTTCCAGGGTCTGCTTGACCAAAATTACTGTCTATTTTTTGTAACTGTTTGTTGTTTTTTACTTTGTTTTTTGCTGCTAGAAATGCTTAATTAACAATATATCAGTCTACAGTACATTTCTATTTAATGCTTGAGAAAAGTACATGGGTTTTTATTACTGTTGAAGTATATGTAGTATTTTGCAATAATTTTTATTGTCATAGAATTGCTACCTTATCTCTTGTATTAATTTTTTGGTTATGCTTTCAGAGTGCAGGTCACTTGATGAGGGCGCTTTTTGAGATTGTCCTAAAAAGAGGATGGGCTCAATTATCCAAAAGAGCTCTTAATCTGTGCAGAATGGTTAATAGGCGCATGTGGAGTGTTCAAACTCCTCTTCGTCAATTCAAAGGCATCCCAAAAGATATTTTGACCAAAATTGAAAAGAAAGATTTAGCTTGGGATCGATACTATGATCTCTCTGTTCAAGAGATTGGGGAGCTCATTCGTTTTCCAAAGATGGGTAAAAGCATTCATAAATTTGTCCATCAGTTTCCAAAGTTGGATCTTTCTGCTCATGTCCAACCAATAACACGAACTGTATTGAAAGTAGAACTAACTATCACTCCATATTTTCAGTGGGATGAAAAGATTCATGGATATGTGGAACCTTTTTGGATAATAGTAGAAGACAATGATGGTGAATATATACTCCATCATGAATATTTTATGTTAAAAATGCAGTTTGTTGAAGATGACCATCATCTGAGCTTCACTGTCCCCATCCATGAACCTCTTCCTCCCCAGTACTTTATTCGTGTTGTATCTGACAAGTGGTTACGGTCACAGACAATATTGCAGTTTCATTTAGACATCTTATTTTGCCAGAGAAATACCCACCTCCAACTGAGTTGCTAGACTTGTAGCCACTTCCTATGTCTGCGTTAAGAAATCCCTCATATGAAGCACTTTATCAACAGTTTAGACACTTCAATCCTATTCAAACTCAGGTATTTACTGTGCTTTATAACTCAGATGATAATGTTTTAGTTGCAACACCTACTGGTAGCGGTAAGACTATCTGTGCTGAGTTTGCTTTACTACGATTGCATCAAAAAGGCACAGACAGTGTATTTCGATGTGTCTATATTGCTCCTATAGAAGCTCTTGCCAAAGAGCGATATCGGGATTGGGAGCAGAAATTTGGAAAAGGATTGGAACTGAAAGTAGTTAAGCTGACAGGTGAATATGCAACTGATTTGAAGCTCCTTGAAAAGGGCCAGATAATAATAAGCACACCAAAGAAATGGGATGCTTTGTCTCGGAGATGGAAACAGCGCAAACTGGTTCAGCAAGTCAGCCTTTTCATTGTGGATGAACTTCATTTAATTGGAGGAGAGGGTGGTCCAATCCTGGAGGTAATTGTATCTAGAATGAGGTATATTTCAGGCCAAATTGAAAATCGTATCCGTATTATTGCGCTTTCCACTTCACTTGCAAATGCTAAAGATCTTGGAGAGTGGATTGGTGCTACTGCACATGGGCTTTTCAATTTTCCACCTGGTGTGCGTCCGATACCAATTGAGATCCACATTCAAGGGATTGATATAGCCAAATTCGAGGCTCGAATGCAGGCAATGACCAAGCCAACTTACACATCAATAGTTCAACATACAAAGTACCCAATTTTGAAATATTTAAAAAAAAAAAAAAATTCCCTGCCGTCGCTTAAGCGACAGTTCTTGATGTCGCTTATCCGACGGTTACTCTCTATAACCGTCGCTTAAGCGACGGCTCCTCAATATTTTTTGCAATATTTTTTTTTTAAAATTGACTAACCGTCGCTTATCCGACGGACCTTCTGTCGCTTAACCGACGACATGAAGGTTTTTTCTCAAAAAAAATTCACTACCGTCGAAGATATTCTGTCGCTTAACCGATGCTTTAAATTTAACCAACGGTTACTGAAGTGTTGCTTAACCGACGGTTACTTAGGTGTCGGATAACCGACGACAAGTTTCCGACGCTTAAAAAAAAATCAAAGTGTCGTACATGCGACAGGAAAGTGTCGAAAATCCGACATGACGGCCGTCGGATTTTTGGTCGAAATGTAGTAGTGAACTCAGCAATCCCTGTGGGAAGGTGGGCCCAGCCTTCACACAGAGATGCTGGAAGTAACACAAGTTAAAACGCCAAGATCTGAAGAATCAAACTCCTTGTATTAAAAAGTGGCAGATGAACACGCAACCTTACTCACAGCTGATACAATAATTTGGTTAAGGGTTCAACCCCTGGCTCAGAAAGGTTCCCCATATTTATGCAATTACAATCATAACCTCTTCCTACTATTATCAAACAGCCATGAATATCTCTAATCTTCAGGCTGCCCTAATTACAATAAATTGTTACAGTCATGGCAAGATGAGAGCAGAAGATATAGGGAAGTTGTTATTCGAGCCAGAAATAATGATCATGATTGATTGAGAAGATATTCTATGGATCATAGCTACTTTTGAGCAGCGGCGCACTGTTGCCTCCAGATCTGTCGCAATATGTTGCAGCTACCCTTGTACAGCTCGCATGGAATAATACACTGGGACCGCATTATTTGGGAAACAATGGAATGGATGGAGATCAACTTTAGCAATGAATTTCCATCCCTCCTTTGGCATGTTCATACCCCTACACCTGTATTCTCTATATCCCAAAATATCTTTATAAAACCATCATATGTTAGCATAATTTAAGATGTAGAGCCCTGATTACCACAACCCTAAGCATTAATAAAATAAGACAATGATTAACCATACCTATATGACTTGAGGAACCAAGTGAGGGAAAAACATCTATTTAGTATGCATAATAGAGTATGAAGAGGCAAAAAGAGGTGGATAAGGGTGGTCAAAAAGGGGCCATTTCTAGGCCTAATAGGACGGAATTCCGCATGATAAAAGGAGGGTTTTGCAACCACAAAGCATCGAATGCTTGTTTATTGGATATCCTGATGAATATAAAGGTTTCAAGATATTGGATATCAAAACAAAACAAGTCATCATTGAAAGGAGTGTCATGTTCGGTGAGCCTCTTCAGGAGGTAGAACCAGTGAAGTAGAAAACTATTGAATTTCCTTCCTATTCTACCGAATATTTGGATGATGGAATTGGGGGTGATGACCCTGATTTGGATCCTCTGATTTCTAGTATTAGTGAACAAAAAAAATCAGATGCTGAATCAGAACCTGAAGTACCAAATTATCTCCCAACTTGGACCAGACAGACACTCTCCTCCGCAGGTGAAAACATTGGAAATCTGGATGATCCAAGAAGAACCCGGTTTGATTTCCAAAGAGTAGGTATTGTGCTCTCTTGTCCTGATTATTTGTTGTCTGAATCTTGTTATTTAATGATAATTTCAGATCCTAAGTCTTACTACCATGTTCGGAAGGATCCAAGATGGCAAGCTGCCATGGACGAAGAGATGAATTATCTTCAGAAAAACACTACTTGGGAGCTAGTTTCTCTTGCTCCGAGGAGGAAATTGGTTCAATGCAAGTGGGTGTTTCAGACTAAGGTTACTGCTGGTGGCACAACTTGAAAATATAAGGCAAGGCTGGTAGAAAAAGGTTTCTCCCAGGTCCAAGGTTTGGACTACCATGAGACTTTTGCACCGGTTGCAAAAATGGACTCCATCCACCTAGTTTTGGAAATTTATGCATCCAAGCACTGGGAAGTACATGGATGTTAAGTCTGCCTTTCTACATGGATATCTTCATGAGGAGATATACATGAAGAATCCTAAGGGCTAAATTTCTGATTCATCTTTGGTATAGTGACTAAAGAAGTCACTATACGGGTTAAAACAAGCCCCACGAGAGTGGTATTCCAAGATGGATGCCTTCCTTCTCTCGCAAAACTTCCAAAGGTGTAAATCAGATCTGAATGTGTATCTACAGCAGTATGATGGTCATTTGCTTATTATTTTTTATATTTTGATGACTTACTGATTACAGTTAGCACAGTTGCTTCTATTTCAGCCATCAAAACTACCCTCCACAATGCATTTGAAATGAGCGATTTGGGGTTCTTGAAGCAATTTCTGGGGCTCGAAATTGAGCAAAATATTGATGGGATAATGGTCACTCAGTCCAAATAAATATCAGACCTGTAATTTAATTTTAACATGGCTGAATGTAAGGCTGATCCATTCCCTTTCCTTTCAGAGATTAGCCTTGAAGAAGGAAAAAGCACACCTCCCATGGACTGCACTATTTATCAACAGCTGATTGGTAGCTTGCTTTACTTGAATCATTCTCAGCCTGATATATGTTATGTTGTGAATGCTATGTCAAGATACATGTAGAAGCCTCATGATATTCATTGGAAGGCATCCAAGAGGATCCTCCAGTATATTCAGGGAACCAGGACCTAGGACATTCACTATGCTGCAGACTCTGAGCTAGAGCTGGTTGGTTACACAGATTCCGATTGGGTGGGTAATTCTATTGATCGGAAGTCTACTTTCAGATATGTCTTCATGTTTGGTGGTGGCCCCATTTTTTGGTCTAGAAAAAATCAGGCCGCTATAGCATTGTCTTCAGCAAAGGCCGAGTACCGAGGAGCAATGAATGCTTGCATCTAAGTTGTTTGGTTGCAAGGCATTCTTTCAGAGTTTGATCTTGGTAGTAATTTATCCACTGTCATCTTTTGTGACAATCAAATGCTATTAAGATATCCACAGATCCAGTTACCAAGCAGAGGACCAAGCATGTAGAGATACACATGCAGTATATCAGGGAATTAGTAAATGACAGGACCATCATTCTGCAATACTGTCCTACTGATGAGCAGATTGTAGACATCTTCACCAAGAGATTTTCAAAAAATAAGTTCACTTACCTCCATTCATTGTTGGGGGTGAGTTCATCAGGGTGATCAGACTTCTTTCATTGTTCAGCTTGAGGGGGGGGTTTTTCCCACTGGGTATTTCCTCTTTCCTCACTTAAATTTATTTTTTAGCATTGTTTGAGTTACATTATTATACAGGGTGACCTATGGCCTTTGTTGTCAGGGCCCTAGCATTTCATGCATTTTATTTTTACTTCTTTTGAGTATAGCTTAAGGGGGGGTGTTGGATTCATTTATCCAACATGCACACTTAATTTGGTCAATTTGGCCTTGTTAAACCACTATCCTAAGTTTAATTGACTTAATCGGCATCAGATGAGCACACTATGACATCATCATGAGCACACCCATGCGTACCTTCAATCAAGGAGGCAAACTAAGCCTTCATCTTCAATTAGGATGGTTAATTGGGATTCCTCTTTCAATCAAGGAGGCTAACTGGGCTTCGTCCTTCAATCGGGGAGCCATTCTAGGGTGATCTAAGTGTCATAAATGCACCTAATTGCTAACTGATTGTTACAATCAGTTAATCCAAGTGGTGAAGGTGCCTCCATTCATTTATTTGATTATTTTTATTATTATTTATGAACTGTAGGCAACTAGGGCACCTCCAACCACTTCTAATGACCAGTTTGACTTCAATTAACCTCATTGGGGTTCGTTGGAGTTAATGACATGTGTTATTCCCAAAATTACTGCAAGAAAAATAGTAACCTAGAAAGAGATTATGATACCTAGTTGTGAAGAGTATTCTTGATGGAACAACTTCTTTGTTCATGTTGTTCTTAGGGAGGAAGTCATATTTTTTATTTTCATCATACCTTTTGTTGTTTTTGTCTTCATCATTGAAAAATATTTTGAGGGTAGATACATATTTCTTTGCTTCTTCTTTATTTTCCAACATCATTGAACATGTGCTTTTGATTTTCTGATCATACCCAAGTCCATTTTTGTCAAATGACGGTATTTGATAGTTTAGGATATCAGCTAGTACTTCTATTCTTTTTCCAAACTTCAGCTCATAGTTCAATTGAGTAGTTTTATTGTATCTCCTTTCTTAGATATATAATTTTAGCTTCCAGGATTTCACAATTTTCTTCCTTATCTCTTAATTGTGTTCTTAATATCTCTTCAAATCGGTTTGCTTCTTCTAGTTGAATATTTAAATCAATAATGAATTTTTCTATTACTTCATTATTGTGTAATTTATTTTCTTTTGTATTTTAATCTTTCTCCTTGTAGCTTTGCAATTGCTCTTTTAGTAATAGATTCTTTTTCTCAAATAAATCACTTACAGTACTAATAATTTCCCCTTCTATTTCAGAGCTCTCTCCATCATGAACAACTTCATTCCAAGTATTTAATGACATGAAAAGAACTTGTTTTATATCACTATTGCTGTCATCATATTCATTAGATGAGATACTATCTTCTTTGGAGTAGAAAATCTCCTTTTTCTTATAGAATCTTTTCTTATTTTCAACTTTACCCTTTGTGTACCTCTTTTCTTTATTTTTGTTGTTCTGGTCCTCTTCATCATCGCTAGCATCACTTTTTGTATATGGACACTTTGAAGAAAAATTTCCTATTATACCATAGTTAAAGCATTTAAAGGGTAACTTACCATTGACTTTTCTAGTTCCCATTTTGATTTTCTTCAAAGTTTACTTCTTCTTTGTATGAATAACCAGAGGAATTTTTACTTGATTTGTGCTTCCCTGTCCTTTGTATTTTTTGAAGTTTTGAATGCTACTTCCTTTCTTTATGGTTTCTCATTTGTTGTATGCATTTCATATGCTATAAGGATTCCATGCATCTCATCTATTGTTGGTTTGTCCAAATCCCTTATTTCCTCTAATGTAGAAACCTTAGCATTAAATATTGAGGGACTTTGTTCTTAGCACATTTTTTATAATTATATGCTCTTCAATTTGCTCACCCAACCCTGTGATAGTGAAAACAATCTCATCTACTCTAAGAAATTAGGTTGGAATGTCCTCTTCTTCTTTCAATTTAAAGCTTTCAAACTGTCCTCTATGTGTTTGAATTTTGGTTTACTTGACTTAAATATCTCCCTCATATTTTTTTTAAAGTTTATCCCAAATTTCCTTTTCTAATTTACAATACATTACTTTGATGAGGTCATTTTATGATAAACCACCTAGAATAGAATTTGTAGCTTTTGGGGGAAAACACGAAGTTGGTATACACTTTTTGCCTTTTTTTTGACAAAAAATTGCAAAATTTTATGTTTTTGAACTTAAAACCTTTCAAACCCATATCCCCCTTAGGAATTTCACCTTGACGTAAACACAATAGGTTTAGAGAATTATATTAGCTTCGTACTCATATTTTTTTGAAATTTTTTTATGGACATATTATAGGACAAATTTGACAGGCACCAATGACACATACTTTAAATTTTTAGGTTTGGATAATGAGTGACCTGTGTTCCCTTCATTTTTTTTAGAGATGGTTATTCATTTTAAGGAAACCAAATGTACATTCATAACCTACACATATTGTACTTTGCAATGGAATACATGTTGAGGATTTCCAGACCTAAACACTAATTTTTATTATTTTTTGAAATATAACATATGTTTAAAAAATGATGCCTTATTGGAACATGTTTGTGTCCTTCCATTTTCTTTCAAATGTGACTCTTATCATACAAACTAAAACTACCCTTTTGAAGAGGACAGTGCAAGGAAAATCCCTTCGTGTTTTCACCCTTTTGCATTGTAATTATAAGGATTCTTCGCTTCAGTGTCAATTGGTGGAGTTTTAGGTTCTATGTAACTAGAAATAATTGAGTGCTGGGCATTACATCCAAATGACATCAGATAAAACTACATTCCTATACTACAAAAAGCATAATTATTTCCATTAAACATGATAACTTTAGAATATCCTTCCTGTTGATCCATGTGTGCTAAAAACCTTCCCTCTAGTTGTTAAAATGTCTCTAAGGGAACCTTGCTTTGATACAAATAATTGGATCACACAATGATACAAGAGAGGGGGGGGCGGTAAATCGGTATGATTCACATTTAGCAAATTTTAACTTCATAATCATGCAACTTTATCAACCTTATCAATATTCATCAGAATCAAAGCATAGTACACTTAATCTTAATACGAAAACTCAATTTGATAAAAACATAAGATAAAATATTTCGTACATACACAAATATGTTTACAATTTTTATGGGCACCAACCCAAAGGAGACACTAATCCCATGATTTACAAGTACCAACTTGAAGTCTTTAGGCACCGGCCCATGAAGTTGTTGAGGACACCAATACTCTATGTAAGCACTTACTTACACTCTTTAGGCACCAACCTATCAAGCACTCACATGTTCTTGTATTTTGCTTTGCAAAAACCCTATTCATGTAGCTCATTTAAGTCCACCAAATTGTTCTTTTTGTACAAATTGTTTGTCCATTCAAAGATTCTTAATTTTGGTAGTATGATAGAGTATTCAAAAAAATAGTAAAACTACTTGAACACCTAATTTGGTAACTCATCACAACACTCAACATAATGAATTATTATCAAAACTTTCTAACAAGATCACAGCATTGATTACTTAAAGCTTCCTCAATGAATCGTCATACCCAAATATTTGTTCGACAATTGTGATTTATAGTCAAGCCCAGAAATTCATCTATGATTCATGCACTTGAAATTAGACCCATAATTTTATCTCCGTCCTTTTTCCTCCAGCGAATGTTTGTTTTAATCAAAGAAAAAATAATCTATCCTAGACTTGATACTTAATATTTTTCTCCCCTCATATCACTTCATTTCCACTACAACTCCTCCTTTAGCTCTCTCACACACACATCAGATCATGTTATTGTCCCTCTAAAAATGCATCAAGTCACTTTTACTTATACGATTAATCAATTACTCTTGGGACCGATTAATTTGTTTGGAATGTGGAATTAGTTGGAAAGGCCGACCCATTCATAGGAAATGTGAGGCCATTATTTGGGTAATATACCGCTAAAAATGGGCATAAATTTCACTCCAATTCAAAGGAGGTCGACTTGTTCATGGGTATTTTAACATTGTTAGAACATAATATTAATGTCCCGTTCATTTCAAGCTAGTATTCACATCCTCATGTTTAACCTGACTGGTCCACAACCTGTAGGTGACAATATGGTAACATATTTTTATGGTTCTAGTAATTTGGATGTACTCATACAATTTCAGTAATTTTTTTTATGTTCTATGGTTTGCATGGTCTCTCGAGCGCACTTGTGGACCCATGAAGAATCACGGTCATAAGAGAATCGTTTCACATCTGATCAAAACTTTGTGGACCCACCATAAGAATATGAGCCAACCAATGATTTGGTTACTTTATTTTTCCTTTTGTATTTATGGTAGTTGGCTTCTACAATTATGGTAGTTAGGATGAGTTTTGATAATGCTATACGATTACCATAAATCTTTTAGTGGACTATGGAATTAGCGTAGTGGAGTGTTTCTTTCTGGTAGTGAAACCTTACACTGATGTTCTGGTAGATGAGTAAGTTGTGTTTATTTTAAAAGTGCAACGCTGAGCATTGAGATATTCAAAAAATGAACCAACATATAGAATTGTATTACTTTGGGTAGTTGGCGATCCATTGGTCTGCTTTTTCTTCTCCCATGCCTATAGAGATAATGATACTAGAAATTGGAAATACTTACTATAGACATCTGACTCTCCTTTTAATATTGACATTAATGACACCACACTTGAAATTCCTTGACATCAATGAAAATCATACTTGACATAAATATACATACACACACACACTCACACATACACTAAAAGGGGAGTTTGAATTTTTGAGTCTACCATGTCATAATGGACACTTAGGTTGAGAAATGGCAAGGTGAATCAAACTATTATGAAGACCCTATCCTCCATTAAGAAATGACCCAACATAAAATTCCATATCGAGCTCAACCAAAGGTTCCCAAATAGTATACAAATGGAAGAGTTGGGGAATTTATTTATATCTAAGTTTTCAAAGCTTATTACATTGAAAGTATAAGATAAGTTTATGATAAAGACACTTCTTTCCATAAAAACCCTTTTTTATATTTCCATTCCTTCCACTAGACCAAATATTACATTATAATAAAAGGGTCAAGGATAATTTCTTTCATTTAACCAAATAACAATATATTTTGGCTAACCAATTACTAAAATTTATATTTTAGCTCCAATCAAGGCACCTAGTCCCAATTTTCGGAATCAATCTACCTATAATAGTATTTATGGATTAAAAAAAAAAGGTAAGGACCATACTAACTTCCATCTATAACTTGATTTGAAGGGGTTTAGGGCGGGTGTACTTAAATTATTTCTAGACATTTGGGTGGGTGTATTTCTACTTTCCTCTTCTCTTCTCCTCTTTTATCTTGAACTCTCCTCTCCTCTACTCTTCTTCTCCTATCCACCGCACATCCCTCCTCTTCTTTTCTTCCTCTTCAATGCGTTGTTTCCCTCCTCCAATTCCCCTCTTCTTCTGCTCCTCTTCTCCCCACATCCCTCCTTTGCTTCTCCTCTACTTCTTCGATTGCATGCTCGACTTATTTGGATATGGGATTTATTGTAGTCATGATCTAGCTCGCCTATGTTTTAAGGGGAATGCTCGATTGTGTTTGGACGTAGCTTGTTAGTGCTTGTGTGTGTGTGTATAATATCATCATCATTGCAATCATCATTATTCTCATTCTCGTCACGACGATGACAATGTTGATGATGACAATTATGATAATGATGATGACATTGACAACAATGATCATGACAATGGAGATGGAAATGGTGACAAAGAAATTGATGGGGTTAGAGGATTAGGGGTTTAGTGATGTAGGGGTTATAAAAACCATCACTATTGTCATTGTCACCATCATCATCAACATCAAGATCATTGTGATCATCACCATCTCCATTGTCTTGCTATCCATTACCATTATCATTGTCATCATCGTCGTCATCAACATCGTCATCGCCATGATCGTCATCTTATTTAGAATCATCATCATGACAATGATCATTATCATCCTCATCATCATAATCATCACATCTAACATCATTGACATCATTTTTAGGGGGTCATGAGGTCATGGGGTTAGGGTTAAAGGGTTAGAGGTGTATGGGTTATAAAACCCCTCATAATTGTCATCTCAAACGTACTCAAACATCACTATCCTCATCACCATATCCAGTATCATTATCACCATTATCATCATGATCGATCATGATCATAATATTCATCTTCATTGCCATCATCATCACCCCATATGATCCCTAGAACAAAAAATCCCAACACTTTATCTATTTTAATGGTTACACTCATTAGGAGTTATGGGACAAGTGTGATTAGTGGAAATTATAGGGGTGTTGAGAGTTAAAGGTTATAGGGGTTAGCGATTAATATGGTCATTGTTTAGTATAATATTTATTATGGTTAATAAATGATAGGTAATTAGGTTCAATATATGTAAGGAATTAAGGGTTATATGGTAAAATGATAATGGTTTTATTGGTAAAATAGTATTAATTAAGGTTTGGGTTTTAATGTTTATGAGTTTAGAGTTATAGGGGTTTATTAGTGAGCCTACATTAGGGAGTATAATATTTATGTATCATAATGATGAGGGATTATGATATAATTTTACAAGGTCACGTTTGAAAGGTTATAGGTGATATGGGTAGGAGTTATAATAGTTAGGAGTAATATGGGATAAACTATATAGACGTTAGGGATTATTTATTTTAAAAGTTGGATATTATATGGGTTAGGGTTTATGTATTACACGATAGAATGCTAGGTGTGATAGGTTTATGGGATATATGGATTGGGGGATAACAGTTATAGTCATTACTAGAAATGTATTATATGTCACGTTTTATAATGGAAAAATGGTTATGAGGATTAGGGTTTGGTCGTTAGAGATTAAGGTTTTGTGTGCTAGGATTATGGGGTTAACTTACCTCAATGTTATCATATCCTCTTGAATATAACTTATTATGTACAATTTTGTCTTAGGATATATGTAGTAAATGCGATATTCAAGAGAATATGAGTGTTAGCACTCTGACCTTGGGCTCTCTATGATATTTCAGTGACTGTAGCAACTAATTATACAATAAAATGGTAGCTAGGTTCAAAATAATACAAAGATTGATAAATTGATAGGTTGTGGTTAGACAAATGAGGGAAAAACTTCATTGGAAAATGAAGTCAATAAACAAATACTTATTTAAACTGCAACGAGATTGAGGTTTGAACAGAACAATGAAAGAGGCAGGGTAGACATCATGTTTTCATAAATTAGGCATTGCAAGATGGTAGTAGATTAAGGAATACAATCCATTAAAATAGAGCATCTAATAAGGATGAATTCTGTAATAACTTTAAAAGAAAAATTAAATTGAAATGAACTAGAGCATTAAAGGATAAATTCTAATTCCCACACTGTCACTCAAACACAAAAGAATTATGTAGAATGCAATGAATACTGGAAATACCATCACACAAGAGAGTTACATACTGAAAAAAACAAGAATCTCTTCCTCGAAAGTTTCCCAATTTTCCTCTCTGCAACTTTATTGATATCAGAAATTCTCCTAGAAATTCTCCTCCCATCTTCATAGGAGAATCGAACCCTTTTTCTGTCAAGTCATCATAACTTCCCTTTCTAAAAATAAAATCTAATACTAAAATACTGACAACTAATAACTAGTCACAACTAAATCTGGAATTGCTGCTTTGATAAGTTTCGAATGCTAGAAGATGTTCTTGATGCTACCATCTGTTATTTAACTGAAAATAAATGACTGAAAATGTGGGACTCGAATACTAAAGTTATCTGAATCCCTTATAAATGACCTTAGAGCTTAGCCTTTCACGAACATGGGTTGGTTCCGAATGAAGTCGATCACACTCGGAACGTAAAGCACTGAATTCAGGCCTGGCTTCCTTTATATCTTCTTCAAGACGCCTAATTTTCTCAATGGTCTGCTCCTGCGTCTTTTAAGTAGTTTCATGTGAAATTTCTACAAGCTTCCGAAGATCATTCCTGCCATCACCTCGTGAACCTTCACTTATATTGTGCAAAAACAAGTTAACAACCTCATCAACTCGACAAATGTCCATTTCAGATTTTACTTGGTGTACAGGGAAGAAAACGACCTAAACTTGTTTCCAAGGTATCAGTCAGCTGGTATTAGACATATGCAGATTTAATTGCTTGGTCTATATCGGCATCATGTGTTCTGCATCCTTAATCCCTACAGAAAAGCGAATTAGCTCTTCACTTAATCCCCGCGACTTTCGCACTTAGGGTATACTTGCATGTGACATGAAAAATGGAAGACGGATGAGTGATTTCACAAAAACTAACAGTTATGCTGAAAAGTCTTGTGTTTTCGACGATTTGCCAAAGAGCCAGTTTGAAAGCTAAGAACTGAACCTCCTCCCTTTGCCTGCGAAAAATGCAAACTGTGGCCTGGGTGACCAGGAAGGCCGACATAATATACCTCCTTAATTAGAGGATGAGTTGAAAAAAATTCCGCGATTTTCCTTGCATTCTCCTGTTGTTTCTCAATACGCAAAGCTATTGTCTTGATCCCTCGCAAACATAGACAACAGTAAAATGGAGCTAGACCTGAGCCTTCCTGTAGGAAATAAATATCTTTGGCCAAACTTTCCCCCGTTACAACAAGAACACCTTCCATGGCATCACTATGCCCAACTATGAATTTCGTTGTTGAATGCATCACAATGTCTGCTCCAAGCTCCAATGGTCTTGATAGTACACGAGACATGATGTTGTTGTCAATAAGTACCAGTGCACCATGTGTATGCACTATTTTCAAAATTTTCCATATATCAAATATTCTCTGACGTGGATTAGTTGGACTCTCTAGCCACACAACTTTTGTCAATGGATCAACAACAGCGACCGCTTCTTCAACATTAGTTGTGTCAACCTGTTTTACTATGATCCCATCTTTTGGGACTACTCTAGAAGCAATCTATCAGACCCTCCATATATGTCATCTCCCTACAAGATGCGGAATCAGTAGACAAAGCAGCCATCCCACTTCTGAAACAAAATGCTCGATCAATATCCTCTAACTTTTCTAACATATATTCCCATGAATCCCGAGTGGGATTTCCACTTCTATTATAATAATATGGACCATTCTCTGTGGCCGAAGGTTGCTTGAAAGTTGCAGTCTGGTAGAGAGGTGTTCTTAGAGCACCATACGGGTCAAAAGAATTGTTGAAGTTCACAAGAATTGTAGAAATGCTCAACTCGTTTTCTGGAAAACCTGTTCGCACATTTTCACACAAACAAGAGGACGAATGCTCTGGAGCGCAATCTATGTCATTGTTAGTAATGCCAACCATTGTAAGCCGTAGGATGCTGGAAGAAAGATCGAGTTCAGATCTCTTCCTCATAAAGCCTCTTATACATTCCCATAGTACCCTGGAGTAGCTCAATCATACTTGACTGTTCTTCAGACTTTTTCAAAATGATAGCTACTTTGGAGGCTTCCTCATTGGTACACTTCTCAAGATCAAAGTTGAACGCATCCTTGAGCTCTTGTTATCTTTGTTCATTCTGATGGGCAAGAGTAAGGACTAGGCTACGAAGTTGACAATTTTGTTTCACCATTCCAAGAATATCCTTGAATGTCAAAATCCTATAAGAAATCACTTTGTCCACCGTAGTTTCATCATGGGCCATAGTAACAACATTCATAATAACGTCATCATTAGAAATGCCTTCACTAATACCAAATTGAACTTGAATGTCTCTGCATTCCTTTAAAAGCATCGTAACCAGGGTCTGAAGGTCTTGGATTTATTTTAGGAAAATACTGTAATCCCGTTTCCTCTTCCGCAAATCAGCCTTCAGATGTCGTATAAAATTGTCTAAATTTCCTTGATCAGACATAGATTGCTGCAATTCTTGTTTCATCACAACATATGTTATCAACAACTAATTTAGAAAACCGTAGCAGTATCCACAATTTAGAAGACCGTAGCAGTATCGACATGGCTAAGGCTGCAACTTTCCTAATGGATGTAAAAGTTCAGAATTCTGCTCTGCCCTTTCAGTGTTAACCTCACATCACTTTTTCCAAATTTTCAATCGTTGACCTTGTTAGCAAAATAATACTGTATCCACACGCGTTTAGATCTACATGCCCACAGAAAATTCTGCTCTACCCTTTTGATGTTAACTTCATACCACTTTCTCCAGCGGAATGATTTTAAACAGTTGATCTGTTCGTGGCTTTAATCTGAACCATCCACCCACTTTTGTTTTGCAGGAGTTTTATCAAACAAATTTCTTTGAATGAATGCCCACAGGTATATTCTCTCTCGGTTGCCTGGTGTTTTCTCTGCCAACTGTCATTGTGGGTGACTAATGTGAAATCACCTCCATTATGTCATATCTTTGTATGATAAAACAATATTATTTTTTTGCAGTGACATAATCAGCGATGTTGTAATCAAGCACCAGACGCAGACGCCTGTTTAACATTGTCAGATCTATATTCTCAAAGAATTTCTCAAACTTTGTGTGAAACATCACAACACATTGACTTTCACTGGTATCCCATATATCCTGCAAATTATTAATTCCTTGACACCATTTATATACCAAAAGTGGAGGCGGCTTGGAGCTGCAGGTTTAATCCAGTTTGGAAAGAAATGGGGTTTGTCACCTTCATACCAAAGATATTGATGAAGATATGCATCCGTAATTTTCTCAAGAGGTTCAATTTCATAGACACGAATGGGACAGCTATACAAGTCCATAAATTCAATGCCCACTTCTTTGAAGGCACGCTGTATAAGCAGATGACGTTTGATACGCGATCATGCCTCATGTAGGGTTTCATATGCCTGTTCGTTAAGACCCAACTCTTCCCTCTGTTGGTGATTTAATAGGAGTGCAACACTGTAGGATGCTTTCAATATTTCACCTCGCCTCTGCCATCTCTGCATGTAAGAGCATGCATGCGGCCTCTCCTGCGTGAATGTTGTCAACGCTATTCGTGAGTTCTTCCCTTATGACTTATTTCTTGGCACTATATCGTGTATATAAATTGGAAAAATATCACGACCCTCCCGGTGACTGTCCTCCTTCCACCTTGGCATATTACGACACTTGTGGATGCTTTCGACAGCTGCAAAGGCCACACTCCATCCTTTAATCATAAGATAAAGCCCACACACATAAAGTGTTAGGGTTTAAAACCTGGGCTTTTCATTCTTTTGCAATGAAACATTATCCCATACGAACCATGGATAAGGTTTCCAAGTGTTTATATACACCAACGATTGCAACCTATACTAACGCATTAAGCATACACAGTGCCACTCGCTGGATCCTCCTCCCTATGACATAGTACTTGGTTTTTGAGCTTTGATGTTTGTTCTCGAACTTGGAGTAATATTGTGTATGGATTTTCAATTTCCATATCCAATGATGGATAGTATATACAACCGTGGAAATCACCAGAATATAGATATATTAAAAAAGGCTTGAGAGGATAAGCTGAGATGGAAGTACGTTACTCATACTTGCAATCAATGCAGGGGAATTAATATCTTAGATGGCGAGAATGGGACTCGTGCTTTTGGCGGGACAGAGCGGTATTGGGTTCATAGATCGATTCGATGTTTTGCCGGCCAAATACGTGGTTTTTCTGCAAATGGTTACATCGATGGGAAGAATGACCGCCGCCTTGACATTGCTGGAGATACAGTTTGGTCAGTGGAAAAATGGCTCTTGAAAATGCTGACCTGTAAACGCCCACTGCGATGCCTCCAACATTGCTCCGAAGACCATGAAGCAGTGCCGCGACAAGGTCGAGAATCTCAAGCACCGCTACAAGCTCGAGAAGCGCCACGCAGCTCCGTCCACTGGTCCTTCTTCCACAAGCTTGGCGAGATTATGGCCATGGCCACGACCACGGGATCTGGCGAAGCCACGAGTATTCTTGAAGCTTGCCAGTCGTCCTTCGAGCTCAATCAAGGAGTCGACTGCGAGCTGCCGGAGGCATTCGCTGGCGATAGCATGTTGCTGCCGCCACCGATGTCGATGTTGAACATGGTTCTGTCGGTCTTTGGTGGTCCCGACAGAGGTAAGGGTTTAGACGACAATACCAGTGGTGTCGAATGCTCGTTGGATGACATTCTTAAGAATGTCTGCTCTTACAGCTCTAAAGTATAATTGCATATTGGATTTCCAGGGCTCCTTGTGGCCTGAAAAGCAACCTCCTCCCAAGCGAAAGAAGTCTTCTGCCTCAAACTCCCCTTTTGTTTCGAAGAAACGCAAAGGCAAGTCAACTAACCCTATACAATCATTGGCGGATGCTCTTGTCGGATTTTCTGAGGTGTACGCCAGAATCGATATCGCCATGATGGAGATGTTCACCAAGCTAGTTCTAGAGTTGGCTAAACTCCACACCAAAAAAAGAAGAGGTCGCATTCAGCTTCTAATCCTTCTAATCCCAAATGAGAATTTAGAGGACACAGACAATATATTTATATTGTTAACTTCAGCGGTTATTTGGAGTTATTCTCATATTTTTTTGGGATTGAGGTACACCTCAGAGGTGCATCTCATCATCTCTTCATTATTATATTTTTGTTGTATAGAAAATCTATATTTGGCATACACTGTTTTCTTGGGCTATTTTGGGTAACCTGATTCATGCTACTTAACTTTGATATTGTACCAATCCACATATTCACTTCTTTCACTCTTCATTTCTGCCAGTGGCTTAATCATTGAAGCTCAGCTTATCTGTATTTGTTCCACTGTAATTTAGGCTATTCAGACTTTTATTCATTAACTGTTCTGGTTATTATTGTTGTGTTGGTTACTGCAATGTCTTCAAAAACTACAGTTTGAACCCTTTTCTGGGATGGTTTAGACTTTACCGTGTCAATATAATGGTAAATATCTTGTGTTGGCCACTTCACAACTATTGGCAGGTAATGTGAGTGGAATTGGTTTCAATTTGTGGTCCTGCTAGTAATAAACTTTAGATCTGATATATTTCACAACAACTCTTACTTTGGGATTGTTGCGCAACTCATCATCACTAATGTACTTTGGAGGTATGCTTTTCACCTATATTAAAGTATACAGCGTTTCTTTAGCTAGCTACTTTGGGTAATCTGGTTCATACCACTCAACTATGATCTTATATCAATCCATATATTTCACATTTTTTACATTTTTAATAGTTCTATTTCTACAAGCAGCATGAAAGTTGAAGCTCAGCTTATCTTCCTTTATCACAATAATTTATGTTATTCGAACTTTTATTAATTTTGTCTGTTCTATTGCTATTGTTGTGCTGTCTACTTGAAATCCTCCAAAGCTACAGATCGAACCCTTTTGGGGAAGGGAGAGTTTACTATATCATTATAACAGTATATATCTTGTGTTGGCCAATTCACAACAATGCGCAGGTAATGTGAATGGAATATTATCCTCCTGATTTCATATTTCATTGTTCTTGGTTTCAATTTGGGCTATGTTTGCAGCAAACATGAGATTAGATAGATTTTACAGCTAGTCCTTTCAGATTGTTGTGCAACTCATCATCATTATTGTACTTTGTATTTATGTGTTCTTTTTAATTTGGTGTATTATGTGTTTCTTTGGCTACTTTGGGTAACTTGATTCATACCAGTCAACTCTAATCTTGTACCAATCTTCATTTTCACTTCTTTTACACTTCATCGAACAACATAAACATTGAAGCTCAGATTATAAGTTTTTCATCACTATGCAGACTTTTATTCATTTTGTCTGTTCTATTGTTATTAGTGTTGTGCTGGCTACCACAATGTCTGTAAAAACTACTGGTTGGACCCTTTTTTGGAAGTGTTTTCTCATTATAATGGTATATATCTCATGTCACCCTCTTCATAACAGTTGGCAGGTAATGTGATTAGAATATTATGCTCCTCATTTCCTATTTCATTGTTCTTGGTTTCAGTTTGTGGTTTTGCTAGCAATAAACTTTAGATTTCACAAGTTCCACAACTGGCTTTTTTCTCATGATCTAGCCAACCCTTTCTACCATAGTAGTGCTTGTTCTTCCTTTATTTTCTCCTCACACAAGGTAGGCCTCTACTTTGTTGTCTAGGGTTTATTTATTTGGGATTACCCCTTTATATTATTATATTGTTTTAACGTTTAGTCCTTATACTAATCTAGATCGGAGATGCCTTAGTTACACCCCATCATTATTGTAGTTTGCTTAACTGTTGAGTCTCTTTGATCTATTTTGGTCGTTTGTGAATATTCATACAATTACTTTTTTCACTTGAGGCAACTACAGCTCTGGTCAAATCTGTTGCTACCTTAATCCAATCAAGGGACTTTGTTTAGATAAGCATTGACTTAACATGTATGTTAAGTTAAACAAAGTGTTCCTTAGACATCTTCATAAATGTTCCTCATGGCAGAGAGGATTTGACATGTTGTTCATGTTTTCTTAGAAATTGAAATTTGCAAAAAGAAAATTGTTATTTTATGTTTTCCAGAGCTTACAAGCATGTGCATAGTCACCCAAACTCGTGTGCTATTCTTGGTGCTTTGAGATTTCAATAATGGGGTATTCATACTTCATATATTCCTTAGGTCTATGCCTCAGATCAGTCTTAGTGAGTGACATTTGAATTTGTAGCCAACATTTTATCTCAATCATCTTTGTCGAGATTATTGTGATGGTTTTAATTTTTCATGATCTTCATGTAAATTCATTTATTTTACCAACCAATTTCAAATTCAAGCATGGAACAAATATGCAAGTCGAGTAACAAGGATTTCCAACTTAAGGTGGTTCTTGGATATTGATTACAAATAGCTACATGGAATTGGCTACTTTGGGCTCAAATTTCACCAACACCTCAATTAGTTTCTTTAGGTTTTAGATATAAATGAGTAGAAAGTAAACAATTATGCAAAGCATGAGACAAGACTTTGTTATTTTTGCCATTACAATCATTCAATAGGAATAGGATTTTCAGTTGCATAGATTGACTTGATATATTGGTCTAAATAGCACCATAATGGACATAAGATTGCAATTATGTTGTGACAAATCCTTCCAAAAGTATGTTATTGATTCTAAGTCGTGTCAATTACATTATTGCAAAAAATTTAAAAATGTAAGTTTGGTATTCCATTAAATCATAATTTATAAATGAATTGGCGTAAGCTGAAAGCAATAACCACTTTTGAAGGCTATATACATTGTACAAGCATTAGACAGTTTGGTCATTTACAAAAACGTTATTGAATCAAAATAGTTTATTTTGAGATTGAGGAAGGTTTTGACTATCCATTTTCTTTCCATGTATGTGTAATTCTTTCCTTGGATCTGAAGACCCGACATCTTTTGTGATTGAGCCCGCTTTGCTTTTTGTCTTTCCTTTTCTATCTGTATACATATCGATAATTGGTCGCTTGTTGCTTCTACATCAAATCCATTGTTTGTCTTGGGCACACCAGATTGCCTATATGAGTGACATGCTTTGGAAGTTTATTTTGGAAGAAGGGGAAAGCCTCACTTGAGAACTATTAGTGTTTCCTAAAAGATAATTCCTAAAATATCTCATATTTGTGGCAACTTGATTGCAGCTCTGTAGTGGCCCATATTTTGACTCCGGCATATTTATCACTCAGACTTATTACACTGTATTTACTTATTATCTGTGGACTCAACTATACTTCATAAACTATATTTTGGCATGTTATATGTGATTATTTACTGATGTTATGATGTTATCAGGATTATTCTCTAATTATGATATTATGATGTATCATGCTTATATTATGCTTTGATCATGATGTTATGACGATTAACATGCCTATGTAGATGATTTGATTATGATGTTATGATGATTATCATTTATATGAAATTATTGTGCTTATGCGATTATCATGCGGTAATCGTCATCAGATTCATTTATTTATTTCATAACAAAAACATATAGTTGATTATAATCCTTGATATGATGTGAAATGTATGATGTGGTACATGGGCACCCATCCATGATGCGATTAATTTTATGATTTTATGTGATGAAAGGAAATAATGTTGATAATATGGACCAGCTATTGATTTAATATTGTTATGAATGCATGTTTGCATAGTGCTAACCTGCAGGGTACATGGGCTACGTGATAGCCAAGTGTGTGATGCAAAGTATGACTCAATACATATCTTGAAGAGAGCCTTAATTGCCAAGCGATGGTACGATGACACGTACCAATAAACTCGATAGCAACGCAGTATGCTTTTCATGAGTATATACCCAGTATGTTGAGAGGGATGGATGCATTTCCCACCCTATGTCACTTTGATACCCGAGGTCGTGGGAGGGCAGTGCTGAGACACGCTCCTCAAGTTGTTGTGATGATGATGGTCGGATGCCTACTAGGAGAGACTAGGTCCGCTAGTTAGCCAATGCTACCGCTCCTAGGTTCTGTGTGGGAAGGTCAGTACAGCTGGCATCCACTTTGTACTAGCAAAGGAAGGATAGGGAGGATGCGGACGTAGGTTAGGATGGTTTGACATATTAGTTATTATTGTTGAGTGTTGGACATTTATGATACTGGATTAGTGATGGTAGGTACCAATCTTAATTGACTGATTAATAAGAACATAACTGTTAAATAACTCTGAATGTCAAAAGAAATCATATTATATCTGTATATTGGTCTTGTTGCGTGAAATATTATTTGTATCAGCTAGAATTTAGGGGTTTTTGTTATAGTACATGTGCAGCCTGTGCATGTACTGGCCATGCATGCACACCTCACACATGCACGCTAGTATGAAATATTGATTGAAAAATATTAAATAGTTGGATGGGTTAACTAAGTAATTGTGATTTATTTTAAACCTGTAAATGTACCTTATTTATTAAAAATCAATGTGCGGGGGGGACTTAACAATAAACATAAACATGTCGATGTTATCATTTCAATCAATTAATAACAATACCGCAATTAGTTATTTATTGATTAATAATTATTATTATTATTATTATTTTATTATATATTATTAGGTTTATTATTAAGTACTTATTATTAAGTTATTAATAACATATACTAATTTACAATATTATTATTACCATTATCTTACCATTCAGCATAAAACATTAAAACAAACAATATTGGTGTAATTTTATGACAGCTGGTTATGTTTTGAATTAACACGTTCAATTCCATAGGATAAGCATGTAGTAATTTCCCACCGCCTCATCGAGGGTGAAGAATTGTACAAATCAAGAAAATCTAATTACGTGCAAACAAATATCTTAAATAAACTGAACGGGTTGGACTGCTCAAGAAAGAACTAATTAATACTGATTATTTTTATGAAGGAAGGCGGTGGGAGAAGAGAGGCAGTGGAAGAAGGAAGGGGAAGGAGGTATAAGGAGGGGGATCGAATGGTTGAAGAGGGAGGGAATTTTTGCGGAGTATTTTAGGGGGAAGAGAATTTTTCCAGAAGAAGGGAGGAAAGAAGGTCCAGAAGAGAAGGGAAGAAAACTAGAGGAGGGGGTTAACTCCAGAGGAGGAATTACACTCATCAAACAAGGAAGTTGCTATCGGGTTTATCGGCACGTGGGCTCGGGGGCTAGGAAACCCGTCGGTTTCCTAGGGTCAGCAGGGTGGATCATCCGGATTGGCATCAAGGCTCAGACGAGGCTCAAACAAGGTAGAGGGAAGGCTACAGGAGCAGGATTCAGGGACTATCTTTAGCTTAAGTCCAGGTATTTTTCGGTGTAACCCTCTCGTTATTGCATAAATAAATGAATCCTGAAATCAGAATAAAAATTCATGTCATTTTACTGCTACATATTAGGACTTAGTGCTCTGCTCGGCAAGCAGAGCACTACATAATGGTATCAGATCCATGGTTCCAAATCTGGAACCAGAGGGCTCGCAATTGATATATTGGAACAAAATATATATATATATATATATAGAGAGAGAGAGAGAGAGAGATAAATAATAAAATTAATTTTAAGAGTTGTACAAATTATGTGGGCATGATGTGATTGTTTGGGATTATTTAGTACAATGAAATCTTTAAATAAAAGAAAGAAAGAAAGACCGGTTCAATCAGTATTGATGTTTTCTACAAATATTGGGTTTTATAAAAATAGCGCTGAATCTTCTTATCCAAAGCTAAAATAGACTATACTCGACCTCATTATGTCTATCAGAAGCATAAGAAATCTACCATATACATTATGTTATCAGGATTCAACTGTTAAATACATTATTCAAATAAAAAGGAAATACACCAAATATATTTCATGATAAATATGTTGGTGAAACACCAGGAAGGTTCACAACTGGTGTAGCAATAACTATTACAAGAAACACAAAGAACCCCCATAATCATTACGTATTCCCACAAATAGACTTGGCATAATGCCAGATGTTCAATTATATATTCAGGAACGAAATTTATAAAACCACAGTAGAAAATCAAGGATATAAAAAAAAAAAAACTCAAAAATTGGCTACAAATATATATTTATAAGCATGCCTATAGATTCAAATGCAAAATACCAAAAATATGGTTTATTTTCCAAACATAGAGTAGATTCAAAAACTAACATTGGGAAATCTTAGGCCTGTGCATTCAGGCCATGGCGTAATAGCCCAGAATAAACATTTTTGTAATAGCACTATCGTGCTAGGTCCAAATACTGGAGGAGTATATGAAGGTCAAAGAATTTAGTTTTTGTGCTTACCCGGAGGGGATCCACATGCCATTCCACTACAATCATTCCAATTCCATAAGCTTCAACACTTCACACCAACACTGTATCTTAGTCAAGCCGAGAAGATCGATGGCGTTGCCAAGGATAGGAGTGCGTGTTGTGCTTGAAGTGGGGGGGGACTGGCGACCTGACCACTGGAAAAATTGCAGAGCCAAATAGACATTCCCATGTATCCTCTTTAGCGAGTACCTTGTAGCTCGGACCCTCCATTTCTCTTCTTCAGACATCTAAACCGAAACCCCAAAACGCTCTGCCCTCCGCTGCCTTCTTTCCATATCAGAGCTAGGGTTTTCTGTGGCATTCTTAACCTAGGCGAAAGATAAAACACTAGACTTTGCCTCTGGTTCGACGGATTCAACCGACGTTTCCTTCCATTGGGCATCTCCAGATTTCTCTTGACTTCATCCTCCTGAATTTTCTGCGGCAATTCATGGCCACCAGATTCGACCACAGGCTGCTTGTCTGTGTAGTTCTCCTGCGGTTTGTGTTGGGCTTCGCGGTCTAAGAGTGTAGAAGGAGCTTTCAAGCCTCCAGCATCCATGGCACCCTGCATCCCCTGGACAACCAGTTTCTTCCAGTGGATGGCTCCTCCCTTGGACGAACTGTCTGTCGTCGCCATCTTTGAAACCGAAGCTTTTAAAACGCACTTAAGACTGGGACAGAATGAAGGCCCTAGGGTGCCATATGATAGCAACGTAGATCTTCCTCTCCCTCCAAATCATAGAGCAACGAAGAGTTGTCGCTCCTCTCTAAATCGCAGAGCTCTGAGTCAAAAACCGGCCAGGAATAATGAACGACTATGGAGAAACTAGGATTTTACACCCACCTGGTATCTAGTTTTTTATTTATTTATCTATTAGTATTATTCAGGTTGGTCGTGGAAGGAGCCTGCCAGACCACGTTTTCTGCATGCAGGGCGTTCTTATATATTGGGAGCTGTCTTAGTTTTATAAATAAATTATTACAATTAATTAAGTGTTTTTTTTTGCATATTTTTATTATTAACTATGCTAAAAGCCCATGCATAGAGAATTGAGCAAGAGAGAGAGGTGGCAGAGGCATGGGTGAGACTCGAGAGAAAAGGTGGTTTCTGTTTTTCTAAGTGGCCAAGTGTTTGGGAAGAGGATCAGTAAGGCACGTGGCTTTCATGCCCTAGAGATTTTTTGGCCAAACGAATTATACACATCATGATGAATGATCTGCAAAATATTTTATAGACATTATGATGAATGCTCTGCCAAATAAATATTCTCACGAAAAGCTAATATATTAATGTTGATGGAACTGTTTTATTTTAATAGTTTATTTAGGGTTTTATCAAAATAATAAAATATATTTTAATTATAATTATAAATTATAAATTTTATATTTTGAATATTAAACTTCTGTAACCTATTTTACTTTTTATTTTGAATGTGTGATTTCAATATATCTACTAAATAAAAATGTCAAATTAGCTCATATATATAGTCAAAACAAAACAAGCAAGCAAAAGCCAAATTTAATTTTAAAATGTGAGGAGTTTGAGAGTTCGAAGCCTGCTTTCTCTGTCAAAATAAAAATTATCATATATTACCTCGCCAATATAAAAAAAAATGTGAGCAGTTCGAGACTTGGAAGCAATTTCTGCCGATATAAAAATATCAGAGATTCTTGATAAAGTGACAGGTGAATGAGGGACAGACATAGACGATTTTCCTTTGGTATAAACAAATAAATAAATAAATTCAATTTTTCCCAGAATTAACCGAAGTACGGACCACAAGAGAATTGATTACAAAATTTATCTTGTGTGTGGAGCAACCACAATATATAACGCACCGTACCAATTCGAAAAGTTCAACCTATTTGTTATGTATATGCACAATTCTCTATTGTTAGTATTTAGCATAATAACCTCAGTGGGTACGAGAAGGTGGGAAAGAGGATTGCTCACAATTTAGGTATTTATAGGTATTAAAATTTAATTTTTTTTTATCATTAGGTTTTTATAAAGTAATTTTATTATAGTGTTATATGCAAAATAAAACTTTTGAAATATGTTGAAAATAAAATAAAGTCAATATTTTTAAAACAAATCATTAAGCCATTAATTACATGGATAAAATTCTCAGTAGTTATATTATAATTAGTTTTATTTTATCAATTTAAAAGTTGATATGTATTTATTCACAATTACCTTAAAATGTATATAATTATGATTTAATAAATCATTAATGTTAATTATAATATATTTAATTTAATGTTAATTGTATTAAATTAAATTAATATAGTAATTATGTATAATAATAATAAATAATTTATTTATTTTTTTAATTTTGTTACTAATTGGAGAAACGGGACACTATCAAATTTGAATGCTTAAATTTGTTATCATTATTTATAATATTTTGTCTATTTAGTAGTTGACCAATTAACAAACACTTAGATGTTGTACTTTGGAGGGTAGTTACTTCAAATTGTTTAATACAAGGACATGGTATCAGGAATTCAAGTATTAAACTTAAGGCATTACCAAGACTTTGACTGGTAGTCGAAGAGGCGAGATGGATGTGAAATAAGAAAAACAAGACACTGTTGAGACTAGCATTAGGAGCTGAACGTTAAGGCACAGATTAAAACCCAAGACGAAATCGTTTAACGAAAGTGACTATGCAAGTTTTACGCAAATATTGACAATTTGTCTCTATGCATAAATATAAGCATTGCTTAACTAAATTTTATCTCTGCAATTATTAGATTGAGATAATAATGGCATAATGTTGTTGGATATGTTAGGAATTATCATGGTTCAAACATGCAGAGGTCGAGGTCGAGGTCGAGGTCAACCACCCTCACCGCCACCTCAGACCCCAGGTCAACCACCCTCACCACCACCACAGACCCCACCACCGACACCACCAAGGACAACCTCCAGTCCTAAGATGGAGGTGATACTGAGATCCTTGGAAACCATCATGGCCACACTAAACAGGAAGTCGGAGAGGATCGTAGAGGTAGAAACCACACAGGTGAGCCGAGAAAACTCTGAGAGGGCACAGGGCCCAAGGCAAGAACCGCTTCAAGATATTTCTAGAGAGCTGTAGAAGATCAAAATTCCCGAGTTCTCAGGAGGACGACCGGGTAAGCATGCTAAAGCGTGGCTCGAGGGTATGAAGAGGTGCTTCGCACTAAATGAGTATACTTCAAGTTCCAAGGCTAGAATGGCCATCTTCCAGCTAAAGGGCGATGCCCTAAATTGGTGGTCAGACCTCGAGAAACAATTGCATCTTACTCCTTTGTCTGTTTCATGGGAGTTATTCGAGGAGAGGTTCAACATGAAGTATCTTACGGCTTATTATAGGGAACAACAGGCGGGTTCCTTTCATGCTTTGGTACAGGGAAAAATGACGGTGGAAGAGTATGAAGCTAGATTCATGGAACTGGTAAAGTATGTTCCATACTTGGACTCGGATGATCGACAGGTGGAGCGATTTGTGTATGGACTCAACTACAAGATCAGGGCCGCAGTACGGATGTGGAAGCCATCTTCAGTTGCCATGGCAGTTGAGTATGCTCGCTATGCTGAGGATATGTCAGATGCAAAGGGAGGAAGCAAGTTGATAGGATCCAATCAGTATGTTACACGGAAGGCCCCACGACCATACTTCAGAGGAGGACAATCCAGACCTCCTCCTTATGGTAATAGGTTCACCCCGAGAGGTAACACTTCAGTTAACTCAGTATCGCAAGCTTCGTCAACAAACCATGGGAACCGAGGACGAACACAAGGAAATTCCTATAGAGGATCGGGAGGTTTTAGAGGATCTTGGGGGAGGAACACATCCCAGAGGACTCCTCCCAGCAACATGCAAGCACCACCTAATGTCTCTTGTTGGGGATGTGGAGGTCCTCATTTTCAGCGGGATTGTCCTAAAGGGAAGACCAACAGCAGGCAGAAGGAACGAAAAGCATCCATGGGCGATTCTGATAACACTCATCGGATTCATGCAGCTGTTCACAACCACCAAGCAGAACATCAGTCCACCGTAGTAGAATCCACTGGTAAAGTAAACAATGTCAAACTTAAAATTTTATTTGATCCTAGTGCAACAGATAGTTTTATTTCACCATATGCATTAGATAAATGTGGGTTGGCAGCTTGCGAGCACGATGATTTTGAATCGGTCGAGATGGCTTCAGGCCTTAAACAGGCAGTAGGTATTAAGGTAAGGGGGTGTCAAGTTGACTTAGGAGTATGCACCACTAATATGGATGCTTATGTCACCAATTTGGGCACTTATGACCTCATTATCGGCATGGATTGGTTAGAAGGCCATAGAGCTTTCATGGATTGCTATGCGAAGAAAGTCTTGTGCCTTGATGATGAGGGTCGAGCAATTCAAATCCAAGGTCGAAAGAGGAAAATATCCCTCCGTTTCATCTCCACGGTGAAAGCTAGGAGGTGTTTAAGACAAGGATGTCGGTTGTTTGTAGTTGAGACAGTGAGCGATATTAAAGGACCTTCCTTGAATTCTTACCCAGTATTATCTGAGTTCAAGGATGTCTTTCCAGAAGAACTTCCACAACTACCTCCAGAATGAGAGCTTGATTTCACGATCGAACTGAAACTTGCTGCAGAGCCGATCTCAAAGACTCCTTATAGAATGAAAACCCCTGAGCTTCGAGAGTTACAGATCCAGTTAAAAGAGTTGCTAGACTTGGGACTAATTAGACCTAGTATCTCACCATGGGGAGCACCAGTGATCTTTGTTAAGAAGAAGGATGGATCTTTGCGACTGTGCATAGATTATAGGGATTTGAACAAAGCCACAGTGAAGAATAAGTATCCTATACCAAGAATTGATGACCTATTTGATTAGATGAAAGGCGCATCAGTCTTCTCTAAGATTGATTTGCGGTCGGGGTATCACCAGCTCGGGATTAAAGAAAATGGCATTTCTAAGACTGCTTTTCGAACTCGATTTGGGCATTATGAGTTCGTAGTAGTACCATTTGGTTTGACTAACGCTCCAGCAGTATTCATGAGCCTCATGAATAGTGTCTTTCAAAATTACTTGGACCACTTTGTTCAGGTATTCTTAGATGACATTCTTATATATTCTAAGAACGAGAAGGAGCACGAGGAGCACTTGCGGTTAGTCTTAACTTGCTTAAGGGAACATAAACTATTTGGTAAATTGTCAAAGTGTTCTTTCTTCCAAAAGGAGATTCACTACTTAGGGCATATCATCTCAAGAGAAGGGATCTCAGTGGACCCAGAAAAGGTGAAGGCCATCGAGGATTTGCCAATTCTGAAGAATGCGCATGAGGTGCGTAGCTTCATGGGATTAGCAGGGTATTACCGAAGATTTGTGGAAGGATTCTCCAAGATTGCAAAACCCATCACCACCTTGCAGCGAAAGGGAATCCGATATGAGAGGACCAATGAATGTGATGCCGCTTTTGCTGAATTAAAGAGATTGCTGACGAGTGCACCAATCTTATGGGTATCAGACATGGATAAAGACTTCATGGTATGTACCGATGCCTCGAAGCAAGGGCTAGGAGCATTTCTAATGCAGGAAGGTGGGGTAATAGCTTATGCATCTCGTAAGTTGAAGCCTCATGAGGAGCAATATGCCACACATGATCTAGAATTGGCAGCAGTAATGCTGGCACTAAAATTATGGAGACACTACCTGGTTGGTAGAAGTTTCACACTTAAAACAGATCATCAGAGTTTGCAGTATATTTTTACACAAAGGGATCTAAATGCTAGGCAACGATGATGGAGTGAGTTCATGAGTGAGTCTGACTTTGGTATCTCATATATCAAAGGAAAGGAGAATGTGGTGGCAGACACTCTAAGCCGAAGGCTGAGGATTTTCTCCTTAATTCCCTTGAGAGTGGATTTGAAGGAGAAAGTGCTCGAACAACTCTTGGGAGATGGTTGGTATATAAAGGTAACCTCAGATATTCAGAGTGGGAAGAAGTGTGATTCAAGGTATTATGGGTACCATATAGAGGAAGATGGGTTGCTGCGGTACCAGGGGAGGATGTATATCCCTAAAGAAGGTGATCTCAGGGAAGCAATCCTTAGAGAGGCCCATAGGGCACATTATTGTGCGCACCCTGGAGTGAAGAATATGTATGCAGACATAAAGAAGCTCTTCTTCTGGGCCGGTATGAAGAGCAATGTAGTGGATTTTGTTTCGAAATGCCTAGAATGTCAGCAAGTCAAGGCAGATCATCGACACCCAGCCAGTCTCTTACAGCCTCATGATATTCCTGAGACTAAATGGGAAGTCATTTCCATGGACTTCGTTGTGGGATTGCCCCTCACATCCTCGAGACATAATGCTATACTCGTAGTGGTCGACAAACTGTCCAAAAGTGCCCACTTCATTCCAGTGAGAGACACTTATGATGTGACGGATGTAGCAAGGGTATTCATAAATGAAATTGTACGCCTTCATGGAGTTCCAAAGAAGATATTTTCTGACTGAGACCCTAAGTTTACATCCAGATTTTGGACAAGCATGCAGTCAGCATTAGGGACCTAGCTGAACTTAAGCTCAGCTTATCATCCCAAAACATATGGGTAGACAGAGAGGGTGAATCGGGTGATGGAGGACATGCTTAGGATGTATGTTATGGATCAGCAGACACAGTGGGAGAAATATCTTCCTCTAGTATAGTTTTCATATAACAACAATCATCACAGCTCCATTGGTATGCCTCCATACCAAGAATTGTATGGGAGACCTTGCAGGACTCCACTCAGTTGGGACAGGTTGGAGGATCGTGTTTTAGACGGGCCTGAGTTGCTTTAGGAGATGGAAGAGCAAGTGGTACAGATCAAGAAGCGGCTTAAAGAAGCACAGGATAGACAAAAGAGTTATGTTGATGCACACAGAACTAATAGAAGATATGAGGTAGGGGATCGCGTATTTATATGCATCCGACCGAATAAAAGTACCATTCGGTTTGGAAAAGGGACCAAGTTGTCACCTCGCTTTATAGGGCCATTCGAGATTCTTGAAAGAATCGGACCGGTATCTTATCGTCTTGCACTGCCACCCCACTTGTATAGGACTCATAATGTATTTCATGTTTCAGTATTGCGACATTACATAGCCGATGAGTCTTACAAGATTCATTGGAAGGACTTGCAGGTCTCGGACAAGGGAACCTTCACGGCCGAACCATTACGTATACTGGATCATAGGGTTCGACAGCTCCGTAGTCGACACATGGACCAAGTTAAGGTCCAATGGGACAAGTATAGCCCGGGATCTGCTACCTGGGAGTACATAGAGACTATGCGTCGAGATTTTCCCTCACTATTTTGACCATAACTTCGGGACGAAGTTTCTTGAAGGGTGGGTGTATGTAGTGCCCCATATTTTGACTCCGGCATATTTATCACTCAGAATTATTACACTATATTTACTTATTATCTGTGGACTCAACTATACTTCATAAACTATATTTTGGCATGTTATATGTGATTATTTACTGATGTTATGATGTTATCAGGATTATGCTCTAATTATGATATTATGATGTATCATGCTTATATTATGCTTTGATCATGATGTTACGACAATTAACATGCCTATGTAGATGCTTTGATTATGATGTTATGATGATTATGATGTTATGAGGATTATCATTTATATGAAATTATTGTGCTTATGCAATTATCATGCGGTAGTCGT
>LPNX010511880.1:254767-271303 GCA_001517045.1 Pseudotsuga menziesii | reverse complement strand
GGACTTAACAATAAACATAAACATGTCGATGTTATCATTTCAATCAATTAATAACAATACCGCAATTAGTTATTTATTGATTAATAATTATTATTATTATTTTATTTTATTATATATTATTAGGTTTATTATTAAGTACTTATTATTAAGTTATTAATAACATATACTAATTTACAATATTATTATTACCATTATCTTACCATTCAACATAAAACATTAAAACAAACAATATTGGTGTAATTTTATGACAGCTGGTTATGTTTTGAATTAACACGTTCAATTCTATAGGATAAGCATGTATTAATTTCCCACCGCCTCATCGAGGGTGAAGAATTGTACAAATCAAGAAAATCTAATTACGTGCAAACAAATATCTTAAATAAACTGAATGGGTTGGACTGCCCAAGAAAGAACTAATTAATACTTTTTTTTTTTATGAAGGAAGGCGATGGGTGAAGAGAGGCGGTGGAAGAAGGAAGGGGAAGGAGGTATAAGGAGGGGGATCGAATGGTTGAAGAGGGGGGGAATTTTTGCAGAGTATTTTGGGGGGAAGAGAATTTTTCCAGAAAAAAGGGAGGAAAGAAGGTCCAGAAGAGAAGGGAAGAAAACTGGAGGAGGGGGTTAACTCCAGAGGAGAAATTACACTCATCAAACAAGGAAGTTGCTATCGGGTTTATTGGCACGTGGGCTCGGGGGCTAGGAAACCCGTCGGTTTCCTAGGGCCAACAGGTTCAACGCTGGTCGGCAGGGTGGATCATCCGGATTGGCATCAAGGCTCAGACGAGGCTCAGACAAGGGAGAGGGAAGGCTACAGGAGCAGGATTCAGGGACTATCTTCAGCTTAAGTCCAGGTATTTTTTGGTGTAACCCTCTCGTTATTGCATAAATAAATGAATCCTGAAATCAGAATAAAAATTCATGTCATTTTGCTGCTACATATTAGGACTTAGTGCTCTGCCCGGCAAGCAGAGCACTACAAGCTCAGGAAGTTTTCAAATGCATTAATATATTATAAATTCATGACATGGAGCATCCAGTGAAACAAGAAGACGAATAGAAATTTGTTAGCTTTAATATGGTTTGAACTTTGGCCAATGTTACTAGAATTTATAAATTCATATGACATGGAGCATCCAGTGTGTTAGCTCTCCAGAAAACTCCTCTAGGTTGCAGCTCGAGGATGCCTGGTAACTTTAGTATTTTTAAAATGGTTTACTAAATGGATCAAGTCAGATGACCAATAAGACCTCACCCACTCAAGACATGCATAATACTCAATCAAATAGATAAGGCTTCTAACTATCAATGTTCAAAGGGTTTCTAATAAAGGTGAATAGATGAAGAACTCACTATGCTGGTAGATTCATATATAAAGCAATCACATATGAATGGCTAATCATAACAAGGAAAGATACTTGCAATTCAACTCATCAACACAAAGATATGATGGCAGCTATCTGGTATTAGACAAAAAGGATAAACTTGAATTAAACATCCAAGAACAAGTACTGAATAGAAAGAACGTGGAACCTGAACATGTAATGGCAAAAGACCTTATATTAAATGATAAATCACATGAGAAGCTTAAATACAATAAGTGCCTCAAAAGTCTCTGAAGTCAAACCCTTGCTTCTACATTAGTCACAGGCTTTATAGCCTTTACAAAATTTATTTTAGATTTTGAAAAATTGGATTGAATTTACTAAAAATAGATAATCATAATTGTTTTGCAAAAATTAGGTCAAAAACCCTAACTTAAGTGCTAATCTACCTAACTCCTCGAACTCTTTAATAACTGCAGTGAACACTGAAGTAGAACTCGGACTTGCTATCTAGTAGACAAGTCACACTTTGTCAGAGTAGGTAGGGTTTGTGGCCTAATTCACCTCGCTGGCACCTTCAAAACTGAAACGGAACCAAAATACTGGTGCTTTTAATTAATTTTCAACCTTATAAATCATCCATGAGGTATTTGGATCAACCAAAGTCGGTTATGTGTGGAACTATGCCTTTCTACACTATTCTGCGCTTTCAGTGGCTAAGAAAGCAAAATTTTGGTTCTGTAAGCTATCGAAAGCTCTGTTTTCGGTGGCTAATGAACGGCTGCGGCGTTCGCCTAAGCCACCGAAAGCTTTGTTTTAAAATTTTAATCAAAAATTGTTATCACACTTTACCCTGTTGTTTTAGAGGTTTTAGTGTTGTCCCTTTGATGTCTCTGCAGCCTGCCTAGGGTTTGTATTGGCAACAGTATCACAGGATGCTTCTAGGCCAAAAAGGCTCATTGCTACTTCTGCTAGGGTTTCCAGCTTCTGGTGAGCTTGAGGCTAGGGACTAAAAATCCTTGTTTGCAACTTGGACAGCCTGATTTTCCTGCAGAGCCTTAATTTCTCTTTCCTTAACCTAAGATTACTCTCCTCCAGCTTGGTATACTTTCATATTCATCTCCTATAGAGAATCATACAACTCTGCATTCCTCTTGGTTAACCTACCATTTGTTCTTTTGATTTCCCTCTCCAAGACTTCTAGCTCATACACCTGCCTCAGCAGCTGATTGATTTTTTGGGATCTAGGCTAATCTTCGAACTCTTCAACATCTGCAGCAAATATTCATGGACGGATAGATGAGGTCGAAAATGCCACCTGGAGGACTGACAGGTCATCTTTTGCCCCAAAAATTTGGCCAAACTGCTGAAAACTGGGGCTCAAAGATGGATTTGGTTCTCCAAATATGTGACACATGTGTATAAACCAAAAGAGGTTTTTCTATATCAGTTTGTTGTGAGCAAAAAAATCTCTCAGTTTTTTGAAATTCGTTTTCATTTTCCCGAGATCTGTATTTCAAAAACATATGTCAAACAAGGAAATTCTGAGATCCAAAAATTAGGGCTCAGAGATGGATTTGATTCTCCCAATATGCAATACCTGTAGGAAAACTGAGAGAGGTTATTGTTCTCTAACATGTAAGGGAAAAAAACCTCTGATCGTTTTGCAAACTGATTCTCCAGTCGCTCAAAATCATCATTTTAAAATGATGACTTTTCATAGAAAAAATGCCAATTTTGATGGCTTGGAGTGCCCTGAAATTTCGGTCTTAGCTGCCGAAAGTCCGCTTTTGGTGGCTTAGAGACCGTTTTGAAACAATGCTTAGCCACGGAAACCTATGTTTTGAGTTCTTGAAATAAAGACTAACTCCAATTTTTTTTTTAAATATTTACAAGTTAAAACTCATTAAAATGAGCCTAAAAAAATTTAATAAAGTTTTTTTTCTAATGACTTTCTACCTCTTAATAAAATAAATTTGACTAATTTATTTGAGGAGATAACACAGTGAAACAGGAAGAGGAACATAAACTATTGAGCAGAAATTTGTTAGCTTTAATATGGTTTGTTCAATGTTACTAGAATTTATAATTCATATGACATGGAGCATCCAGTGAAACAGGAAGAGGAACATAAATTATTGCGCAGAAATTTGTTGGCTTTAATATGGTTTGCCCAATGTAACTAGAATATAGGTACAAGGGCAGGTGTATGTGGGGCAGGTTTCAAAGATTAAGGATGTCTCCTATGTGTGTGTGTGTATTAGTGTTGCAAAAATCAGCCTTGAGAATAACTTAGCGGGGGTCAAAATATGAGACTGGAAAAAAAAATTTGAATGACTTGGCAAAAAATCGACAAGCATTAAAAAATGCAAAATATTTCATTTTTTCAATTAAATGTAAATTTAAATGCTTTTTGTCTTTCTCTGGTGTTATTTTGTTTACTCTAATAGCGGATTTTGCAACAATGATATATATATATATATATATATATAATTCGAGAATGCAAGAAAATACACAAATCAAAATGTGTTTTTTAGGGCTGCGGGTCACTACCTGGGAAAGTTTTTCTAAAATGGTTATGTTTCCCTTCGTTTGGAAGTGTATCTGAGTTTTGGAATATCTATGATTCCAATCACCAATGATTTCTTCCTTGATCTGTGAATCTCTTGCAGCAGGAATGAAACGGATCCAGGTGAGTTTGGCTCTTAGGGGCAGATCCAGTAACCTTGATTTTGGATTTCTCTGTGATCAAAGACAAGACAAGACATCATATATGACCCAGTTAGGCGTCATTGTTATAGCTTTATGACATTTGAATGACAACAACTGCCATGTCAAAGAGTGAACCCTATTTGAAGGCAAGTTATTATCTGTTCTCAATTGGATCATATTTAAAGTGGAGACCAAAGTGGATGTCAAATTATGTGATTTATTCTAACTCTTATAATGCCAAAGAACTTGGCACTAGTTTAGTTATTAGAGCTATGTTTTTCTTGTTAAATGTTACTGATTTGAAAAAAAATAGGTTTGTTGCGCATAAATTTATTTAGATAGCTTTATTTTGTAGGTGTTTTTGCAAAAGAAGTGTTTCTCTTGGGTCAATTTTGGTCAGTTATAAACAATTACCAGAAAACTAGTATTATCCACTTTGTCGCATGGTTCAAATCTATGTATTCAACTTGCAAATAAGGTAATAAATATTGTTTCTTGTCTATTTGTACCAGTCTATGTTCCATGATTTTTCAACCAAAATATAAATGAAAGATGAGACATGGCGATGAATCACCATGGTGGAAATGGGCATAAATGCAAATTAACCTAAAATTGTAAAACCTCCCTCTCCAGGACATTGGTAAAGACACTTCATTTTGCAACCAAGGTGGAGTTCCAAAAGTTCAGCTGTGCTTTACACTTTCTTTAGTTACCAATTTTATGTGTCACTGTATTTTACTTATAGTCCATTGCACATTGCGTTGTTACTAGAGGATGATATGATATTCTAGTTTTATATGATGGCAATTGATGGTGTAGTTGATCTAGTTGGCAAGTTGGCTGGTATGAAGAAAATTTAACTGTAATCTTTATGATTGAGTGCAGCATGTTAACCTTATATCTTGTTATATGTCGCATTTGATTTCATTTTGGAACTGGCAGACATCATACATATCATGAAATGCAAAATTATAAATCTTAGGAAGATCGGTGTCATTTTTCCAAATATTTTGTTAAGGAAATGTTCTTAACATAAAAGGGTTTAAGTTTCAGAGCAATTCTTTCCAACACCCATTCTTATGGTTGCCACAAGTGTCCTTAACATAGAAAGGGTTTACACAACGTTTGACCAAGTTTTTGATACATGGGAGCGGCCTATGTAGAAGTTTTCCACAAATTTTAGGAAATGTCGAAGGGGACATTAGGGTCTACCACATAGGAGACACTGCCAAAAATGCTACAAAATTTATATTATAATACATAAAAATTGGAAGTTGAAACACAAGTCATTGAATTTTTTAATTTTATGATCTAAAGACTAATACAAGTTTACAACATACATCAAGTGAAATAAAACTAAATACAATCATACACAAGCTCTAATTGATTAAATGAATTAGAAATACAACCATATTGAATAAGGAAATGAAAACTCAAACTATGAACTCTTGGTGTAATACATCAAGATTCAAATTTATAAATGTCTTAGGACTCAAAAGTTAAAGAGTAGTCTATCAAGATTCAAAATAAAAACAAACTAAAAGTAGAAAGAAATAGAACATGTCAAACAACAAATGAGCATCATTGCACAAGGTAACACCCAACTAGGCTTTGCATCTAGTTGTTGCACTAAGGCATTGGGTTCAACCATGGGATTGTGGCTATCTAAATCAAAATTATTTGCATTTTCGATCATGCTAAATGGCACACCAACCAAATTGAGTTGTATCTCAACAGGTCCCTCATCTACTTGTGCATCACTCTTTGGATCAACATCCCACCATGTTGCTGGACCTTTCAAATACTTGGGTGTCTTTGTATGCTCAAGACGTAAGGCATTGTCCACAACTAACTTCTCCTCTCTTATAGAGGTAAGTATGTTTTTCTTGATTTAGTAGATGAAGCTTTATGTAGACCAATTTTTCTTTAATATAGAGGAACTAGTAATCTAGGACAACAAATGAATAGCAAGATGTTTGAGCTCTAGATCATCATCGCCATGCATCCTCCACCAACCTATTAGGTCATTGTGCCTTCTATGCAATTTGCTTGAGCATCGGGCTTGTTAAAGGGGTTTCTAATAACTACAAATTGAACAAATTGAATCCGAAGTTTTGCCCTTTCCTCCCCATTGTACATTGTTCCAATTGTATATCAATAACCATTCTTTACTTTAGGATTATCAATTGGAGGAACTCTTCTAGGCCTTTCCACATACCATTTTGGGTTAAGTGAATACGCTACCATGCACAAAAGTGTGTTTATGTGGTCTCATGTATGTTGAATTATGGGTTGAATCTAGATTATACAGAAATCTAATGAGGGATCCCTTTGGTGAATAGTCGCCCTCACACAAACCAACAAGCTATCAAAATCTCATAGATTTCTCCAAGACTAGGAGCATTTGAATTAGTGTAATAGATGATCTCCATAATAGGGGCCAAGAATGACACAAAATAACCATATTTTTCTCACCAATCATTGTCCAACACTTGAAAACCTTCTTACCCAAGTTTGTTTTGGATTCCGACCACATTTCCTACTCTGGACTCACAACTAAGGACTACACTAGTGCTTATACCTTCATCGTCCTCTCCAATAAGAGAAAATAGCTAGCATATCTAGTATTAGTGAACAGGGTTGAGGAATTACTTGATGGAATGATGCCTAAATTGTCATAAGAACTTGTCATTAATACTTGGGCACATATATATTCCAGTAATCCCAAGAAAAGAATACAGACTAGTGATGAGGATGCATTTCACATTGCTAAGAATACAATGTAACGTCCCTGACCCTCCGACCGTCGAAGAGGACGCTACCATACCATTAACTATCTGGGCAACTAGCCCCATGAACATGTACATACATAAAAACTGAAATGCTTTGAAGTAAAACATGCAGAAATGCATAATTATTCAGCATACAGCGGAAGAAAAACAAACATTCAGGCATTCAACATGTTCATCGTAATTCATTAAACATCAAATACGATTACAGAGATTGAACACAAGAATACTTATCTTATGAAGAAATTGTCCCGCAACCAGTTATGTCACTGCAACGTTGCACCCAACCATAGGCCAATGTGCTCCTTAATCTCTTAGCAACACTGCCACCCCCGAGTTGGGCATGATTCCCCAAGGAATACGGAACTAAGCAGGCTCACACATAGCCAAAGGTACACAAATCATCCAAGCCAACACAGTTGGGTTTATCAAGCCATCAAGGAGCTGGGAAAAGCTTAATGCTAAGCTGGTGGGCTCATTGAAGAGCTAAGGACACCTACACCAAAACTAGCCTGAATTCTAAGACACCCACACACAACCAACACAAGGAATCAGTCCCTTCTCTGCTACATAGTCCCTCAGGCCCTGACTTTCCTTTCAGTGCTATTCAGGGGTTGTGGAGAAGAAAGCCAGCCCTCTAGCTCTGTCTATGAGGCTCCCAAACACACCAGGTTTATCAAGCATACCAAACCTTCATTCCCACTCCAATACAGTCCAAAGACCAACCACTTCATACACACAGCAAGGTCAAGCAATTCACAGCTCTGTGAAAGGAAAAAGGGAAACAGGATGGCAACCAAAAATGGTGAATGCAGCTCAAACTAACCAAGCTATTTCATAGTTGTTCTTGGCCCTAACGTGGCCAAAACAACTCAACAGCAACCCACACACATGGGAAAAACAACAACCGCGATCTCACCACTGAAGCAACGGGAAATACACAGCTCGAAATTGGAAGAGGATATCAGACTCTCAGTATGGACAAGGGAACGTATACACATAACCACAAATTCGGTAAGGAAAATGCACACACATGACCCAGAATTGGAAGACGAAGACCGAACCAGTCGCTGCATGCACATGTGAAAACTGAGTGACTGCATGAGAGAAAATCCCAAACCTGCGCGTGAGGAGAAAAACGACTGTCTCTGTGTGAGGATGGGAAAGAATGCCTAAATGCCCACGTGAGGGTGAAAGAGTCTGCTGGTGGAGTGTGCGTGTGGGCAAGGACTGACAGTCCTGTCACACACCATTGCTCAGCAATAACTGCCCAACTAACATCAGAAGTTATAATGTGGTAGTTGATTGATTGAGACAAGGGAAAGGTGTGTAAGACAAAAAGGTGGGTGATAGCTAAAAGGATTTATCAACTGACACTTGGCTTTTCCCCATTGGCCCAAGGTTTAATAATTCCCCCTCCTTATCCTTAGGAAAATCATGCCCTTTTCATTATGGTTGCATTGACATAGCTAGTTGGGGTTCATTTTAATTAAAGTGCATATTTACATGATGCCAAAATTATAATGTGTCAAATATCACGATATACCATCGGCAACGATTTTAATCATCGAAACACTAAACGCTAAATCGATGGTGGGGCTTTTGCCTTTAGCTCCACACCACGATTAATTACGATATATACATCATATACATTTAATGCAAACGGGGTCAAAACCAGGGTGTTATATACAAAATGAATTAGGTTACCATAACTCTTCAAAATTAACTTCTCGAAGTGAATATAGAATAGTATGGAGCAGCTTTGTTTATCACAGAATTTGCGAAGGGTGGCATGTTCTATGTTGCATGCTAGTGTACAACCAACTTATCAATTTACATATAGAAACAAATTGTGAACTCTCAAAATTTCTCTTGTGCATGCATGCCACGGCTGGAACTCTGCCCTCGGCTGGAACTCTGCCCCAATTGGAACTATGCCCCGGCTGGAACTTTTCCCATCCAACATTACCAACGTAGAACTGTGAAGATTCCAAATATCTATCTGCTAGCTCAATAACTCTCTATAGGAAGTACGTTTGACAATGCATGAACTTTATTGGAATGAACTCTTACCTCACAGAAACCTTGCCCTTGTTGAAACTCTGCCCTTGTAACTGTGCCCCGGCTAGAACTCTGCCCCCGCTGGAACTCTGCCCCAGGTGGAAATTTTCCCCTGCTGGAACTATGCCTCGGCTGGAACTATGCCTTGTTGGAACTCTGCTTCGACGGAAACTCTGCTCCGACTGGAACCTTTCCCCTAGTTGGAACTCTGCCTCCTTGAGAATCCAAATATCTGAATATACGCTAGCTCAATATGTTCAACAATGCATGAACTTTATCGGAAGGAACCCTACCCCGATTGGAACTTTGCACTGGTTGGAACTCTTCCCTGGTTGGAATTCTTCCCCGACTGAAACTCTGCCCCAACTGAAACTTTTTCCCGCTGGAACTCTGCTTCGACTGGAACTCTGGTCTGCTGGAACTCTGCCCCAGCTTGAACCTTGCCCCTGGCTGGAAATCTGCTTCCTTGAGAATCCAAATATCTAAATATATGCTAGCTCAATACATTCGACAATGCATGAACTTTATCAGAAGGAACTCTTCCCTCACAGGAAGCCTGCCCCGATTGGAACTATGCCCTGGTTGGAACTATGACCCAGTTGGAACTCTGCTGGAACTCTACCCAGCTGGAACTCTGCCCCGAATGGAACTCTACCCAGCTGGAACTCTGCCCCGAATGGAACCTTGCCCCTGGCTGGAACTCTGCTCCTTGAGGATCCAAATATCTAAATATCCACTAGCTAAATACATTCGACAGTGCCTAAACTTTATCGGAATGAATTCTTCCCTCACAAGAACCCTGCCCTGATTGGAACTCTAGCGCAACCCAGGTCCTTCCTTAGTTCTTCCTGTTGGCATTCTATATCGAGTTTTCTCCATTTGGCCTTGGATGTTATTAGAGATGGATCTAGGATACTTGACTTACATCATTATTTATATTCCATTTCCTGGATGCATACCCACTTCTCTTCTCTCGGAGCAATGGCCTGCTATAAGAGTTTAAGGATTTTCAAAGTTTAGCTTACATTGATACTTCACTTCATGTATCTTGTTTAAATGAGCCATTTTGATGCTTCTGATTTGCACGAACCTTGCCTTGCTTAATGCTTATTGATTGCTATCTTGATGCATGTTGGTTCCAAAGAGATTGTTGTGCATTGTGATGGCATATTTCTTTAGAACAATGTACTTCACATTTAAATTGTAAGCACAAGGTGTTTTGCGGAACATAGTTTTCATGGAAGAATAGTGAAGAATAGTTAAATGTTATTCTTCAATCCATTGGCCTTCTAAAGATAGTTGTAGATTGGTTTATTGGATATAATGGTGCCTAAAACTTCTAAATAATGTCCACGAGTATATTGGAATAGTGGACAATGTAGAAGTCATAGGTTGTCTTTGGCAACTTGCAAATTTAGTCTCACAACCATGCTTGTGATTGATAACCAAATACGCTATTACAAATATGACATCCACTTCTTATGCCTATATTTCTGCACCTTGGCAAGAATGGAAGAGGCCTATGATCAAAATGTATAATTGTCTCCTTACCAAGGATGTAGTGACACTACTACCAAATTGCTTGAACAATGGCACAAAACTCCTCATTATATGCAAAGTTCCAATAAGGGTAGGGTTCCTGTGAGGTACAAGTTCCTTCCAATAAAGTTCATGCATTGTCGAACGTACTTCTTATAGAGTTATTGAGTTAGCATATATTTAGATATTTGGATTCTTCACAGTTCTACGTTGGTAATGTTGGATGTGCATATCGATGGTTTGGTTAGAGTGGATACTTGACCATGGATAGAGTGCAAACATAGTGCACTTACCTAGGAGGTTGTTACCCTACGTGGCAGATTGAATAATCATCAGGTGCACAAAGTGGGGGAACTGGTCACTTATTTATGAGGTACATGTTGCCACACAAGCTAGCACTCCTAAAGCACAACATTTTCACTAGGGCTTAGCTGAGATAAGCTTTCAGAAGTGTTCCCACCGGGATGTAAGGAACAACTTCTCTTCTCTTTAGATCTGATTGGGTCCAAGCACTTTGAAGAGGCGGAGTTCCTGTCGGGGGGAGGTTCAAGCCGAGGCGAGGTTCCAGCCGAGGCAGAGTTCCAACCAGGGCACAGTTCCAGTCGGGGTACAGTTCCAATCGAGGCAGGGTTCCCGTGAGGGAAGGGTTCCTTTTAATAAAGTTCATGCTTTGTCAAACGTATTGAGCTAACAGATATTTAGATATTTGGATTCTCAAGGAGACAAAGTTCTAACCAGGGGCAAGGTTCTAGTTGGGGCAGAGTTCCAGCAAGGCAGAGTTCCAGATGGGGCAGAGTTTCAGCTGGGACAAAGTTCCAGTTAGGGCATATTTCCAACCAGCGCAGAGTTCCAACAAGGGCAGGTTTCCTATGAGGTACGAGTTCCTTCCGATAAAGTTCATGCATTATCGATTTAAGTAAGTGACTATGTCAAATAAAAAGGAGGAAAAATCTAGTAATTTTTTTAACCTAGGGAAAAGGGCAGTTAACTAACCAAAACAATGGGAAAAAAATAGAGAACGATTAGAACACAACGCAATGTTCTAACGCAATGTTCTAATCCACTATGTAAGAGATATCGACTCGACACTTTGGACATGGAGAAGATGTGGCGTTGCATATGCAACGTCTCAACATAACAACAATTAAATCTTAATGCAGGAAAAGCTGAAAACCAAGAAAATATCGAATAGTTGAGATATCTAATAAACATAGCAAATTCAAACGAATTTAAAGTATGGCTTTAATAAGTTCAGCAAGGCAGTTTGATAGGAAAAAACAAGGTAACAAATCTATATATATATATATATATATATATATATAAATCGCTAAAATTAAATAGGTATAAAATAAACCGTATATTAGATAGAAAAAGACATGGCATAGGAAAAGAAGAGGCCATCATATATAGTCATTGTCTTTTTTATATACAGAAAATTGATTCCATAATATGCTTGTGATTTCAGGCCACATATATATATATATATATATATATATATATATATATATATTCAAGGAAGATGTATAACTATGCAAGAGCAATTCTGGACAGCATTCTAATAATTGAATATTGGCATAAATGGATATTTGGAAGGAAGAGACAATATCTCTTATCATCACAATTTCGAATGGGTAATTTAAACAAAGGAAGAGACAAACACGAAGGCAGGATGACAAGCCCATACCTAAATTCTATGTGTTTTGATATGGTTAAATTAGATTTAGAAAAAACAATATGATATTTATATTAGTTGTTGGTAACGGTTATTCATATACACTATATACAAACACACGATCCTTTTGATGTTCATTTTTTTTCATTAATGTAAAATGTATGACCTCGAAAGAACAAGCCTACCAAAATTTGTCTAGTTTTTCTCAATAGTAGAAAATTGGAATAAAAATATATTTTAAAACATAATCAATTTTTTTAAACAAACTCATTATATTTTTTTTCTTGCATGGGCATTCTCTACTTATTTATAGTTAGAGTTTTTCAGGGAAGACATGGTCAGTCCAAGTCTTTTCCCTAGAGTTTTTTTTGTTAGAAAGCGTATTAAAAATGAACAACATATGTCCATTATAACTATTTTCATGCAATCTGATTTTAATTACTATGAATAACAAATAAGCTATCAAGCTAATATGAAGCGGAGGGGGGAAGAAAAAAAAACAGGGCAATGAATAATCCAAGTTGGGAAGACACCCGGATGCAGGTGGCAATATTAGGAAAAGGGTACATATGGCTGGCAGGCAAGAGGAACAGGTGTATTGAGCTGGCCCCCATAATGGTCACTCAACGGCTCATTAAACCTTCCTTAAATGGAGGTGGAACTCCCTAGATCCTCGACAAACGAGGCATTTAACACTACTACCCATGCATTGATGAAAAGTGACAACCCAAAGGCCATTCTGTACTTGGAATTCATACTTTGAATCATGGCTATCACTGCGAATGATAGACAGATCTCACGTCAGAGGGAGATTAATGTTGCACTGATACATAATCATTCCCATTCTAACTTCACTATCTCGGGCATTGCAGCAAATATCGTCATGTACTTAAGAACCCATGTCAACTCTCTTCTTTATTTTGTTGGTATATTTTGTCAGACACATATGCTTTGTAAGTCGTCCAATTAGTATGTTGTATTATCTCACATTCATAGGGAGTAATAGTTGTTAAGTCGTCGAGTTAGTATGTTACATTATCCCACATTCATGGAGAGTAATAGTTGTTTAAATTAGACTTAGTATATAAGTATGTGTTGAGGCTAATGAAGACATCCAAGAATTATTTGTATTGAGATTGCTCAAAGGAGGTTTCCCCCTCGAAGTGGCCTGCGATCAATAAAATATCTTCTATACTATGTTATTTCTGTTATATCGTGCATTCCTATTGTTTATTGCAGGAGGTTCCTCACATCTGATATCAGAGCACTTTCTTGGGCTTGCTGGGTGGGTGGAATTTTTGCCAATTTTTTTTTCTTTTGTTGTGCTTCCCGGAGTTGTGATCATTGCAGTAGTGCTTCTTCTTTACATTGGTATTATTCATTCAGATCGGGGACTAAAATCTATCCGCTTAACTATGGGAAGTACTTGGGTATAGCCCTAAAACTCATTGTGAGGAGTACCATAGGAACCCCGAAGTAGCTTACAATTGAGAGGACCTACCAAGCAAAAAAGGAAACCCAGGGTTGATTAAGAGGGCCTACTTGATTGACTAGTTTCCACCCGTGAGGTAAACCCAAAGCTATCGTTTGTGGCAAAGCAGTTATCAGTTTTACCTGAGTCGTGGAGTGAGGGGTTCTACCTCAATACGCAAACTGTTAGACAGCATTGGTGGCCAAGTGAATCCCTTAAACCTTTAGGAATTCGAATATACCTGGGGTCCATCTCTATTTCCAGTTGATAAAGCACATTTTTCCAGAGCCGCCACAGATCATCTCTGTTAAGCAGTGAAAATAAAAACAATACACACACACACACACACACACATATATTCATTATAACCCCCATAATTCCATTATGCATATTCCTTCCTTGAGGACCCTATCCCAAATTCCACTTCTTGAAGCCCGAAATTCCACATTTGTCTATTTTAGGGTTTGTCATAACTTCTCTAATTCTCACCCAATCGTCTTCAAATTTTTTCACCGTGTTCATTTCCCAATTCTACTTCTTTGTCCCTCTCTGACAAATTTTCCAATTCTTTCACCCTGCTTCTGAAATTCTCATTTTATGCTTCTCTGTCCCTTAGAAAGTGTCCAAAACCTAGTCAACCCCCAATTATCCACCCTAGTTTTTTCCAACTCAAAATTTTCTCCTTCTAAAACCCTTTCTATTTTTGTTTTTCTACCCATTTCCAAAAATTATAACTATATATATATATATATATATATATATATATATATATATATATGCTTATGATTGTCACTCACGCAAGAGCAAATAAACAAATGGAAGAAGAATTCGCCACCCTCAAGACCAAAGCCGAATATCTAGATCAAAAATTTCTCGATCTCCATCTTTAGCAGTCAACCATGAGCAACCAAAGACAACCTCAGTCTTGTGAAGACACTGGGTTCTCTTCTTCTAGCAACTTTCGTGGGTTGAAGCTTGATTTTCCTCGCTTGGTACATTAAGGCTCACACAAAGCTAAACTGGACATATTTTTGCCAACTCCTTTTGCAACGATTTGGCCCTAGGGCTTTTGATGACTTCCCATGAGCACTCACCAAACTTCGCCAAACTAGCACGGTGAGGGAGTATCAGACAGAATTTGAGAAACTGACCAATCACACAGAAGGATTTCCTGTTGCATTCTACAGGAGTTGTTTTATCAGTAGTCTGAAAGATGCAATCCGATCCGAGGTTAAATTGTTCATTCCTAACATAATGATGGAAGCCCTAGGGTTGGCTAAGTTGGCAGGGGAAAATATCATGGTTCAACAACACTCCAAATCCACTTTTGTTCCTTTCAGAAATATGGTTCCCCAAAGACCTCCAATTCCGCCAACTCCTAAAACCAATCATGTTAAGCATTTGTCTGAATCCGAGATGCAGCCACATAATAATTGTGACAAAAAATTCACCGGGGGACATTGTTGTGCTAAAAAAGCTCTATCTCTTGGATGTGGATTCTCCGTTTGCACCTGAAATTTTTGATGATGATCAGGAGCCAGTAGATGTTCAGGGTGGCATTCAGCAACTACCTGTTGACCTTCCTGCTCAAGACGACTAGCCAGAGATATCTCTCCATGTATTAGCTAGAGTCACCACCCCACAAACCATGTGGGTCAGGGATTTCTTCAAAAAACTCCCTCTTACAATACTCATTGATTATGGTAGCACTCATAACTTCATTGATCCCATAATCGCCAAACAGGTTGATTGTTTTTTCCATCATTTCTCTAGCTTTGAGGCCATGATTTCCAATGGGGGAAACTTACCTTGCAAAGGGAAGTATCGTAATGTGTGAATCTCTATCACATCTCTATTGGGGATTATAACTTGCTCTCTGACAAGTTTGCCTTGCCCTTAAGCAGATGTGATGTGGTTTTTGGCGCTCAATGGTTACGCACACTTGAACCCATTTTATGGGATTTTGCTAAACTTTGGATGCAGTTTTTAGAAAATGGGAAAAAACACACATTGAAGGGCTTACAACCAAGTTCTGCTAGCATCATCAGTTCACATCGCATGGAAAAGCTCCTTAAGAAAATTTCACATGGTGTCATCGCTCAGCTCCATTTCATTAAGATGCAACCTTCAGCGGTCTCAACTACTCCCTTAGATCTCCAACAAATTTTGGATCGATATGCATGTGTGTTTGTTGAGCTAGTGGGATTGCCACCTTCAAGAACAGAGGACCATCATATTCCACTCATTCCTAGAAGCGTCCCTCCCAACATCAAGCCCTATCGCTACCCATTTCACCACAAGATGGAGATAAAGATGTTTGTTCGGGACTTACTAAAGCAAGGTATTATTTTCCCTAATACCAATTTCTTCTCTTCACCAGTTCTTCTTGCCCCAAAAAAAATGGGTCATGGCGCCTCTACATTGACTTTAGAGTACTTAATCACATCACAATCAAGTATAAGTTTCAAATTCCTGTTGTCGATAAGCTTATGGACGAGCTTCATGGTTCTCATTTTCTCTCCAAGTTGGATCTTCGTTCTGGGTATCACCAAATTTGAGTTCATGAGGATGATATCCCTAAGACAGCTTTCCACACACATGATGGTCACTATGAATTTTTTGTCATGCCATTTGGCCTCACGAATGCTCCTTCCACATTCCAGGCATTGATAAATAAAATATTATGTCCTACTTGCGAAACTTCATTATGGTCTTCTTTGATGATATCATCATCTATAGTAAAACATAGGTTGAGCATCTCCAACATTTGGATTTTGTACTGCAACTTTTATGTGATCATCTTCTTTGTGCCAAACAGTCTAAATGTGTTTTTAGGAAGAAGGAAGTAGAGTATCACGGGCGCATTAGAGAGAATTTGAGGTCAAAAATGGGCCTCCTAAGAGATGTACTACAAAAATATAAGATATATTAAAATATTATGAGTTAGGGGTTTTATGGGGTAGGTATATA
>LPNX010511880.1:211068-242901 GCA_001517045.1 Pseudotsuga menziesii | reverse complement strand
GATGATGGGTAAAATGTACAATAAGCTCGCCTTTTATAGGCTTGAGCATGAAGGGTTACACCCTTTCATATAATTAACTAATCTATTTTAATAATTTATTGTATATTCATTACACATTCAGAGCCTTCGACTCCTCCGAATATGTCTCGTCGTTTGAGAGGTACTCCTCGACGTGGGAGGGGGAGTGAGAGAGCCGCAACGTGAGAGCTAAGACTCTCTTTGCGATTGTCAACACAGAGGTATTCGATGTTTAAACCCATCAGCATCTGCACCCACCCATGAATGGCTAGAAAGATTAACTCTTGGGCTTTCCTTATGTCTCGTCGTTTGAGAGGCACTCATCAGCGTGGGAGGGGGCGGCGAGGGAGCCCCAATGTGAAAGCTAGGACTCTCTTTGCGATTGTCAACATGGAGGGATTCAATGTTGAAATCCCTGAACATCTACACCATCCCATGAATGACTGGAAAGATGAACTCTTGGGCTCTCCTTTTCTAATCAATAGGACAGTGCGCACAAACAAAATCTCTGGGTTGTGAAAAATATTTTTTCCAAGCTCCTTCGTCTCACGAGCATTGAGGATGCTCATCTTGCCCCTTCTTTAGCTCCTCCCAATGCTCCAACTGAACCCACGCAAGTGCACTTTCTGCCTCTGGCCCACACCACTACGACTCTTTCAGGTAAGGCAGCCATTACTCCTATCTCAACGTTCAAGAAGACTGAGCCGCTTTCGGTCAAGAAGGGCTCCTCCAGCTCCACTTCTAGCATCTCGGGCAGTGATGACGAAGCCACCAACAACTCCAAGAGTCCTGGATCTGAGGGAGGAAAAAACACGTCTTCCCATCTTGGACCTCCTACTGACAGCAACCCGAAGACCCTCTCGTAGATTGGTTTTGGCTTCAGAGTCCCCATCGAGGAGGAGCTTCCCTCCAAGCATTGAGTTTTGGGTTCTTTTGGTTTTTTTGCTCTTGGAAAATTTGGGCTTAGTTGTTATAGATCTCGTTGACAGCTTTAGAACTTCTCAATTTTGTTTAAAAATTGTTACTCTTTTGTATGATCTGTTTTCCCTACCTATGAGAGGATCTTTTTGAGGTCTTGAGCCTAATTTTCCGACAAGAGCAGGCTCCTACTTTCGCTCTGTCACTATTAGTACCTAAAACAATTGCTCTGATATATATATTTGCTTGTATTTTTACTATATATCAATGGATTAGACTCTAAACTTGAAAACAATCGAAGCTGGGAAGACATCATTTATCATCTGCGATGCAATGCCAATAATCCAAGCGATGTTGGTCATTTACATCAATTGAAGCTATTCTAGCATTAGGAATAGACATTATATGCGGTCAACATCAGATATTGAAAATGGAACTTGTCCTATAAAGCAACAACCCTTTGTTTTTTATAGAAGACATGTGCGGTAAAAGTTGTTTTTTATGAAACGTGTGAAAATTGTTATTTAATCAACTCTGGTATGTTGTTTGATAAAGTCGTGAATAAGAATACGAAATTGATTCGACTCAATATAATTTGGTATGAAGGAGCTTCCACCACGAAGGGAAAACACAAAACCAGTTTGAAGACTAGGCATGCTGAAAGTGGACAGAGAATTCGCCAAAAAAAACCTGGCTAAAGGAATTTTCACCATGCTTCAAAAAAATATTTGGATTATATTTGTTTTTCATGTTTCCTTGTGATGTCCACTTGCCCTTGCTTGAACAGAGAAACGAAACAGGCTCGTGTTTGTTTTTTGTTGCCTCTTATATAATAAAAAAATTCTAATGTTTATAGAGAGGGTAAAGGGCGTGAACTTGCTTAAATAAACCCAAGAATGAGTTGAAACATCACAACCATAGCTTTCCATGCCTTCATAACAGACATAACTCAGCATCTATGAAATGAACTCTGTAACTATCTCCCCTTCTATTTTTACACCCATGTTCAATGATTAATAGCGACCCGCAAAAAAGCTTTGTCATTTTTTTCATTAAGTACCAGTTAAAGGATAAGCAGCGAACCTAGGAACATATATAACCATAAAGGATAAGCAGTGGAGCTACGAACATGTATAACCATGACCTTATTAAATATAGAGATGCCTCTTAACACAAAGATAGCTTGTTTATTAACTATATACAAGCTATTTGACATCCAAAACGGAGAAAAAAAAACATGTTGTACTTGGATCCACTGACTACCTACAAATGAATAAAAAACAACTTTAGAAGACTAGAAGACCTCTACTGCGAAAGAAAAAAGTGGACAACTAAAGAAGAATGTCTATTGAGTGGTTGCAGCGAACAACAATGGTAAAACACGAAAAGACCAGAAAGCAATGAAACAAATGATATGATATGTCTAGTAATTATAAGCACGAGGAAGAAGCCATATACAGCAGTGAAAACCGATAAAAATTTCAGACATCCACAGTAGGAGACGAGAGACAAAAACAACGACAAATTATGTTTTCTAATATAAAACAGGAAAAATTTGTATAACATTGCCATCAAGCCCTAGACTTATAACAGGGTTTTCGTAAATAAATATTAACATTCCAATGCTCTGAATGGAAAAAACTATTAAACTTATCATATCTGGTAAAAGAAAAATAGAAGACAACTCTGTCGAGATTACCCTCAAATCCTGATACCACTATAAATGGCATGTTCTAAGGAGAAAAAAATAAAACCGTGAACGAGCTACAAACCCTAGACATCTAATTTCAACTGGAATACAACCAACCCAATTCATGGTATCCGATAACAATGTTGTCTGAGAAAAAGGCATGCAACTGCAACGGCCAAGCAATGCCATTCTCGATGCCTAATCCATGACCCTCTATCATACAAGCCATTTTGAAACCTTGGCCGACACAGAGGCCACAAACATTGCACAGAGAATCATACTCAAAGAAATATAGGTCGCAAAACAAAACAATGAACAATCTGACCAACAACAAAATTGCGGTGGCAAAAGAACAAAAAAAAAAACTCGTACATGTAACTTAAACCCAATCTGTGATAGATCAAACTTGTCAGGCAAGGAGAAGACAACAACTGACCGCCAGAGCAGCAACAAACCACCAATGTCGGCATGCAATGCATGTGGGACAGCAACACCGCACACATGGAAAGAAAATCAGCTAAAGAACACAATAGGGGAAAAAAACCACCCCGAGGGAAGAATGACACTGGAAAAAACATAAGTAGCCATGAGAATGAAAATTTTACCTAGCACATGCATAGAAATTCCAGCAGAGACCTGCCCAATTACTGAAATGCTCTTGTAAGAACTCTCGAGGATACAAAACATGAACTTTAACAAAGGTTGAACCCACGACGACGTCTAACCATAGGATAAAACAGGGACGAATTTCACTGAAGGAGCAAGCCGAAAAAATGTGATGACACGACTGCTAAGCTAATATATATTGCACTAAAACAATCCAGAAAACAACTCGAACCAACAAGGACTGCAACAATGTATTGAATGAATTTAAGAAAGAAGAAAGAAAATATGTTAACGTCCACAAGGCTAAGAATAGCCTATGGGACCGACCATCTCATGCGCAGTTTTCTGCAATTCAATCTTTTGCCTGTTTAACTTGACGATGAGTGCCCCCATTTTGTCCACGGTCCCCTCGTTAAATAAATCATCCCAAGATTTATCCATCAAAACATCTGCGTACCTGTCCCTGCAGTCCTTAAAGGCTTCACACTCTAAAATGAAATTTGTTTGTCTCCACCTTACCAGCGGTGCAAAAAATACACACTCTTTCTGCCCAAGCTTCTTTTGGACTTTTCCAATGCCCGGTCTCACAACGGAGTTGATGGGAATTAGTTCTTAATTGAGCAATAAAAAATTTGGCTTTCCAAGATATATTAGCCACTATGTACGCCTTTTGATGTTGATTGTAGGTAGGGTTAATGATCATTTCCCCATCCAATGCTCCAAATCCCACACACTGACATGCACTTAATTGCGGAATAAATGATCCTCGGGCCATCCCATTGCCTGAAACTCGTAATCTGACTAGCATAAAACACAAAACACATGGAAAACACGACACCTGCAAACCGGATTTATTTCCCACACTATGTCACCCTGCTGCCACATCCCCTAGCACAAAATCTAGGGCTTATGTCACCCAACCAATAAAAATGTAGTAAAATTATGAATTAAAAAAATAAAACTAATTTTTAAAAGCACACAAAGTCCAACCTTAGAAATCCCTCAGATTGGAAAAAAGTGGATGAAACTTTAACATTTAATGGTCGCTATAATGTCCCTTCCAGGGACATAATAATTTGTTCCCTCTCTTTATTAAGGGCAATATAGAAGACCTTTAACATAGTTTCTCTACAACCTTCTCATCTTCGATTTACTAGTCCTCTATTGAAGTATCGTGTAAAAAGAGAAAGAAAATTACCAACCCTCCATACGACAAACAAAATTACCAACCCTTCATACAACAAGAAAAATTAAATAAGCAAATGATGAGTACCTAAAAGTCGACAAGATAAATATGTACTAGAGAAATAATAAAAGGTACAACATAAATATAAGAGAAGTCTTTATTTTAGGTACTAGAGATATAATAAAAGGTACTGTATAAATAATAAGAGAAGTCTTTATTTCATCTCTAAGATGGATCCTAATAATTTTGGAAACCAAATTCTAACTCACAAATATGAAGAGAATAATATGATTGCTTTGAAAGACTGAAAATCATATCTTAAAAAGCTTTATGAATATCTTGATGTTATGGACAACAATCGACCTCTCTTTGTGGAGGATGAAGTATTGTCTTTAGAAGAAATTGATTTTAGAACTAAGGGCCTCGCAAATGAGAAAGCTAAGAACATTGGAGGTTACCAAACATAAATCCTTAAAATTGGAGGGCCTATCCTCATACCTCACATCCACAAGCTCTTCAACCTAGCAATTAAGCAAGGTTTCCCTAAACCTTGGACACAGAGCCGTATTGTACCCATTATTAAAAGCAATGATAAAAATAATCCCTCCAATTATATGACCATTATGATTAGCCCTCTCTTAGCCAAATTATATTGTATTATTTTGGAAAATAAGATCAGCATATGGCTAAAAATTCAAAGTAAAATGGCTACAGGCCAAGCTAGTTTTAGAAAGTATCATTCTACCATAGACAATCTCATTTCTCTCAGGACCATTACGGACAAATGTCGTAATAATAAATATAATCTTTGACGATTTGTACACTTTCGGAAATCTTTTGATGCAATGCTTAAAAATAACTTGTGGAAAATATTAGAAGAGCTAGGGGTTCCTTTCGAGTTGATAGTCATTGCAATAAGGTTGTACAAGAATGCCATTCCCAAGTTTAAGAACATTGGGGGTCGGTCGAAAATATTAATTGTAATATAGGAGTTAAGAAAGGTTGTCTCCTCTCCCCTACCATTTTTGTTATATAAATTGAAAAGTTAGAATATAGTTTAGTAGAGACAGGCTACACTAACACGACGTTAGCATGAATTGCCATCATCTCCCTTCTCTGTGTTGATGATATTGCTATCTTGGGTACATGTCCCTCCGATCTTGATAACCAATTATGAATTATCAAGGATTTTTACTCTAGTATGGGCATGAATGTTAGTATCGTCAAAACCAAAGTTATGATAGTAAAAACCAATAATGTCACTTATGCCAAATTTTTGTATGGCAATAGCAACTTGGAGGAGGTGACTTCCTACAAATGTCTTGTGATTGATATTCATCACAAGCTTAACCAGAACAATATCGAGAAAAGGATTAATGGAAGGTGGAAGTTATTTTGGTCTTGAAAACATTTGTTTGTCTGCAAACCTTGTGATGTGGGATAAAAAAAATTAACTTTGAGACTCGTCGCTCCCGGTTTTCTATATGGGTGTGAGGATTGGGATTGCAGCATCTCTAGATAATCTTGGATGATGTTTGAGCAAATATGGAAGCATTTTATAACTTGCAATCTTAAGATTAAAAGCAATATGCCCTATCCTATTCTCATTGAAGTGGGCCTTTACCCCATTGAGAACATAGCTATGACTAGGTACCTAATGTACAAGAAAAAGTTAAATAACTTGGGAGACTAAAGACTTCCTAAAGTTGCTTTAAAGTTTAGTCAAAACCACCCGAGGCTCGAGCAGAGTTAGCATAAATATGCCAAAGAGACGTGTTTGGCGTTGAGATATTATAAAGAAATCATCAGTCCTAACCTAGAAAATCAAAATTATCGTTTTGTTTTAACGAGCGTAAAGAAGAAGATCCACATAGCTAAAATAAAAACGAACTCTAGGCATTGGACATTTCCTAAAACTCCATGGGTTGAAAAGATTTGTCATCTTTGTGAGAGTATGAGTGTTGAGGATGTAAAGCACTTTCTCCTAGATTTCCTTGCGTACACCCTCATAAGAACTCAATTTCAAAGTTTTTGTTACAACACAGACCTGCTTAACCTTCTAACTTATCAAAATTATAGCCCACGAGGCGTAGAATAGACGGTGAATGGGTGTACTGTTAAAGCACTCCTTGTGTAAGGTCACGGTTCAAAACTCCGTGGGTAGTCTTGCGAAAAAAAAAACTTATCAAAATTATAGAAATTTAGGAACATTCATCTCCAAGGTTTTTGAGCATATAAATAAAATTATAAAGCAAACCAAGTAGTTACTTTCCTTTCATAAGGTCCGAGAGACCAAAATTTGTCTTCGTAGACATTAACTACCATCATCAATAAACAGGCAATACCATTGACAAACCCATTTACCACCATGCCAAATTGAGACGGAAATTGCAATTTCACAATCATGGACTGTCAATTATTCCTCTAAATTTCTGCCAGTAAATATTTACATGTGCATGCTACCATTAAAACCTGTCTGGTAATGTAAAGCTATGGATTTAAAATCAAGTTGTTTATTGACAACTTGACCTTCAATAGTCAAAGCAAGCAACTTGCCAGTTTAATTCACATTTGTATCAAGTCATATACATTGAACCTTAAGAAAAGAAACAACACTGGTGGAAAGACAAAATATAGAAACTCTTCAAATAGTCAATCCAAAGGATAGTACATAGGTGCCACAGCTGAGCAACAGACTTCAACCATTGCTGATGCATATTGACTTACTTGAGTTGATATTTCAGCTCCTGCAGAAAGTTCTTTCATGACCTTTTTCTGAAAATACTTTTTTGCATATTATTTAAATTAAATATACAATGCCTGACCTGCTACACGTTCATTGTCGTTTGGTCCAGTAAATGCTTCTCTCATACATAACAATCACCTCTAACATCAAATGAAACCCTACTAGGACCTACTCGATTTATTAATAAAAAACATGTTCCAGCTTGCTGCAATCATTCATCTGCAATTGGCAGTATGTAATTGCCAGTCTCTTCAAAATACAATTAGTCAATTAATCATCTGTCCTTGAGAACGCAAATGGTCTATTGACTGCCCAAAAAACATAGAATTATTGGTAGAAGTCAAAAAGCTGCAGACCCTCCCCATGCTCACTTTCCCATCAGGGACAACCAAGAACTCATGAAAGTTTTGAAAATTAAGGTGTAAAGAATTGAAATAATTGGAATTTACATCTGCGTATAAGTCTTTTGTACATAACAAACAACAATCTGAGGTTGTTTTTGTATTTGGCAACTCACAGGTTCAGTCTAAAGAATTACTTTATAAATGACAAGATATGACTACCTGCTCAGGAAGAATGCAAATGGACCAATTGGTGGATCATAACAGAGAACCGAAAGTCTATCTATATATTGTTACGATTGGGGTATTCAGGTAATATATACATTCTAGACGTCTATGAAAGGTGAGAATGGTACATCAAATGTCTTCTCCTGTGAAGCATCCTGTAGGGAGTAAGGTAACATCAGTGATTGTAGAAATCAAATCTTCTTAAAAACCTACAAAATCTCTCAAATCATGAGTTCAATTTCAAGGCTATAACTAGCTCCCTTGAAAATGATCATATCAGTAAAAACAATGATTCTATAAGCAGGGATGATTCAAAGAAACAAAACATTCCATTAAGCAATCATTTTCTCCTGCTTAAATTCACACCGAAAAAATGAGAAAGTGTGCATTTACAAAGGTTCAATGGAAGCAAGGTTGTAATGATTACTCACTTCTGCAGGTGACCTTGCTTGAAATAAGTGAATGGTGTCAAGATTGAAATCCACGCCACTGAACAGAAGACACAGATCAGTGTGTAAACAAACGTAGAAAATTGTTACCTTCAACAAGTCGCAAATGATATAACTGGGGCAGTCTTAAATGAGCTAACATGTCGTCTAAAATATCTTTCTGTACGCAATATCAGGCTGTAAAATATTATAAATTATTGAAGGGTCCACCCACTTTTACCTTCCATAAGTGACCACTAACATATAACAAGCTGACAAAAAAACACATTAGTTTTGAGACCATTTTCATTTTTAATGGAGAAAACAATCGCTGCAAATTGCTATTTCATTGAATAAAAAACCTTCAGCAGTAAGGGATACTACAAGAGATATAAATCTTAAGTATGAATTTGCTACCATACCTTTGAGATACGACTAACTTCCACACGTATGGAATAAAAAACTCTTCTGGGTGAAGTTCCTGCTCATAGGTGAACTTTAACTGGGTAAACATCTAAAACAACACAAACAAGCTTCTATAATTAGGACAAATCAACCACTAACAACAAATATAGAGAGAATAATAAAAGCAAGTTCAAAATTCAAACACTGAAACGTGACTCTGTTCCAAAACCAAGTTTTATCATATTGTTAGTGTCATTTTCTACCATGTCATGACCAACTCTGTACCTTCATCCCTTCACCCCGCCATGACCAGCTATTAGCAACTATGACCTGAAGAACTTTTTCTACTGACCATTCCCCATCTGTATGTTGAGCATCGATACGACTGTTGAAAAAATCCAGTACCTGAGAAAAGCAAAACAAGCAGATGATGTGAAACAAAAATAGAATTCTAACACCATGTCCCAGACTATCTAAAGCTAAATTGAAATTGGTAGGCATAATGAGAAAATTGAAATCAAACATTATTGGTTAAGAAAACAAACTGTATAAATGTTCTCCACTAGTTCATAAAATCGCGGGTGGTCCTTGAATGGCCTGAAGAGCTCCTGTCTATGCAATATGGCATATACAACCTGCTTCAAAAAGAAAAGTTATTTTCTGTTACAAATGTTAAACTGGGTAAGAGTACTTGTAACTTCTGTCTTAGGTTTTGAATGCCCGCCTCATATAATACAGTAAGTAGAACAGAAAAATCCAGCAAAGAGCCATACCTCTGGATTTCGAGGCAAGGCATATGTAAGAATAGCATTGATCATCTCCAACACAATTCTTAAGAAATCAGTGTAGATATGTAGCTCAGTTGGCTGCAATGGTGCAGAGCTATTTTTAGCATCAACAAAGGAAAAGAGAAACAGAAACTACAATCCAGTCAACTACATTAAAAACAGAACATGGACTTCTCAAAAACAACAATTAACATATATGAGTATTAGAGAAAGAATACCATGTCTTCAGCCAAATCTTTTCCCTCCGATGGATTAAGTTTCATTGTAATGATCTTGCCACTGTTAACTTCTGCTAGTTTTATGTACCTTAAAACAAGAAGACAAAATAAATAAAATATAACCAAAATGAAAGAAATTACAATTACTTACTAAAACAATTTATGGTTTGCATTGAAAAAGGATGCAATTCAATTATCACCCCTGCAACAAATAGAGCAAAGATTGCATACTTCCGTGATAACATGTCAAAAAGGCTAACAAGCCTTTGTGATGCATATGCACTCAACCTATGGACGTGTGGAGCCATGTTTGCCAATGTTGCAAGGCAGTTTGTGTGAAGATAAACATCCTGCAAATGAAGAAATAGAATACACTAAGCATACCACAGCATTGAGAATACAATGATACATCCTTCTGTCAAAGATTTGATCAAAATTTCCCTTTTGGACAGAAATATATGATTTTCTTCCTACAAAAAAACTGTAAACATGAACTGATGTAGATAGTTTACTCACCCTTAGTTTTAATAGATTGTACTGCACTGTTCTTATAAGGATCACAACCATCAGCGAACCAAGTGATGTTTGATGTAAGAGTCGTTCTTGGTACCATGGAACATTTGGCAGTATCTGAAACAGAAAGCAAACCAAAAGATTAAACGCAAGCAAGCCTAGTTTTCTGAAACTAGAGCAATTGTTCTGCCTTTAGGAACTTTTTGCAAGCAGTTGCACTTACCAGCTTATGTATACTAGCATTGAAAGATGAATCTTGACTAAGTATTAAAAGAATAATAAGCAACATATATATTTGATTTGAAGATCTCCGTGGTGCATCATAAAGCATTTCCAGAATTGGTATCAGCTGCAAGCATCAGGAAAAGATCTTTAATATACAATTTTCAATATACTGGAAATCAACTAATGCTGTTCATCTATCAATTAACAAAGATTAAAAATTAAAACAGATGCATGCCAACATTTTCAGCCTAACTGAACCCAGAATGTATATAGACCTATCTTAACATCAAAGTGATAGCAAGCAAATTTCAGATATAGTGATAGCTGTCCACGACTGAATTCAGTTTGATTTACTGACTTCTGTGCCTTCGAGGCTATCCAGATGTTTTGAATTTGAGGATTCTGTCATTATGTAGCCTGGGATTCTTCTAAATTAATCTAATTTGGGCATCATAAAGCATTTCTAGAATTAAAATCAGCTGCAAACGACAGGGAAAAATCACTAACATACAATTTTCAATATACTGGAACTCAACTAATGCTGCTCATCTATTGTTTAATAAAGATTATAAGTTAAAACTTAAAACAGATGCATGCATAATAATTTTGGCCCAAGTGTACAGCAGAATGTAACCTACCCTAACATCAAAGTGATGGCCATAAGTTTTTGATATAGTGATAGCTGTCCACCACTGAATTCAGATTGATTTAATGACTTCAGCGCCTTGGAGCCTATCTAGATGTTTTGAATTTGAGATTCTGTGTGGCTTGAATTCTTTTTATTCAATCTAACTTAGGGCTCATTACCATATCTCCATTATGCTCCACCAGGACTCTTTATAAACACAATAGCTATAAATATAACAAATAACAATGATAATAAAAACTCATACCAATGTATCTAGATCAGTCCGTACTAACACATACTCCAAGAAGTCAGAATTTCCATGGACCAGTGAGTAGAGCAGCAAGATTGAAGTCTCATCTGTCAGGCAGCTTTAACAGAAGACACAAAAGATCATCAATACATGTCCTGAGCAACAGTGAAGATTATGCTTCTACAAACCATAAAGTAAGAAGATGCATCAGAAAACACAACTGATTCTGAATCCTGATTCAAAGTCATACTACCTTTAGGAAAACAGAAGACGAAAGTTATTTGAGTGTAGACTCAAACTTTAAGATGTATTTGACTATGAAAAACAAAAATCATATTTAAAATTTCAATGAATTTTCTTAAATAGCATCTCATATTTCAATTTTTGAATTAAATTACATCAAAACAAAAGCTTCATCATTAAATGATTTTGGTATAATCGATATACCTTCAGTTACCATTGGCATAGAGGGTTTTCACTTTGGCAGCGGGGGGGATGAGGCATGAGCAACTGGAGCAACCGAATCCGGTTGTCCGTTAGTTGAATCCGACTATCATTTTAATAATGAATATGAATAATAATAATAATATATTGGATGATGATAATAATTACAAAGGAGGCTCGCCTTTATAGGCTTGAGCGTGAAGGGTTACACCCTTTCATATAATTAACTAATTTATTTAATAATTTATTTTATATTCGTTACATTGCCACTCCCTTTAAGGAAGCTTTGTCCTCAAAGCTTAAGTATTTTTCCTAGTGTCGTTCTTCATTCTAACTCGGTGTCGGTATTAGAATCGGACAAGGTCTCTTGTGTAGAGACTTGCACTTCCTTTCCATTGATGATTTTGCACTATATTGTCTCATTGTTCCTACATTTATGACTAGGGGTCCAATCATCACCGCATCGACGACATATGTTTTTCTTTTTTTTTATTATCGGCGTAACTATTAGATGACTTTGATCTATTTTCCATTTCGTAGGCATATGATTGAGGTTTGTGGCATTGATGGTCGGGGGACCAAGTATCTGCACAGTACCTACACTGTGTCTCTTTTTCTTGTTGATAATGGCTATCGCCTTTTGTTTTTATTCCTTCCAATTTGCGTTCTGCGGCTTTTGTTTTACGTCTTGCAACTTCTACGTTAGGTATGTCATGTAACTTTAACTCTTTTTGGAGGTGTGGTTTAAGACCCCCTAAATAGGTTTTGAGTCTTTGCTTGTCAAGCAACCCAATTACTAGTGTTGATAAGGATTCCCATTGATGAGTGAATTCCTCAATGTTTCCTATTTGTTGTAGTTTGGTAAGTTTAGTGAAAAATTCATCTTCTTTGATTCCTTGAAACCTTAAAAAAATTATTTTTGAACAAGTTCCAGGTGTAGGTAAAATTATCTCTCTTCCACCATAAGTACCAATTATAGGCGTACCCTTCCATATGCATTGACGCATATTTCACCTTCTCCTCGTCAGATTGGATGTTGTAAATGTCGAAGTATTCTTCTGCTTTGTTTAGCCAAGCAACGCATTGGTCTTCACTCCCATTGTATTTCGACAACTCTATTTTTGCCGTATGTGGGTGCACTTTGTAAAGACGACGTTGATTTCCTTTTGCCTTATGTTTTGATGGTGGCTCGAAACTACTGGACTATGAAAGTGACATATCTGAATTGCTTCGTTGTTGGCGGTGATTTTTAGTTTTTCTTTTCTCTACTATTTTACTTTAGCGTCTATTTTGTTGTTTAATCTTGCCTCCATATCTGGCAGTACTTGTGTTTCTATCTCTTGCTTAAGCGTCGCATTGTTAATCTTTATTTCTTTTTGCAATTCTTCTTGATTCTTTGCGAGTGTTTCCTGGGTGGCAACATGAAATGAGGCATCTAGCATGTGTGGACCGCTGACTTGGCCCGGACTGCGTATGAGCCTTTGTAACATCTCGATTAATGTATTATGGTTTTGTGTCATGGTGCTCATGTTCTGTGTTAACGTGTTTATGTTTTGCATTATGGTACTCATTTTGTCATCCACGTCTTTTNTATATATATATTTTACAAATATTATAATATTATTTATATTATAATAAATACAATATTTGATTTTTTTAATATATTATAATTAATATATTACAATATTATATTATATTATAATATAATTTTTTTTTTGTGTTGCAGGTTTAGGAGGAGGAGGCAAAGCGACGGTTTGGTTGAGGTGGTCGCTATGGAGGACAACGCAGAGGTGGTGATTGGAGAGGAAGGCTTGTGGATGAAGGGGGCAAAGGCGTGTGCAGGGAGTGGGTGGAGATTGAAGTGGGAGTGAAGGAGTGCCAGTGTGGAGCAGGTGGTTGGAGCGCGTGGGAATGGAGCGCGCGGGGTGAAGATTGGAGCGATTAGGGGATGGGGGTGGAACACGCAGGAGGCGCGAGGGGAAGGGTGAGGAGCGGAGCCAAGAGGAGAATTTGAAGCACGTGAGGGTGAAGGGTGCAGAAGAGTGGCACGCAGGTGATGTGGGGGAACTAGAATGCGCACAGGAGGAGAAGACTGGAGTAGCGGAGGTGTGATAAGGGATCGATGTTGGGCAGCGTCGAAGAAAGGATGTAGAAGGGTGGCAAGAAAGGAGATGGAGGTGTTGAGGAAGAGTGTGGAGCGGGGCGTGATGGGAGAAGGAGTGCGCAGAGAGTTCTTTTTTTTTTAATGTAAGTGTTTGATGAGAGATGTGAGCGGAAGAGGTGGTGTGAGATGAGCCGAAACCGAGCTCAAGTGGGAGAAGCCGAATCCAAGCTTAGTGCTGGAGGAGCCGAATCCTAGCTTAGGTCGAAGGAGCCGACTCCGAGCTCTGATACCAAATGGAGCAACCGAATCCGGTTGTCTGTTAGTCGAATCCGACTATCATTTTAATAATGAATATGAAAAATAATAATATATTGGATGATGATAATAATTACAAAGGAGGCTCTCCTTTATAGGCTTGAGCGTGAAGGGTTACACCCTTTCATATAATTAACTAATCTATTTAATAATTTATTTTATATTTGTTACAGCAACATGAGCAAAGAAAAATAAATTATGCATGAAAATGTATCACTGTTCACATTAACAGGTTACAGAACATCCAAACTATGCTAGGTAAAATGTGCTTGTATCACTGACAGCGTGACTTCTATCACAATGCACATCAATTCATATGCTATTTCTCCCGAGGAACATCCAATTATAATATATGTATTCTGCTGCTGTGGTGCTAGGCCTTCTAGCCCAAAGATACTTATGGAATCCACCTACAGTGTCATTGACTGCTACTGGTTACATAAGAACATGAATATAATTTCTTTGTTTAATCCTTGCAACTCCCACATTGGCAAGAACTGATCCATTAACAGTGCCTTAAATTAATATTCATTTGAAGAGTCAAGGTAAAATTCTCTTCCTAAATTCTTAATGCTGATTTTGCAGGCATCCAAAAGAGTGATAACATACTTAAGAAAGACCACTCATTTCAAAAGTATCCTAACCTGCTAAGAATCAAATGATGGCAATTGATATTCAATGCATCCATCAAAAAACCAGTCACCACTACCACTCATTTCAAAAAAAAAAACCAGCCTACTATGCAATGACGGTAACTGATAATGCAGTGTTGCACTGCTAGGGCTCAGAAATAACTCGGTTGGGTCCCAATCATTGACTCTGGAAAATATAGGCAAAAAGGTGAATATTAAAATAATGTATTAATTTCAATTTTGTTCAATTAAATTAAATTTAGTGTTAAACAACAACAGAATCAAATTGCCACAAAAAACTGAAAATATACATATATGTGAAAGATGTCCAATTGTGCATTCTACATCATACATTAATTATCAGAAGCTATAAGTCCCAAGTGAAGAATCCAAACAAAATTGCATCGAATATAAATGTATCTACTACCCACTATGATACTATCAATGCCCACTGCCCTGGTTAAGGGCATAGGCACTGCATCTTCTTCTAGCAGGTCTTGTGTCCAGAGTTAGATGTCTAGTGGGGATGCTAGGATCGGCACCTCACTCTACTCATCCTATAATGGTTGGTCTGGGATATGCTCTAGTGCCTCTTACTCCTAGTCATCGTCACCGTCTAGCGAACCGGGATAAACCTCCAAAATAGGCCTCTCAGTCCTCACCACCCAGTCAGAAGTGGAGTCAGTCTCATCCAAGCAAATGGCTTCAACATCAATTGGATTCTCCAACTGCTAGATATGCAACTGAAAATTGTAGTAGACAAACTGATATTTCATCCCATTGTGCTTTCATCGAGAGCATTTTTTCAAATACACTACAATTGCAATTGCAACCAAAAGCACTACAAGTCTAGATTACAACCAAAATAGCAATATTTGGTAAATTTAGTGTTTTTCCACCATAATTATTCTACTATATATCAACAAAACAAAGGAAGAAAATACAATTAAATTTACATTTCCCTCCACTACAAAATAAGTTGAAAAAATTGTAATGAATTGTGTCATTTAAATTTCTTACCAAGAAAGTTTTTATTCCATCCATTGCCATGGCATAGCCAAATAATACAACAACTCTCCTTGACAACAACATCTCAAATGTGTGTTTGAGTTTCTTTGGATCTGGTACCATCCTTTGAACATAATCAAAGAATCCTTCTATAGCTTCACTATCTAAGTGAAAAATACAAGAATAAGAAATAGAGGTGTGGAAGTAGGCCTTATTGCACGAATTATACTGACAAAGAATTTTGAAAACTCTAAATCATTATGTACCATAGTGTAAGTTTTAAACCTGTGCAGAGAAGCAAAGCATACGAATTCTTTTAAGCAAAACAGAGATTACAACACATCATTCACACATAAACACAAAGTTTTACCCTGGAAACCCTTAACTGGGAAAACTAACAAACCTTGGAGCCGCCCCTCCTATTTTCTCATATCATTATGAATTCCTCACAAAACAAAATATAGGTATCAGCAGCATCCAATACCCTAATCCATTAACCTGGATTAGAAAATAGACTCCAATCACTTAACCGGGAATAAATTACATATTTTTAGAAAAATCCCAAAAAATAGCCAAAAAAATTTGGCTCGCATGTGCTCGCATTGGAAATGGACTGACGGCCTAACGTCGTTTCCGTGAAATTGCCGACAGGGATCGTCAGATACAGCACTGACAAGCGCACCTCCCCTCCACAAGCACATGCAAAGAATATAACATATACCCAACACAGCTCCTCCTTCTCACCATGTCCCTTGTAATATTATCAAATAACTTCTTTGGTCGTATCCATGACCTCATACAAGTAGTCCATTGTAGGCTTTTCACCAACAACCAATGGAAGAACTTTTATCCAAGGATCACTCACTACAGCAACCTCCTTTTACTCCATCCCAAAAGGAATCCTTATGAACAAGTGAGGTTATAACCTACCCCTTCAATTTCTTGTTGACTGGATTAGCATACCGCTAATCAGAAATAAGCATCCTCTTCAAATCCAACGGGGAATTCATGATGGGTAAAAGTGAACTAAAGTTGATAGTAAAGCAAGCAATGGCAGGATGCACCAGCTCTTGTTTCCTATGAATGTCTTCACAAGGTTAAGTAATGAGGCATAGTTATAAATTAATTTAGTGATGCTCTTAGCCCTCCTCGTTCACACCTCTGGCCCTGATGAAGCAAATTGACAATATCCTCCCAAATCTACACGATGTGCAACACATGGTAGTCCAAAACAACATGGTGTGTTTGTCCATTAACATTTTGTTAGCTGCCACATAATTAGCAACATTATCTGTTCTGACCTGCAAAACGCGTTCCACAGCTTTCTCCTCGATGAACTCATCCAACAAGTATGGCATTTTTAACATAAACACATGCATCAATAAATTTAATACACCCCCCTAGGAGAACTAACAAATAAAAGATGACCATGCCCATCTCATCCATCCAACCATCAACATAGTTTTGCAACCAATGGTTTCCCACTTAGCTCCTCCAATCTAGTTATGCAATATTTTCTCATTTTGAAGGTTTGGCACTATTAAGCCCTATATATTGTGACATTGCATTTCTATTGCTATATTAGTATTGTCTTTAATGGTCGGCTAGGACCTTAATTGTAATTGTATGGTCAGCTGGAATTGTAATTGCACCATTTGTCACCTATATATATATATATATATATATATATATATATATATACACCAACGAGACCGAGCTTTAGAAGCATATCATCTTGTCTTGTGTTCTGGGTAAATTTGATATATCTAGAGTTTGAGAGATCCAGATGGAGTGAGACATGTTGCATCTCAAAGAAGACAAACCATAGTGCCTGTTGTACAAATTTCATAATCAAAACTGGAAAATTGAAAACATGGCAGGTTGTACATTGTCGCTCTCTTGAAAGGGACAAAAACAACAAGTTTTGGAAAAGTTACCATATCTCTCTTTGGCACACATCAGGATTAGGTCAAGCATGTGGCATTGTAGAGAAGACATAGCAGGCTACTACAAGACGAAATTTCAAACTCGGGGGGGTCGAAAGTTCAGAGATAATCCGGAGAAAGGTTGGTCACAAAGATAGCCCACAAACTAGGGCTTTTCAAGGTATGTTGACTTGAAACTTGCATAACTTTTGATTGGAGTATCTATTTTGGTTGATTCAAAAGGTGTGCTAAAGAGGAAATACAGAAGAACTATAGTATATCTATCTTGCATCAGAGCGCCTCCCCCCCTCCCCCCACCACCCCTGCTCCTTGAGCTCGCTTCCGAAGGAAGCGTCCAAGAAGCGCTAGGAAAGAGCACTTCCAAATCGCTCCCGTATAGGAGCGTTTTCAGGAAGTTCGCTTCCTTGCCAAAAAACACTCCCTTCTTTTTTTCAATTTCTCTTTAAAAAAAACAAAAGGTTAATTGTTGGCTGAGGGAGAACTAACCCTAGGTTCATGCCAATGCTATATAAAGGAGGAAAAGCCTACTCTAATAGAAAAAACCCTAGCCTTAGTTATTATCAGTGGCATTAAATCATAATATTAAATTCTTAAAGCAAAAGATGGCATTCTCCGTATCTTTCATTTCTGTCCGTTTGCTTAAATTTTTAACATTACCATTAATTGTTTCAGGATGTTTGAGAGTGGTTCCAACCTCATCGGACTTTAAATGCAAAAGGTATAATTTTTTAACCCATTCAAAATTTAACAGGCTTAATAGTTTTTAGGATTTCAAGATTACAATGTTTCCACTAGATTCTATCATGTATGAGGGTATGGGATTGACATTTAATCAAACACATCAACCCCTCTATGAACCTTGATGTTGGTGGTGTTGATTGTTCAAATTGATGTTGGTGGCCTCAAAACTATTTTTTGAAGAATCCTTAGTTTATAGCCTATTTATTGATTTACTTTTGTTCAGATATGGATTGCACTTACCACTATCATTCATCAATCATCAACCAAAATAACTTTGGTTGATGATTGATGAATGATGTTATATGGTATTATGGTTTATTTCATGTTTTTATGCTTTCCATAACTAAATCAACATTCTACATGAATTTGTTGACATATATGCATCAATATATTATATATATATAACACTCCCAAACTAGAATCGTTTGAAAATTTCACTTTTCGCCCTCACTCCCAAGTAACCTAGTAGTAGATATTAGTGGGCTCAAATGGCAAGAGGTGGAGCAGGTATTTCTACATCCATTAAACCTCCTGAAGGATTGATTTACTTTTTTTGAAGAATCCTTAGTTTATATCCTATTTATTGATTTACTTTTGTTCAGATATGGATTGCACTTACCACTATCATTCATCAATCATCAACCAAAATAACTTTGGTTGATGATTGATGAATGATGTTATATGGTATTATGGTTTATTTCATGTTTTTATGCTTTCCATAACTAAATCAACATTCTACATGCATTTGTTGACATATATGCATCAATATATTATATATATATAACACTCTCAAACTAGAATCGTTTGAAAATTTCACTTTTCGCCCTCACTCCCAAGTAACCTAGTAGTAGATATTAGTGGGCTCAAATGGCAAGAGGTGGAGCAGGTATTTCTACATCCATTAAACCTCCTGAAGGATTGCCTACGAAATCATAATCAAAGCTAGATTACACAGATTAAGAAGTCAAAGAAAGAGATGAAGTTGCGACGAGAAGAGCTAGAGCAATTTACCAGCAAGGAAGCATTGATCGATAAAGAAACAATCGAAATTCCAAACCATGGAGACAGAAACCAATACAAATCCAGATTCCAGTCAACATCAAAAATGAGAAAGATGCTTATATAATATGTTGAAATGTTATCAAGCAATAATCACCAAAGGCATCACAAGACAAATGTTCCAAACACAAGACATAAGGATGCCTTGTCATCATCCTAATAATTATAATCATTGTATATGCAAGAACTTACTATGGACAAAATCAATATGAAAACTAAGCAACAAATCCAATCATATCAGAAGGGAGCTTCTTTGGCCGTATCACAGAAGTCATCACCACACAATTCTATAGAGAATCCAGTTAGGGTGGTGTGGCCCTTTCACAATATGACAATTTTGCTCAAGGCTTCGTAACTCATATCACCTCACATCTTCAACCATCAAGCTTGAAGAACAAAGAATTATGAGAAGGCATTACAAGATAGAACGAAAAAATAGCTTTTTCCATAAAATGCTTTGAGGACAAAGCATCTTTGAAGGGAGAGGCAATGTATATGTAATAAATATAATACATATAACATTACATCATATTACATAATAATAATGTAAATTAAAAAAAACTAGATCACAAAATTTTCACCTTCACGATTATGAATGCTTATAAAGTATACCATCACAATGCCCATTGTATAATCAATCCATCTATAATCAATCATTATATATATTGAATACATCTTGTTTATCCTCTATGGATTGCTCATTGTTGCCCTATTTATTTTGGTTATTTTGTATATAACCACTTTGGTCTATAACATGAAGTGGTTCCTATAAGGCTCTAGCTCAGGCATTAAAGTTCCCCGAAAGAATGATTTCGCCCAGAGTAGAGTAGTGTGAAATATCAGTATAAAGGTCAAGTAAAATGGGTCTGCATCCAAGTCGTTGTGGAACACAAACAGGATACTGACACCAGTTTGCACTAGTGTGGAGGCACCTTCTATTCCCAATCAAGCAATCAAATGCCCATCACTATATTTTTCTCTTCCGCCTCAGATCTTAGGAGAGCTCCAATTGGTTGTTTCTGGCTTCCTCCCAGGAATACTAGCTGGGCTTCCTAAAGGACATTATCAGGGTTTGTGCTATCACTCACAAGTTTGGATGATGTCAACGATGTTATTTCTTTCACCTCTACATCTACTTCTTTCACCTCTATTTCTTTATATGAATTTACCCTTCGGTTGACCCATTCTCACTCACTACTTTTATTTTCATTTCATTTGTATTTCTTTTTTTTGGCACTTAGGAGTTGCCCTAGCATTCCCACACTACTATTGTAGCTTTCTGTACTCTAGTCCCATTCACCTATTTTGGTCTCTCATGAACATTAATAAACTTATCTTATCTAAGTAACAGCAGACATCTCAACATAAAGAAACTACAACCTTAAACTTCCAAAAGTAGCAGTCAGGATAAAATCAGCTTTTAAATCGTTCTAAATTCTAAACAGCTAATTTTTTAAATAATATCAAAAAATGGATACAAATGGAAATTTCACTCACACAAAAAAGACATTACATTTAAGAGAACAAAAAAAAACTTCAGAAATTTAGCAATCCTAAATTCCAAAAGTGCAGCGTCAGATTAATTGGATTTTAAAAACAAATTCAAATTAGCTAACAATTGTTATTACAATATTAAAAAGACTAGGAATCCCACAGTCATGTATAAAATTATAAATGCAATTTAATATTACGAAAAAAAAGCTTCATTGAGAGAAATTTAGATGAGCCATCATTCAGAATAGTTAATAGTATACTTGAGCATACAAAAATTACAATTAAGAAGGATGTCAACGTACTAATTTATTTTCATAGTAAAACATTATTATTTGATGCCACAAGCTAAGAAAGCCTCTATTAAGATGAAAGAATCAACTTGCAATGAGAGTACAAACAGAAAATTAATCTAAAGACATGAAAAACAAACAAGAGATTAAAGAATGTACTCACGCCCCAAGGGTGTCGAATAAAGACGCAAATGATAATCGCACAATGGGACCACCTTGTGCATTCCCTTCAACATCTACACGATCAACTACATAAATACAAAATGCATTAGATTTGATCAATGTACAGAATGAGAACTGCGAAAGTGCAAAGGTGAAACTCCTGCTATAAAGATGGTTTCAATTACATTCAATGTCCCTTGCAGTTTCCAGTGCTCTGGAGTAAGGATTATGATGAAAACATGAGTACTCCCCAAAAGTTTCACTATCACCGCCATTGGCATCCAACTTATTTCCTGTGGCCTCCTCAACTAGCAAACTTTTGCGATAATGGACAAGAACAAGAAGCAAAAGAACACTGTTATCTGCCAAGGGTCTCTTTGATATTTCTCCACTTGAACTCAGAAGGTAATTATAAGTGTAATATGGTAACAAAACAACAGTAGCTGCAAATTAATAACAGCAAAATTGGGATCAGTAACAAGGACTAATAATGACATGAGCAAAACAAAATTAAAAAAGATGAATACTTTAGAATTTGTTTTGTGCATACAGAAGGAAGTAGTGCAGGAATCATAGCATGTTGAGAAGAAGAACTACATTTATAAGAATTTGGCACAAAGACATAAAACTTTGTAAAGACAGATGACTTGCAAAGATATTAGACTATAAAAGGTTAGTTGGCAACTTAGAAAGCTAATTTGATAGATACATGCTTTCAAAAAAGAGACATACAACAGGATAAAGCAGCTGAAAATGGTACTTTTAATACAGCTAGCAAGTGAAAAAGCTACCCTTAATCCATAGAAAAAAATAGATATAACAAAGATTCTAATGTAAGAGGTACATTTTGAATCAAATACAACACCATATTTATTACTAAGCCAGAGATAGTAATTTTAACATCCATCAGAGTTACTGATTCCTTTTCCATTATAAGATCATTTATGAAAAGATCTCAAAAATATTTTTTTGTTCTAAGACATAAGAGGAAGACCCCATCAAACAAATCAAACATACACTGACAAGAGGTTTCATCCAGACCCTTAAGAATATGACATACATCAAGTTAAGATAAGATAAAGATAATTTTATTAATGTCCACAAATGACTAAGTAGTAGGTAAATGACACTAGAGATTAGAATCAGTGGCCAGTAAACAGTGGGACTATCTAGAACGCTTCTTGGAGCTAAAATGTTATCAAATTATGAAAGCTATAAATGACACTTACCAAAAAGAGGAGCACAAGATCTGGACAAATCCTACAGGGTGCAAGGCCCTACCTCCACATCAGCATCATTAATGGAAATAAAATTGGAGGAAGAAGAGGGGGAACAGACATCCTTACCCTCATCAATGACTATGAAGGGATCAATGCAAAGCCTAATGATGTCGTCCGAGGAATACCCAAGGCTAAGGGACCCTAGCTATACAATACTGGGATGTGTTATAGAGTGAGAAGGGAAGAGAGGAGACCAAGAAGATATGTCTCTCCTAACATCTATGAACAATATGAAGAAGTTCATGATGGAGGTTTTGACTATTCGAGTTGACCTAGGAGGCCATCTACCATACTAAGAAGGTCCAATCCTCGGGTCTTGTAGGAGCAAGTCCAATCCAATGCATGCAAGAGAAAGTTTGTTGTCTCAAAGATCTACTATCATCCAACTTACAAGTATGGGAGTCAGTGTGGCCCTTGGCACCTCCACCAAAAGATAGAGTAAAAGAGACAGGTAAAGAGCCTAAAATTGGGCCTAGAGAAGCCCCATACTCTCTAACATGTGGATCAACAACTCACAAACAGTTAAGGCTAGGCATCTTTGATCAGAGTAGCGAAAGGTCCCAAGGGAACCACCCAAGACCATTTTTATCAGAACCGGACTGGTCATCGAACCAGCAGAGCCCAAAATGTGAACCGGACCGTAACCGGAAAAAAACCGGTAGACTAAAAATCCATAAAATATTCATATTTTGTAAAAAACATATATATTCATGTGCATCATATGAATCCAAACCATTTAAAACACAAATATGCAAAGTGTCTCAAATATATAGCAAGTACAGGCGCAAATAACCAAAATCGCACCGAGTGCAATACATCACTGATTCACTGAAGTTCTGAACCAAAATACATCAACAAAGAGGTTGTCATACAGCATTGTATGGACCGGATCGATTATGTATGGAACCGGTCAAAACTAGTCAGTTCAGAGGTTTTGGGCCGATTCCGTACCGGACTAGAACGATTATGTACAGAACCAGTCAAAACCATCATGTTCGGCGATTTTAGGTCGGTTTCGTACAGAACCAATCAGTTCAGTGGCGGTTCGTGCTCAAAATACAACTCAAGCAGTTTGGGGCCCTAACCGATCCGGAAAACCCTGTAAACCAATCGGACTAACTTGTTTTGCCTGAATCGGACCGGTACTGATAACACTGCCCAAAACCCAAAACATGTAGTGGAACCTCCCTTGGATCTCATAGTATCTATGACAGGTGTTCTTCAAACTCAACCTCCTAAAGATGTCATAGTTGACAAGTTATCTTGGACATTGGGATGTGGCAATCTATCTCAACCCACAAGTGATATGAGCAAATTCGCAACATGAGATCCTAAGGCCATGAATCCAATGATTCTAATGTAAATGGGATAGATAGTGACACCCCCCTACAACTACATGAAGTGCTCATAATAAAAGGTCGTCTTGGGACCAAGAGATTGAGGGGAAGAGACACAAGTGCTCTGGACGTAACTCCAATAGATGGCATCCCTAACTACTCTATTGATCTCCCATTTTGTGGCAAGGAGATGACCAAGGCTATCCAAAGAGTAACTAAAACCAGGGAGGCAAGAAAGATGTGTCCCACCAAGAAAGAACCATTGTCAACAATGGGAAGATCAAGTGGATGTGACCACAAGAGCCACGTGTTGCTCTATTATTAGCATAGTGTTGAAACATGCACCCTGCCAAGAAAGTACACCCCAACCTCACAAACTCGTTATTCTTCAATTTTTGGAAAGCTCAACAATGTGAAAATTGTCGTGGGTGAAGTTGGGGAGAAATTAACCCAAGGCCCACTAACTTGCTATCAAATGAACACATGCCATATTGAAGCACCTTGGGCACAATGCAGCTCAAGGATCAAGAAATCACAAAGGAGGGGAAAGGACCAATGGTTTCAAGACAAATTGTCGAGACAAGACCTGACAAGAAAACTTTGGGTCCAAAGACTTGGACTTTGTAGGCCATAAAGGCTTGAGGACGTGGACTTGTGTGCCATCCATGTCATACCGAAGGCCCATGGGCACAATAAGGCCTAAGGCCCATGAATAGGTATGAGAAGGAGAGAAGCCCATGGGCACAATAAGGCCTAAGGCCCATGAATAGGTATGAGACATGGGCACAATAAGGCCTAAGGCCCATGAATAGGTATGAGTCATGGGCACAATAAGGCCTAAGGCCCATGAATAGGTATGAGAAGGAGAGAAGCTTGGGGATTCCATGGAAAATATTGTTGCAACACAATGTGACCACCACACAAGAATTACATGTGGTCTTAAACCCACAAAATGTGGATTGACCCTGACAAGTATGAGCACAAGGTCATCTAGATAAACTTTGTCCACAAGAATGTGAGGCAAACAAAAAGGGCTCAAGGCACCCAACAAAACGATGATATGCAATAGCCCGTGACCTATGAAAACAAAGGGAAAATGAGCTCAAGTCCACGGTGAATTGAATCAATAGAAAACCAGTGGGAAGATCAAAAAATAATTATACAATAGTTATACTATTCAAGGTCAAAACCATAACAATGAATTAAGATAATGATGGTTTTACAGTTGTTTGGTTGTTCGCTAATAAAAGAGCAAAGTTCATAGTTTTTTCAATTCAATTGGGTTGTCGCAATCCCTAAAACAGAGTTGCAAGATATAGAAAGAATCTATAATCATTGTAGAAATCAACAAATTGGTTCTTGCATGGTGATGCAAAACACAATTGGAAGCACATAGGCATCATGGTCCGAGGCACCAACTAGCCAGCAAGCTAAATGCCAGAAATTGAAATGGTTGAAGTTTCTTGCAAAGTTGAGTTAAAGGTCATGTTTAACAAAGGGAGGGGAACAGTGTGGTTAGAGCCATCAACACAAGAATGCATGAAATGAACTGACTACAGTTAGTAAAGGCAATTTAAGTTGTGGAGATGAGTTGTGCATGCTTTCGATTATTGTATGCAACAAGACAATGTTTATCAAAGGTATGGAAGATACCAGCTAATAAAGAACGAAACCCTAATTGCCTAAAAACAAAGTATATGATCTTCACTCCTTGAGTTGAGAAAAGGAAACCAAGTAATTGAGGTTGCACGTCATGATGAGTAACACGACCCCTTGTGAATGAGTCATTCAAAGCCTGGTATGATACTTTAAATTTACCAAATGGATGAGAACATGCATTTCAAGCATGCAATGTGTGGTTCATATATATATATATATATATATATATATATATATATATATATGCCCAGGAAAAGTTGCAAGATATGAACCAACAACTTATGTGTAAAGACATGGAGTGAATGATGAACCTCAATTCACTTGGAAGCTATTGAAGAAATGAAGGGCTCCATTATGTGGAATTGTCTCAACATAAAGAGTTGAACTTGCCTGAGAATTTTCCTTGGAAATGAAGAGCAATTTCTAGAATTGGATAAAACTCAAGACAGCTCGAAACAAGGGCAGGGATGCAAATTTCTGGATGTAGCCAAGATAGCATATGAACTGGAAATTTCTGGAGAAAGGGGCACCACAAAAAGCTCAGCATTACAAGCAATGCATTTATGATAATGAGGAAGCTTATCCTCAACCTAAACATTATTATGTTTGCAGAAGAGTTGTACGTTTTCAAAAGTAGCAAAGATAGTTTCATGGATATGTATATAAACTGCTACTTGGGTGAGAAAATAACAGCTGATGACTTAATGCATAATTGGCAGCAAGTCCATAGAGTATCTCAGCTGTGTTGTGGATGCCCATGCTATGCAAAGGAATTGGAAGAAGAATTCCCTAACTCATCTATTGCTCTATTGACTATATTTCTTAGGGTTTAGATATCAGCTATGTGCAAATAATTAAGGCATATGAATGATAATAAATGCAGGAGAGGAACCCTGCCAGAATGCATATGCACAAGTGAACATATTAAAGAATAAATGTTGCAGTGTGCATATGGATAAGCATGGACATGAATGATGTTGCATAAAGGCTAAATATGGTATAATGTTGATTAAATAACCAGGAATATTGAGGACATGGTTCAAGACGTTGATGTTGCATGTACCAATCAACTTCAGGAGGAATGTTAAAGGACAAAACAACACTTGTCAAGAGGTTGGTTAAGGGGCGTTGTAATCTCCCATGAGCACCACCAAACAAGTAACATCAGTAACATCAGGGGTGTTGATGGCATCCATATAGGTATGACAAACCATGCCAATATTACATGTGTAGTGACAATAATTTTGGTAAGAATTTCTTCAACCATGTTTGATAACATCCCTGACTTGTTGATGATATCTGAAAGCATAAATGTGTTTGAAACCTAAGTAGGGGTATGGTAAAGGCAAGAAGCCTTGCACATGTAAAATTGTTAAAATCTTTTGATGCATTCATGTGGAAGAATGTTGTGTCATGCCCATGATGCCCATGATAAGATCACAACCAAGGCAAGTGAATACATATGCCCATGATGTGAAAGGGACTACCATTTGGAACACCCATGTGTGAATTCATGCTATTGATGGACTTGTGGAAGCCTAGAATAGTTGCACCCCTATCCATTGGTCTCTTTTAATTTTCTTTCTTTGTTGAGGGAGACCCCAACACCTTTACTTCCACCCACCGTCAAATGCTCCCTTCGGTGTCTCGATTCCGCCTCTGCCAAGTACTCATGTCTTTCTTCTATCATTTGGGAGGCAGCCCTTCAAACTTACCCCCGATTCACTTGATCCACCCCCCTTCCCCAAAATCCTATGTCTTAACCCATGAACCAATGGTATGACGAGAACTGCAAACACATCCACAACCAACTTCGACATGCCTTCAACCATGGTCACCCCTCCTACCCAGTTTTCAAAGCTTCCTACCACCATCTCCTCCACCACAAGAAACTCATCTTCATCTTTTGTACGCGAGGAGAGTTGAGTACTTCCCTTATTCATTCCCCTGAACATTTATGGCGTACCTTCTTCCATGCCACTCCCATCTCCTGCTTGATCTTGATCCAAAAGTCATGTTCTCCCACACCTCTTCCCTCTGAGATCCCAGGGCAGCCCCTCATCCAAGTTACCTCTCCCCCCCCCCCTCTTGTTACTTATTCACTCCCTATGACAACTAGGAAGTTGTTTGGGCCATGAGTTCTAGCAGAGCAATAGATGAGGAAGATTTCTAGGTTGAACTCTTCAAACATGGCCTTCGAGCACTTGATCGTCACTTGGTCAATATGTTTAACCGCGTGGTCTATACTAGCTTCCCTGAACTATGGTCACATCATATTATTCACCCGATCCATAAATTGGGCCCTAATACCAATCCTAATAACTACAGAACAATCATGGTTGGCCACATTTTATCCAAGCTATATGCAACTTTCTGGGGAGCTTGAGAGGAGATAGGTTAGAGAGAGAGGACAAGCAAGCTTCAGACCACTACACCAAAACATTCATCACATTCTTACGCTCTGGGCCATCATGGAGGAGGCATGTCACCACTCTTTGAAAGTTTACTGTTGCTTTGTAGACTTTCGAAAGTCATTCGACTCTGTCCCTTTAGTGGCATTGTTCCAAAGGCTCCAAGACCCTTCTGACTACTATTATGAGATTATATGAGTCAGTCCTTGGTCATCTCCGCACAACTCACAGGATTTCAGATTTCATCAGGGGTACCATTGGGGTTAAGTAGGGGTGTCCACTCTCGCCCATTATTTTTGGGATTTACATCAATGAGCTAGAGTCTTCCTTTCAGGAGCACATTCAAGACAGCGATGGGTGCCTTCTCCATCAGGTCTTGATCTCTATTCTACTCTTCGTCGACAACGTGGTCTTCTTAACCTCATCTACAAAGGGATTGCAAAGACAGTTAGATTCCTTGGCCTTCTTTTGTGATCTTCATTGGTTGACAGTCAACTTGGGTAAAACCAAGGTCATGATATTTAACAAATCAAAGAGGCTACTCGCTTATCTTCATTTCTTCCTTAGAAGGGAGGAGATTGAGGTCACTAGCACCTATACCTATTTGGAGGTTAGATTCACAGGACATAGTTTCATTCTGCATCGTGCTCTTCAACCCCGAGTGAATAAAGGATATGTATCCCTATCCCTTCTTGAGAGACAAAGCTTCAAACACCATTTTCAAGAAATCTCCTACAAGATGTCTCTCATATAGATACTCTTATCCAACCTACAATCCTTTATGGCTCTAAGGTGTGAGGGCCTTACTTACTTGACTATGATTGGACCTCAGCAGAGAGAGTGCAGATCCTTCTCCTCCGTTGCATCATCAAATGCAAATAGATAGTACCTCAGCCCATTGTACTCCCAAGGTTTGATGATCGACCTTTTCGGCTTGAAGTTGTGTTCATCCTTGTCACTCTCTTACACCAGCTTCGAAGCTTTGTGGACTCGATGAAGGGGCCTGATCAGTACCCCTACTTGGATTATCTCTCTTCAAGGACCATCGCCTCAGCTAGCCCTTCAGGCTGCTCTAGATGTTGGTTTGCAAGTGTTGCTGACCTTTTAGCATCTGTCGGTATTGTCATGGATCGACTTCCTCCTTTTAGGTGTTCCTTGGACACGCCTCGTTGCCTCCTACCTACAAGGCAATAGTTGAATAGAATCACTATCGATATTTATAGACAATCTTTGCAAGTTACTTGGATCAACCCTCGGGGGGGGTTACGTACCAAGATGGCCTTCTATGCTACGCATTTCTTGGATCTAAGGAACAGTCTCATTGTGCAATGTTCCCAAAAGTGACATGCATGCAAACCCTAAAAGTGACATGCATGCAAACCCTAAAAATGACATGCATGCAAACCCCAAAAACGTCACACTTGTTTGATTCAGCCATCCGGGGGTATTGCAGTAGAAACAAGGTTATTTCTTCACCAGCTCAGCTCATCTTGCATGCCTATTCTCTCTGGATCACATTCAGCCAGCTTATCAGTGGTAAGTGTTCATTCTATCCTGCAAACCTTAACCCTAATTTCAGCTATAAAATAGGGAAATTTTGCATGGCAGTTTGCATGCCCGGCTATTTCAGTAAAATTGCATAGAAATAGAAAATATCAATATTTGGGATATTACAGTGGTATCAGAGCATGATCCTTGCCAGCTGTGGGCAAATAGCAATTGAATAAAAGTGCATATTCATGCATGCGTGTACATGCAAATGCATGTCAATGATGTTGGTGAAGTGCATGTCAGAACAAAGGTTTTTCTTTGCCAACTTGTGAGAACATGAAGACAATGAGAAGGATCTTGACTGGAAATTGGCAGAGGTTAGCAGTACTTCAACACTTGCCTCGATATCAGGAGTATCTAGCCTTAGGTGATGAGGTATGTGCAGCATTGTCCTTTCAAGATTATTACACCATCAAGTTTGGGAGCCAGCCCAAGGATTTGGATGAGGATCTCCTTAAAGGGATAGTTGGGGGAGTGAAGGAAGATGGGATCATGTTCAGACGCTCTCTCTTGTCATATGACAGTTTGGACCATAAGGAATCAGAGATTGCACCCTTGAGTCTTCTGGATGAGCACAAGGTAGAAGAGAAGGTAGAAGAGGAACCTCAGTTAGATTCACAGGAACGAGTGGAGAGGCATGACACAGAGAGGATTGATTCTATACATGCCGAGCAATATGGAGGTTATGAGCCACATCTTGTGGAGGGACCATTAATGGTTCAGGTTGTAGATGCAAATGTGTTGATGGGAGACATATTCCAGGGACTAGCTGATAGTGACAGGGATGCATCCCTTGTTTTCCGAAATGGGTATATTACAGATGTGTGGGATCCTGGTTCAGATGACACCAGTCGAGTGAGTGCCCAAGAGGATATCGCAACCTACACAGGATGCAGGACAGTTGTGACCCATGAGGGCATCAGTGGCACTCATGGTTTGAGGGGAGAGCCTTCAACAATGATTCTACATGAGCACTCAAAATTGCAGGTGACTGAGGAGAGATCTGACACAAAGGATTTGGGTCAGGTATGGGATCACGAGTTGCCTTTGTGGGTTAGTGGTTTAACCATAGAGGAGGTAGTTAAGCACATACCTTGTGGACCAACCAACAAGGAAGTGTATTCATACAGAGATTGGGTAGACAGGTATATGACGAAGATGGAGACATCGAGGTTTACAGGCTCAATTGACATCAGTGGAGTTGCTATGGAGGAGAGGGCCAACCTCCTCTTCCAGGAGTTTTTTCGAGGGATGCTTAGGTTTGGAGGCATGAAGGAGCAGTCTTCTGAGGAGTTTGTGCAACTTATGATTGCTTGGCTCATTAAGGGCATTCAGATGGAATTTGGTATCAGTCAAAGGGTTGTTTGGGATCCCGGTATCAAGGGGTCAATTCATGATTGGGTGGCAAGGAGGCATGAGGTGATCCAGTGCTTTAATTGGGATCCTGGTATCGGTGTTCGGATGCATTTTTTAGTTGACAGTTGTCGATTGCTTGAGGACGAGCAATCTTTGGCGAGGGAGGACTGTAATGTTCCCAAAAGTGACATGCATGAAAACCCTAAAAGTGACATGCATGCAAACCCTAAAAGTGACATGCATTTTATTCGTATTGGATTTTTTGGTTACGTATTTTTTCCGTATCGAATCGTATTTGGACTATGCTACTATGGTCAAGACCAGTCTCCACTCAAGAGTATCACTTCCTTCTTTATGGTGTTTCCTTCCTCTAGAGGCACCAAGAGACAGACAGATGGTAGCGTTGACCTTGATTGCTCAGTTAGGAAACAACAATCCACCTCCACCTCTACCCAACACAGCATCGAAGACAGTCTCGACCCCATCCCAACACTTGGACGACTTCATCCAAGATGCGGAAACAAGCTCCCTCCTCCAAGTAGCAGTGTAATACCTGTTGAATGTACAACATCAGGAGTCGTTCTCCGGACTTGTGAGTCATATCAAGTCCTATCTATATCCTCATGTATTAAGGTGGGATGCTAGTACTAAAGTCTTGTGAGTAATATCAAGACTGTAGACTTGTGATTAATATTAAGTGGGAGTCGTGAGTAATATCAAGCCAAGTATTCTCATAAAAAGTACCCTATGAGATGGACCTCCAGTTATGGAGATAAGCTTGTGATTAATATCAAGTTGAGTCTTGTGAGTAATATCAAGTCCTACTGTTGAAATCAGCATCAGTAGGCATTCTCCA
>LPNX010511880.1:0-203560 GCA_001517045.1 Pseudotsuga menziesii | reverse complement strand
TATATATATATATATATATGTGTGTGTGTGTGTGTGGTGTTAAAATTTATATTGTATATTATTATATATACATTAAAATGACAAATATACTATATACTTTTCAAATTTATATGTAAGACGAAACCAATGTTGGCTATCAAGCAAGTGAAGGAGTCAGAATTTAGAACACATCGAACTCCTAGATGTAAGTGAGTGCTCGTCAACCCTTCCCAGGGTCAACAAATGCACAAGCCACATGGGACAATGACTATAATGCAAAGGAGTCACAACATATATAGAGCATAGGTGATGCTCATAGGGTGTACGTTTCATGTTCGTTTCAGGAAGAAAAACTGTCATAAAAAATAAAAACCAGTGAGTAATAATTAATTCATGGCAGCTTGGCTCTTATGCAAGAAATAAATAAAGGCTCTCTATTTTATCCTCATTAATATTCAGCAAACTTAGACGGATCTTATTTGCAATATTTATTTTTTTTATTTTTCCCATAAAATCCACCAAATCTTGTATCTTAGGCTATCACAAATCACAATCATCAATGCAAGTGATCAGATACTTCAAATTGGAGTCAGCCAACGAGACTTAGAATCTTCTACATCCATTTGCCTTCTATGATCCAATGTTTCTAGGCATAAACCACATGCGGCCAGAACTATCATGCTCAAGGAACATGTTTTCACTCCCCGACAATGATGCCAAAAATGTTATCACTCAAAAGTTTCCCTTGGGGAAATCAATCCCATGGGGAATTTGAGAACATCTAGGGAAGATGCCCCTATCACTCAAAACTGTCCCTTGGGGAAATCAATCCCATGGGTGTTTGAGAAAATCTGACAAAGATGCCCCTATCACTAGCACAATCCCTCTCACTTCTGAGTTAGTGCTTTTTCTAGCTTGGGGGCATCCCTATCAGATTCTCCAAATCCGTGAATAAGATGAACAATATCTGCTCCAGAATAACTAAAAGCTCAAAGATATTAATCCTTATTTTAAACTTGACTGGTGCCTTAGGCATTGGTTAGGCATGATGATGATCTGTATTTTCAGACAATGTACTTGAATAAACAGCTCTAGTTAATGAAAGACAGTGAATATCTCATCTCTTAGATGTATGGTGAATGTTTGGATGTTTGAATATCCATTCATATGATCACTCTCATTTGTTTTTAGATTCAGCATTGAAATATTTTGATGAATGAGATTCAATCCTTTGGTTAGGCATGATGATGATCTGAATTTTCAATATACTCGAATAAACAGCTCTGATTAATGAAAGACGGTAATTGCTGTATCTCTTTGATTTATTATTAATGTTTGGATGTTTGAAAATTCAGTCTTATGATTGCTCTAATTTGTTTTTAGATTCAGCAGTGGAAGAATTTGATTAGTAGAATTCAATGTCCAGCTTGCCTTACTGAAAGCTTCATATTTTCACCCCTTTCTTCCTTCATATCTCCCAAGTGGACTAAGGCACTAGTCAAGATATAAATCAGAATTAAATATCTTTGAATTTTGAGTTTTTTAGCAGATGCTGCTGATCTCATTCACAAATTTGAAGAATTTGAAAGAGATACCACCTTGAGTTAGGGAAGCACCAACCGACAAGTGAGATGGACTGTTCTGCTGTAACATGTTTTGAATCTTGATATGAAAAAATTTGGAATATATCTCATAATTCATTTTATGCTACTTTTAACAACACTACTAGAGAATTATTGAAACATGGCTTAAAAAATGGTTAAAGCTTATGAAGAATTTAACAATCTATTTGCCATCTTCAATGATCTCTACTATCCATAGAATTTCATCATGTAACTACTCTAAAGCAAGGTTTCAGCTATGAAAAATGCAGCAAATAAAGCAGAATCAACCCTACATGGAAATGTTCAACAAATAAGAGTGATAACAGAATCATAATTAACTATAAGGCCACCTTGTGGTCCTTTGTCCACTAGCTTAAGGATTCAACAGAATAACTGTTAACAGTTAAAATTTAATATAGAAAGTCAGGATATAATACAAGGTCTATGAAGTGGCAGAATGCAATAAATTAAGTAATATACTATACCAGCTGCAGTACCAACTTTTCGTAAAACTCCAGGCTGACTGGCTTTAGAAATATTGAGATGATATGCAGCGCTTAAAGGAGCTGGTACTCGTGTTAAATACGAAAGCAATAACTTGCGAACAAAGGGACCCACCAATGCACTTTCCTGTAAAAACATATGAAACAGTAGAACTCCAAATCAAAATTTGATTAATTTGAATGCTGTCAGGCAACAAAAAAATAACAAATTTGAGAACCCAAATTTAACATATTGCTCAAGCAAAACAGTATCCGAAGCTGTACCTGCACCATAGCAGCATCAATAAATGGATGGACATCCTTTGGTCCTGGGGATGGCCCAGAATGAAGCTGAGTGGACATCGCCACCAGAAGCAGATTAACCACTTCAAGATGAAGAAGATATGTCGAAGGACTTGCAAGATCAAAATAACTAACAATTCAGAAATATACATTATATTCAAAATGCACATAGATTTTTCGATCAAAATAATCAAGATAAATTCAAATTCTGTACATACGTGACATCTGAAGTGCCAATAAAACCCAATAAGCCTTGCATGACAAACTCTGGGATGCGGTCAACTGCAACAATTGAAAACCAAAATAACATGTCATAGAAGCATAGGTTAAAATAAGAACTGAAGCATTAATATAAATCAGTGCAGAAACCTGGAAAATGCAACACACCAAACACTATGAAAGAAACAATGAAAATAAAGGTTATGACATTCAAATTAACTCCGTCAGCAATGGTCTAAAGGATGTTGTCAAGATTACACTTAGAAGTCTAATTTTTTGTAAGAATACCATAAAATAGCACCTAAAATAAAAATATGGTACATATCATTAATTTTTAAAAATCTATCAGAAAAAGCAACATTTTTATATTGATCAGTGGCAATTCATGGAAGCATAGTTACAGTGTTCGTCGTTCTTTCCTCTTGAAATTCAAAATTCATCGTTCTCTTTGCATGATAAAATCCATCTTGACTTTGGCGAATTTAATTGCTGATTCTAATCAATTTTGAGTCGTGTTACAACTTGATTTAACACTTGAGTGGGAATGTCCTAACCCACGAGTGTCACCATGGAGCAACTATAGGAGAAGGCACAATTGTCACCTTAGTGCCAACTCCCCTCACTTTTGACCTAAGGGATAATAGAGTTTACTTGAAAGGGCTAATGAAATAAAAAATGGCTAGGTAGAATGTTGTGAAATGGATGTAGTGCCACTTAGTTCACTAGGGGTACAACTTAACCTTCAAAATGACACTTTTCTGAAGTAAAATTATAATAACACCATCGTACATTTAAGTAATGAATAACAATTTTAAGTGCTATGATCCATTATCCAAGAATAAAAGCAACAACCCATGATCAAATCAACATAATAGAAAACATCCCAACTGTCAATGAGTGTGAGAAATATCACAACATTGGCGCATCTAACACCATCTCGACTAGGCACAGCCAATGCACAAGGATCATTTGAGTATGTTGGGACAATCTCTAACCAACGACCTGTGGCAAATCCACAGACCTCCTCTATGGAAAGCAGTTTGTGATGGAATCACAAACAAATCTGATCATGTCACCCTTGCTAGTCTAGAGGTAGCAAGTCAAATCTATAGTTTTATAAAAATCAATCAACACAGACTCAGACTTAGACTCAGCCAAGTTGACTAGTTTGACCTCTGAAGATATTGACTAGGCCTTCAAATCGGCTCAGGGGGGCACTGATGTTGTTGTAATTGTAACTTCGGAAGATATTCTGATGTATATTACTGTTGTATATTGTTGTACCCCCATTGGGAATGTGTGTTCCTCCTTTGGGGATGTCATCATTGTGTATGGTCACTGAGGTAAACCCTCCGTTGTAAGTCGGGGCAATAGTCCCCAGGTTAAATAAAGTAAAATGTATTTGTGAGTATTCTTAGGTAGGTCGACCCCAAAGGTATCCTAGCCGACCTAGTGGTTGAGTTAACAATTCAACGAAAGAATATAAATAGGGAGGCGCCCTCCTCATTTGTCACACACTTCACTTGCTCTCTCATGTGTGCCTTAGGAGAGAGAAGAAGAGGAGGGACAGAGAGCTGATGCAGACATATTGTTCTTGGGTTATTCTATCTTCTCATCTTATCTTTGTGATGGAACTATTTTGGGGAAGTTTGTGAGGTTTTCTCCTTTATGGTTTCCTCGATGAAAATCTTTGTGTCTTGTGTATCTTGTGTATCTTTGATGTATTGTTGTGCTTGTTATTCTTTCAGATAAAGATCCTAAGCAAAATAACTTAGAAAAACTAACAACTGAACCAGTCTAATCCAACTCAATCGATTCTGTAACTTCTCGGCCAAATCCGTGCCTGCTTGGTTTCCAATGGGTCGTGGCGTTGTTTGGGGGAGAAAAACAATTTGCTTGACACAATGACATATGCCAACCTAGAATGATAATATAAAATTCTTGAAATAAAAGTTTTCATATTCTTTATATTTTCCTTTCTACCTTTTTACTTTACTTCGAAAAGGTAGAAAGGGAAATATAAACAAAATGAAAACTTTTAATTGAACTTTTATAGTATCATTAATTGTTTAAGGATGTTTGATGGGGGTTCCAACCTCATCAAACCTCATATGATTAAAAATTAATTTCACATTCCATCCAAAATTCAACAAACTTAGTAGTTGTTCATAATTCCAACAAACTGAAATGCATCAAACCGAAGACAAGTCCAATACACCTTCAAAAGACACCAAATGTCATCCTCGTCTATTGCCACTTATGACACGTACAACCACGAAGAATAGACATGGAAAAAAAACAGTTCAAATTTCTAAAAAATAGGAGTTATAGAATATGAAAATAACTGCTCCAATCACTAAACATAAGACCCGATACAAATCCCATTGTGTTGGATGATGATCCAACTTCAAAATAGGTAAGGCGACTCACCTAACGAAGTTTGATCTTGATACTATTGGCATGGGGTGGATTGGTTTGGATTTGAATCCACTAGTAGGAGTAGCACGGTGCACCAAGCATGGGAAACACTAGTCATACTTCTACTAGTACTACTATCCTGTTTGAAAATGTCCCTAAGGAGTCTAACAAGTCCAAGACAGAGATTGGTCTTGTAGGTCATGTCAAGGATCCCATTGCTAGCAGTGGTGATGAGTTTGATTATTGATCATGTTGATCTATAAGATAAGATAATTGTATTAATGTCCACTAAATGACCACAAAAGTAAGTCAATGAGACTAAGGGATACAACTAAGTAAAAGTACCACCTACATAAGTATCTGACTAAGATAATCACTAGGCCTAGCCAACACCGAAATATAACAATATCATAGGTGTGGTAGCACAAGTGACTGTCCCGAACTAAACTAGACAACTCAATACGAGTCAATAAGGATAGAGAAAGAGAGACGGATATGAGACCAATGATGTCAAGGTCTCCTGGGTCTGATGACCGAGTGCGATGGGGACGACCGAGGAATTGGCTCGCTGTCGAAGTCCTCTAGTACCATAGTGGGATCTATCTGTACAACCCGGGGGGGATGTAGAAGCGAGGAAGCATTCTCCTACAATTTGAAGTCGAAAGGACAAAGCTCCAAATAGATCTTTGGTTGCTCAGTCGGGGTGCTATCACATATATAGTAGCCAAGCTACCATATTCTATTTTTCAGATACAATAGATTTTTCAGGCAGATCTCTTACATATGAGATGCTGAGATGAGCAATTTTGACGGATCATTATTTTGTTAGTGGACTATTATACTCTCCCATGTCAGGACTAAGTCTCAGGACACTCAGATTCGAGGACAAATGTAGCCATTTAGTCATTTGCAGAGCAGTTGATGATTCCCAGATTGGTTTTAGTGTTTTCTCATTGGACAGATGATGGTTCAAATGGATTATTTGCATGGTTATGACTCAGCATTTATTATATTGTGTTATGGTTATCATTACTCTTATACTCATTTTTGTGACATATAGTAGCATTTAGTGTCATGATCTGGCGGTCATAAATATATGGACTTGGATGTATTTGTATTATGTATTGATGTCCCTACTTAGACTTGGAAGTTCATGATCTATACTCATTGGTGTTACCCTCCTTGGGGAGAATAGAGGTAGTCATTCCCACCATTTCTTTGGCTTGCTAGTATTGGCTTCATCATTCACTTTCTCCACCCATCCATTACCTTCCAATTTTTGTTTTAACCCGACTTACTACTTGACTTGTGGCATGGAGGACCTTTCCTCACTAGAACCTTTGTTGGACAAACTTCCCTGTTCATACTGTGTCTCGGCTCTGAGTTGGTGACAAAACTTGCTTTTGGTGAGTAGGATTGTATTCATAAATCATTCTGGTCAGTTGTCCCGATGTTTGGCACTGTGCAGAACTCCCCCTGGTCACTTGAGATGTTGTTGGCTAAAACTGAAAGCTCATGTACTACTTGTATTGGAAATATTTATATATGCGCCCATGGAAAATGTAAATTCCAAAATGTGTTTTTTAACATATGTGAGCAAAGGGCAAGAGCAATGAAATGCTAAAATACCCCTTGAAGGGTATAAGGAAAGGTCCCAAAAGCAATGGTTAAGTATATGCTATATCCGAATATTGTTGACCTTATAAATTTGAATATGTCCTGGATGAAAGCTGCGATTAGCTATGCTTTTAAGCACTGGTGAAGTCGCAAAAGGTCATATAGGCCAAAAAGGCCATGGAAATAAAATTTATGGTCCTAATGAACTTGGATCAAACTTGATGTAGACATGATGCCTAAGTTGAATAAGCACTCTCTAAACAACTTAACCATTTGTGAGGCACCGCCATTCCTTGTGTTGTTGTTTGTCCGGCATGTGGTTATAGTGAGTATTCCCTTTCCATATCCAAAGTATCAAGATGTTAAGTAGGTAGTCATCCTTTGCCCTAGCCTTGTCAATTTCAGCCTTCACCCTTCACTAGCAAATTGATTACAACTATGAAGTGAGTATAGTCCTGAAAGTCTAGTCTGACTAATAATAAATAAAACCCTATATATGTATTTGGTTGATGTACTGCCAATGAAATGACTGCTACTTGTTGTGATTGTTGCTTAAATGATTTGTAGAGCATGTCTTAGCCTTATAACACTTGCAGCAGATGGATGATAGTCTGAATTATATTATTGGTATCTGCTCATTTACAGATGATTATATTGTCTATTGGATATGGTTGATGATCAGGTAGAGACCTGGAAAGGGTATGAGTATACACCCTAGGTGGATTTGGACCCTCTGAGTCTAATGAGATAGTTTATTTTTAGTTTCAGGCACTTGCAGAGATGGTCAGGCTCATTTTACTCTTTTGATGCAGTTTTGCTTCACGGGAGGATGTGTCTGAGTAGGGAGATGTTTTTATTGGATCTCCTAGGGCGTTGTATGGGGCATAGGGGGTGCGGCCACTTGATTGTACCATAGTACCCCCATCCCAGAGAGCCTGGTGGGCTCGGTTAGACAATGCAGATACCCTAGGAGGCTGTTTTGGCAGGTTCACATTCCTGAGGCAAATTAAAAAATGATTAAATGGCTATTGAAGAAATCAATTTGGGCTATTGAGGCAAGGAAATGACATGGGATGAGTCATGATGATGAGAGTGATGTCCTCCGCACCTTCTCCAACAGTTGCAACACCTGATTGGGCTCACACCTATTTTTTGGGCATTTTTATATTATTTTCTGGAGCTTTTGGGAGGCTCACGATTTCCTCAAGGAGGCACAAAGTCAAAAAATTAAAATATTATATTATTTTATTGTGCCATGGGGCACCCAGAGGGAGTTAGTAAACACTCCATGGACCCACCATTTGCTTTATTTATTTCTTGTTGAGAGGGGTACCCTCTTTATGGGTGATCTAGTCCACTTTGGTACTTTATGGTTATATTGATCCATGTATTTTATGTTGAGCTCATCTCAACCATTGATTAGAACATTTATAACTTTTAATCTTAGCCACTCGTTTTGAAAGTAGTTAGGATTTCGGTTCTCTCATTTCTATTTAAAGGAGAGAGCTTCTCATTTGTAGGGGGTCTTTGGCTCTTTGATCTGGATAATAAAAAACTTTTCTTGTGGATATTTTTTGGATCTCCTTTGCATCTGATGTTCTTAGATGGTGATTGGAAAGTCTTTTGCTTCCTAGCATTCGGGAAATTGTTATGAGATCTATATTTTTGGGGGATCATTGTCTTGTCTACAGGAGGACGACTTCAACTTGGGCGTTTTTGCAAAGGGACCTCAACTCGCTTGGATTGTCTTTGTTTTTTATCAGGGAGTTTTTGTTAGTGTTGTGGTGACCTATGATTTCTTCTTGCTATTTTTCTGCAACATATAGCTTCTTTCTCATGTCACAGCAAATCTAATAAGGTTGACGTTTGTTCTGCAAGAAAGAGGGCGCATTGACTTCCTCGGGCAAACATGGACATAGAAGTTTAGAACTTGCTTCAATCTTCTCAAATTGATCGAGATGACAAGGATCATCATCATCAAGGCATCTACAAAGTTTTCCAAGTAAGATCTACAAGTTTGTTCTTTTCTTCCATGATCTCAATCCATTGTACCCGCTTTTCTTCAAATTACTGAAAACTCCAAAATATTAAAAAATCCAAAAATACTTAATCAGGGAACTGTTCGATCTTTGGACAAACCACTGCTGGGTTTTGTAGATCGAGCATCCCTCTCACCAATTCATCCTCAACGTTGTCCAAAAAGTGGCTGGTTTTCCCTAGATATAAAAAACTGACTGTTTAAACCCTAGCACCCCCACTGAAATATTGACTTTTCCAGATCTGACTTTTTCTGAAAAATAACCACTTGGGTTCATAGATCGAGTCCTCCTCGTTCCAAAACACCTCCAACACTGAGCTAGTTGCTGCCAAGTGGCCCTAGATCTGAGAAACTGACTTTCAGCACCTTAGCACTCCTGGTCATTTTCTGACTTTCCTAGATCTGATTTTTTCTGCATTTTTCCAACTTGGGTTTGTAGATCAGGACATCAACATCCCATTTCTCCTCCAACGTTGAGTTGATGCCTCCCAAATTGTCCTAGATCTGAGGATCTATCCCTCCAAACCCTAGCGCTAGCCCTCCTTCTGTTGGTTCCCCCTGCAAACTAAATTTTTCGAGCCAAACACTTTTCTGGGTCCATAAATCAGGGCATCCCAAGTGGGTTCACTCTAACGCTATGCAGACACTGACTCCATTGCCCAAGGCCCAACAGGCACTGATCTCCAAGCCTAGCGCTAGCCCTCTTTTGACCTCTTTTCCCTGAAAGTTGACTTTTCTTTGATGACTCAGGTACTTTGACATTGTCACATCTTTCATTGAGTCTACCCCTTTGGTACTAGATAGTCCCAACTCTATCCTTACTCACCCTGCATTGGTTACGTTTCCCAAGGCAGCGGTTATCTTCATCAGTTGCTAGTACCTCAACCCTAGATCATGTATCCACCGCATAAGTTACCTTGGTTCCACTTTGGATCGAACTTTAACACTTCCAAAACCCTAATCCAAATCCTTGGCACCCTTGGTAACATCTCCCATAGATCTAGGGTCTTCAATTACCTTACACCTTACATACCTCAAGCCTACTTGATCTGATCTGGTGTCTAGGTCTGATCCCTCCTGTCGAGAGTAAATCTGGGTCTCCCCCTTTGTTGTCTCGAACTTAGATAACATGAAGCGAAGACTACCTTGATTTGTGTGACAACCATCCATTTGGGAGTCTAGGCAGTCTTGGTTCCACCTCCTTAGTTGCTTGTCTCTCTACCATCCATCCTGGATCCACCTCACATAGGCAACTACAAGGTTGGTGATAACACGGGGTTGCGAAGCAATCTGCTAGGCGGGGGGCACACCTATTCAAAATTTGTTTGGAGTTGATCCCTCTGCCACTATGAGGATGTGTGATCGGATGTATGGTCCAACGCCTCTGAATCGATCTCAGTGATATTTATCCATCTCACGAGGGAGGAGACTAAGGGGATACCCAACGTCTGACCACTCTACTATATAAAGTACTCTGGAACATTAGTTGACACTTGTTGTTCCAATCTGATGAATCAACATGAAATTATGAGGTGATCCTCCTGATCCTCCCAAGGAGGCGTAACTAAATATCTCCCTAATGAAGAGGGCTAGGCATCTCTTATCCTGATACCGAAAGAGTAGAGAGGGAGCTCCCTAAGTCCCTAAATAGGCAATAGTAACATCCTCTAATATCAAAGTATACGAGGCACCTAAAATGAGGTGCATCTCTGTCTCTAGATTATGTGTGTGGCAGTCCTAAGAGATCCTATCAAATCGCAGTATATGGTGATCTGTCTCTACCTGGAGTCAATGAGAAACGACTCGAAGCTATCCCAGAGGGATCCTAAGCAAATGCATCCATTGCCTATACATGTATGGGGGACGTACAATGACACCATCTTACAACTCCAAAAAGTGCTCTAACTAGAAGGACATCTTAGGGCCCAAGCTTGTCGGAGGTGAGGTCCAAGTGACCTAGATGTACAATCTGTATATGTCCTCTCCAATGTCCTAGTTTAGTATCTATTTAGTTGGGCATGAGAGAGTTCGACACATCTAAGGAGTACCATAAGGGGGTATGTTGCTCTGAGGAGATGGTCACCAACTAGAGAAGCCAAGACGCCTCTGCAAACCAACCTCGTGCACAGTCTGTGGGGCGAATGGAGGCAAGGCCCTCTGAGGAGCAAAGTGCAAGGTAAGGGTATCGCTCCCTCTTGGCGGAAGAAATTTTAAAAAGATCTAACTCTGTTAGAAAGAGACCAAGCGAAAGATAACCTCAAGGCGAAATGGTTTTACACCGAACTTTGCCTGAATAATGGGCTACGAAACTGTACACTTGCATCGTATGATGCGCCTAAGAAGCAACATCTAAACTCTCTCCATCTGATACCAATCTGTCTGTAACAAGTTTAATCCTAGATCTCAAGGCCATAGAGTACTAAGGATCTAATAATTGCCTCCACAAGATAGAGTTTGGACGACATGTCCTGAAACTGACCCTAAAAGCACTTTCCCTCAATGAGGGCTAGGGAACCTTACCCTTTACCAAGTCGAAGTTGGACGGCTTGCCTCATACCAAAGCAAGGACCCGTGAACTAGACCCCTAGGTAGGTGTCAGATGTGGTGATCTCAATCTCTTCCCCCTCGAAAGTAGAAATGTAATTTTGCGAAGAATCTCTTAGATGCATTGAAGATCGTAACCTTAGTTTTACCCAAGTTAATCATAAACTGTCGAAGGTCACAAAAACTAGCTAAGGTGTCAATCTGTCTCTGTAAGCTCTCGAGAGTAGAGGCCAATAAGAACACATCATTAGCAAAAATAAGGACGGAGATCAACACCTGATGGACAAGGCATCCATCTCCCTCCTGGATGTGCTCATGGAGGAAAGACTCCAACTCATCAATATAGATCACAAAGACTATCGACAAGAGAGGGCATCCCGATTTTACCTCGATGGTACTTTGAATGAAATTTGTGTGTCATCTTAAGACGTACCAAAACCGACTTGTACAATCTCATGATGGCCATCGCAAAGTCGCTAGAATAAGGCATCCCTCAGTACTGTCTCGAATGCTTTCTGAAAGTCTACAAAGTTGCTATAAACTTTCGAAGCGTGATGGCAAGCCTCCTCAATGATGGCTCAAAGTGTGAAGATGTGATCGATCATCTGGTACTCCGATCAAAAGCGAACCTACTGTCTAGCCCTGAGATGTCGACTCTCCAACTCATCTGACAACCATTGATGCAAGATTGTGGCATAAAATTCAGAGAATGTGTGTCCCACCATGATACTCCAGTAGATATTTGGATCTGAAGTCTTCCCAATTTGTGAATAGGGTGAATGATGTGTTTGGTCAAAGAGTTTGGGGAAACCAGAACATACCACATGGATAAATAAATCAGCAATATGCGAGTCAAGAGATAGAATACCATGCTTAAGGAATTCGACCTAAGGAAGGTGGCCAAACCACATTTCATGTGCAGTCTTGTCTTCAGTAGCATGAGATGGACTTCTATTTCTCAAATATGCTACACATACTACTGCATCATCCCAAAACATCAGTTTCACATTCTTGAAAAACATCATTGGTCTTGCATATTCATTAGTGTTCTATTCATCCTTTTTGCTACACCATTTTGTTGAGGATTATAAGGAACTGAAGTTTGATGTGTAATTCCATGTTTGGAAAGATAATCTTGAAATTCAACAAAGGTCATGACGTACTTATTAACATTTGCAAAAAGAATTGTGTTGAGTTATGGTGTAACTCAGGATGTCCTCCATGCAGACTACCTGGCATGGAGGCATTTATCAGCTCAGGCAGGGGGGTAGAATGTGAGATGCACTCTGCCATGTTTCATGGATCCAACTGTGGAGACATGTAGTGTATCAAGTCACTTTTGCCAATGCATGCATGCAATTTGATTTTTGGCATCAAAAGTGAAATTAGGGTTTTGGAACCATAATTAGGGTTTGGTGACCTAATTTCAATTTGACTTACAAAAAGGTATTGCAAGTACTTAAGTCAATTATCTTTTGTGTGCATCAAGAGATCGGAGCAGCTGTGAGAAGCAGTTGACCAAAGGAGGGCGTGCCATATGAGAAAGTAAGGGGTGCATTCCTAAGGGCAATGAGAGTTCAGATTCTCAGAGAGTGAGGAGATCTATCATCAGGGCAGTGAGAAAGAGAATCTTCACTGTGCATCTTTAGAGACTAGAGAGCAGCAGCAAAGTGAGCAGTTGGAGGAGGACGTGGGCAGCAACACGTCACACGTGTGGGACGTGAAGGAGATGCTACACACGCGTGGGAGGCTGAGAGGGCCCAAAGAGTTGAGGGTCTGCTTTAGTGACTGAGGAAAGGTCTTCAATGATCAGTCAGAGACCGATTGAGTGCACAATTGCATGTTGGATTCCGGAGCAGCTATGAATGTGATGCCCTTACATGTCATGAAGGAAATGGGATTGGAAGTGACTCAGCCTTATGGGAATGTCTGCGGCATAGACTCTAAGCGAGTGCCATCCTATGGTTTAATCAAAAATCTTAGGGCTGATCTGTTTGCATGCTCAGACATTTCCACTATGATGGATGTAGTTGTTTTTGACTTGCCCCCAGCATATGGAATGCTTTTATCTAGAAAGTGGGCGGCTAGTCTAGGAGGATACCTCATGATGGATTTATCGTATCTTTGCGTTCCAAACTCTGACGGAGCTCTAATTAGGATTAATAGAGAACTCTGTTATGAAAAGCATTTGGAGACTTTTGAGGAAGGGATTAAGAACGCATATGGAAATGAATTGTTGAATAATGCTAAAGCTAATATTATAGAAGATGAAAATGAAGTGTGGGAATATGGGCAACCTGAAAACATGTTCATGGCAATAGAAGATTTTGATTCCTCTTCAGAAGAAGATCAGATAGTTGAAATTGCTAAAAGAATTAATTTGGAAATGCTTAGGAACGAATGTTCGGAGGAGTTGGAAGAAATAAAAAGAAATGAAAATCAACCTCAAAGGTCAAGAGCGGAATAATGAAATGAATCAAGAGCAAATAATCGAGAATCCTACACTTGAAATTGATGAAATTGATGATGTTAGGCATGTTGAAAGAATTCCTTATAGAGTAAGTGAATGGTTTGCTTTAATTGACCATAATAGAGAGAGGGAAAGCCAAGGGCTTGAACCTATTTACCCATGGGCAAACCATCCTGAGTTAACTGTTGTAGTAGATACTGGTGACGAAGTCAATGGCTCCCATTATTCTGATGATGCTGGGTCATTATCTCATTTGTCTTTAGAAGATGATAATCTAAATCTAGTCCATGATAATTCTCTAAGATGCGAAGAGGATGCTTTAATTAATGATGCTCCTGAAGGAGAGTTTAATCTTAACAATCTTGCTATATTTCAATTACCCTTCAGATTCCCAAAATAATGTTTTCTCTACGTATCCTCTCATCCCCAACTTTCTTCTGCCACCTGAGTCATCCAATCATCATAATCATGATCCTTCTCACATTCCTAGTTCTGTGACATCTCATTCAAAAGTATTCCCAACCGAGCTAGAAAACATGCACATTTATGTTCCTACAGGGGAAGGCTCTAGCCATAGTACTGCTATATCCCATATGCCTCATCCCTTGGAAGAAGATAGAGACTTCTGGACTGTGGGGGAAACTATCAAACATGTAATGTCTCCTCATGAGGAAGAGCCTAGCACAAGTGTCCAGGAAACAAGGAGAGAGATTAGAGAGATACTAGTTGGTAGCGTAGCTATTCCCATTGATGGTGGTCCACCCAGATTTAATGCAGTGCTTGCCAGGAGGAGCTCAAGGATTATCACCCCGCAACCACGAAACCTTGCTGAAGTCCACCCATGCCTATACGTAACATTGAAGTTGTTCATGAATCAGTGAATAGGGGCAGATTTCCCATAGGAAGTCAAGTTCTTATCTCGAACCACTAACTGCATATCCGATCAGGGCAAGTTAATGACATTTGGGTTGGACCTCTTACCGTTGAACATTGCATGGGTGACATGTGTTTTCTTGCTACTGGTACTGGACGACAAGTCCTACTTCCTATCAACCAAAGGGATTTGAGGGGTTAAATCCCCGACCTCACTTAGCCTTGAGTCTTGTCTTGCCTAGTAGGGTAGAGTAGGTGGGACCTGAATAAGCCTTTTCTGGGCAGTAGCTTAGCTTTTCAGTATTGCACTTTTTGTCTGTTCCTGAAGTTTGCCTTTCAAAGCTCCTAGCTTAGTCTTGAGTTTAGCCATTTTACTTGCATAGTAAAATCAAACTTTTCTGAAAAGTTATGGTTATAGAGTAGATTTGCTTTCTGCTTTTCAGTTTCATCCATTTCAGTTTTAGTACTTTATTTTATCCACACAGTGTTCTGACGACCGGTCTGTGAGTTTGGTATAGGTCTAGACATTTTGCAAGTAGTTGGTGACATTTTTGTAGCGGTTGCAGAGCTGAAATGATGGATCGAGGATGCGAGGACCAGAGATTCTGTGGTTGTCAAGAGCTCTATTCAGCAGAGCACTTGTCCCAGCTGGAGCCAGATGTTATCACACATATAGTATCTAGGCTACCATATTCTATTTTTCAGACTTCAGTACACTTTTTCAGCTTGTTCCCTTACAGATGAGATGCTGAGATGGGCATCTATGATGGATCATTATTTGATGATGGACTATAGTACTCTCCCATGCCATGACTGAGTCTCAGGACACTCAGATTTGAGGACTAATGTAGTCATTTAGGCATTTGCAAAGCAGTCAGTAGTGCCCAAAGTTGCAGCAGTAGTTTATCATTGGACAAATGTTGGTTCAAATTGATTATTTACATGTATATGACTCGATAGATATTATCTTGTGTTATGGCTATCATTGCTTTTATGTTCATTCTTGTGACATGTCTTAGCATCTAGTGTCATGATCTGGCAGTCATATAAATATGTGGACTTGGATGTATTGATATTATGTATGTATGTCCCTACTTAGACCTGGATGTTCTTAACCCATACTCATTGGTTTTACCCTCCTTAGGGAGAATAGAGGTGATCATTCCCACCATACTTTGGCTTGCTAGTGTTGGTTTCATTGTTCACTATCTCCACCCATCCATGTCCTTCCAGTTTTGTTTTCAGCGCGACCTACTACTTGACTCGTGGCATGGAGGACCTTTCCCCACTAGAGCCTCTTTGTTGGACAAGCTTCCTTGTTTATTTGTGTCTCGGCTCTGAGTTGCCTAGGTTGTGTTGGCTAAACCTGAAGCAAATAGCACTGCCATCAATACAATGTATTTGGAAATGAAATGAGTATCTTATGAAAAAGTCCATTCATGAAAAGTAGTGTTTTCAAACATACATGAATGCAAGGCAAGCGTAATGAAATTGGCTTTGGAGTATATTGAAATGAATACCTTAAAACATCCATGAAAAGTAGTTTTTTTAAACATACATGAATGCATGAAGCCTCAATAATTAAAATCCGTGTAATAAATGCATGGACCAAGGCTATGGAAATTCAAAGGCCCAAAAAGTTCTTAAAAGGTTATATCTAAAGATTGCTGGCCTCACTTGTATTTGATTTGGATTGTGAGTGTTTGTCAAGGTGAATAAGCACCTCTAAACGTAACTTATCCATTTGTGAGACACTCCCATCCCCTGTGTTGTTGCTTGTCCTGCATATGCTAGAGTGAGTATCCCCTTTCCATATCCAAAGTGTCACAGTGTCAAGTTGGTAGTCACCCTTTATCCTAACCATTTGATTTTTAGCCTTCACCCTTCACTAGCAAATTGATTACAACTATGCAGTGAGTATGGTCTTGAAAGTCTGGTTTGAGTTATAGTTAATTAATGAAGCTTTATATTTGGTTGATAGATCACCAGTGAGATGATTGCTATTTGTTATAATTGTTATTTGAATGATTTGTAGAGCATGTCTTAACCTTTAACACTGGCAACAGATGGATGTTAGCCTGGGTTGTGTCATTGATTATTGTATCATTTACAGATTATTATTTTATCTGTCTGGGCATATTGGATATTATTCTTGATCATGCGAAGATCTATAGGGTGTATGAGTATGCACCTTAGATGGATTTGGACTCCTTGAGTCCAATGCGACAGCTTATTTTCAGTTCCAGACAGTTACAGTGATGATTTGTCTCAGTGTACCATTCTGGTGCAGTTTTGCCATGCTAAATGGCCTGTCAGAGCAGAGAAGTGATTTGATTGGTTCACCTAGGGCGTTGTATGAGGAAGGGGTGGTCCAACCACTTGTTTTACCATATTACTCCCCTCTTGGAGAGCATGGTGGGCTCAATTTGACAACGCTGGCACTCTAGGAGGCTGTTTGGTCCATATCACGTTCCTGAGGCAAATTAAAAATAATAAAAATGGCTACTGAAGAATTCGATTTGGGCTACTGAGGCAAGGAAATGGCATGGGATGAGTTTTGATGATGAGTGTGATTTCTTCCAATCCTTCTCCAGTAGTTTCAGCACTTGGATGGACCCACATCCATCTCTCCGGTATATTTTATTATTTTCTGGAGCTTTTGGAGGCTCATGATTTTCTCGGAGAGGCACTATTTTGCATTTAAAAATTATATTTATTTTTATTGTGCCATGGGGACGCACTAGGGGAGTTAGTTATCACCCCCTCAACCCACCATGAGCTTTATTTATTTTTTATTGAGTGGGATACCCTTTCCTAGGGTGATTTGGCCCATATTGATATATTATATTATTGTATTGATCCATGTACTTTATGTTGAGCTCATCTCAACCATTGATTAGAACATTTTGATCTTTTAATCTTAGCCACCCATTTGAAAAGGAGTTATGATTTTGGTTCTCTCATTCCTATTTAAAGGAGGGAGCTTCTCGTTGTAAAGGTGGGTCTTTGGCTCTTGGATCTGGATAATAGAAAAACTATTCTTGTGGAAATTTTTGGGATCTCCTTTGCATTTGGTGTTCTTCGGTGGAGATTAAAAAGTCTATTGCTTCCTAGCATTTGGGTGTTTGTTGTGAGATCTATATCTTTTTAAAAACATTGTTTTGTCTATAGGAGGGCGACTTCACTTGGGCGTTTTTGCAGGGCTTCCTCAACTCGCTTGTTTGGCATCACTTGTATCAAGGGGTTTTCATTAGTATCATTCTGATCTATGATTTCATCTTGCTATTTTTCTGTAGCATTTGTTCTTTTCTCTTGTCACAACAAATCTGATATGGTTGACGTTTGTTGTGCAGAAGAGAGGGCGCATTGGCTTCCTTGGGCAAATCGTTTTACATAGAGGCTTCCTCCAAATCTTCTCAAATTGATCGGGACAGCATAGATCATCATCATCAAGGCATCTACAAGGTTATTCAGGTAAGATCTACAGGTTAGTTCTTTTTTTTTATCTCAATCCATTGGCATCTTCATTTTCATGTTAAAACCCTAAATATAAAAAATCAAAAAATATTATAAATCAAACCACTTGATCTCTTAGCAAACCATTTCTGAGTTTTGTAGACCCGGTCAAACCCTAAGTGGGTCTTCCTAGATGTTTTGCTTAGGTGACTCCATTGGGCCCAAATCCCAAGGCACTGCTCTCTAAACCCTAGCGCTACCCCTCATTTGGCCATTTTCTCTTGCGATTTGATCTTGTTCCTGAGGCTCAAGTACTTTGACACTGTTATACCTTCTTTCGAGTCTGTCCTATGGTACTAGGTAGCCCCAATCCTGATTTTACCCTCCCTGCATTGGTCATGTTTCCCAAGGAAGTGAATATTGTCATCTTTTGCTAGTACCTTGATTCTAGATCTAGTAATAGGCTCATAAGTCACATGTACTTCAAACTTGGATCAATTTAATACCTCATAAACCCCTGATCCAAGCCCTAATTCACCTTGTGACTTCATCCATAGATCTAGGGTTTACTTCACCTTACACCTTACGTACTTCAACTTCATTTGATTTGATCTGGTGTTTTGGTTTGATCTCACCTGTCGGGAGTAGATCTCGGTCTCCCCCATTATTATGTTGGGCTAAGACAACATCAAGTGAAGATTGCCTCGATTAGCGTGACAACCATCCATTTGGGAGTCGAGGCTATTTTGGTTCCACCTCTTTAGCTGCCCATCCCTCTACCATCCATCCTAGATCCACCTCATAGAGGCAACTACAAGTTTGGTGATAACACCAATTTAAGAGGATGTTGTTTTTCTTCGTTAGCAAGTGATTAATATGTTGTTATAGGTTTTGAATAGGAATCTATGGATATATAATACAGTCGATTCGCAATGTATGATAGAGTTGGGGATTACAAGTTTGTGAGTTGTTAATCTTATATGGTATCAGAGTCGTGCTTTGGTTGAGGACATTGTTGTCCTGTGTAGAAGTTCCACCGCTTTAATTGCCCATCCCTCTACCATCCATCCTGGATCCACCTCATAGAGGCAACTACAAGTTTGGTGATAACACCAATTTAAGAGGATGTTGTTTTTATTCGTTAGCAAGTGATTAATATATTGTTATAGGTTTTGAATAGGAATCTATGGATATATAATACAGCTGATTCACAATGTACGATAGAGTTGGTGATTACAAGTTTGTGTGTTGTTAATCTTATATGGTATCAAAGCCATGCTTTGGTTGAGGACATTGTTGTCCTGTGGAGAAGTTTGCTAGTTGAAGGATGCAGTTATCTGGTGAAGGAGATTGTCGTCCAAGTGAGGCCTCTCCAACTGAAGGAATCTGATGCCTGTTGTACATAAAATCGTTGTTTGGAGACGTTGAACAGCAGTTTGGAGAAATCACTATGTGAGGTTGAGTGGATAGCATTTGGCAGAGGTTTGGAGAAATCATCGTTTGGATGTCCAGAACTTGCATTCCATAACTCCAGATTATTTCTTGGAAGTAGTGGTGTGCTTCGTCCTCTATCATCAGATGACCCTTCTTCACAAAGGATTTAATGAAATACGTCGGTTAGGGCTTCAGTATGAGACCAAGCAAGTAAGTTCAATTTGCTTTGTTGTCATAGTTTTTGAGACAGGCTTCTCCTGTTGGTAATAAGACAAGAATGCTTGTTGTGGATTTCGTGGTTCCTCGAGGTCTAATTAACAAGCATTTAAATCCTTGGGATTTACATGTGAAAGGTGAGGTTGTAACACAATTCTTCATTTTGAAGACTCTAATTGTAGTCTTCAGGAAAGTATGACATGATATATACTCAGAGTTCCAAGTAGACAGAGTCTATTGTGTGCCCAGCTGCTAAGAGTTGGTCATGGGCATGGTCAATCATCATAGGCATAGTAGATCTAAACTTCTGTCAACACACCCGAGTGTATGTAAGCTTGTATTGTATCAAGTAGGCTCTGCCAGGGAAGAGAACAATTTTCTCACACTGTTGTGTGCCACTGCATGGAGATTCACAAATCTTGTCAATGCAAAGGAGAGCTTTTAAACTGATTTGGTAAGCCTGTGATATAACTATTTTTCTTTGCAATAGAAATGGTCAGTTTGCATCATTTAATACTTCTGGAATCTGAAAAATCGACCAAAAACAACTACAGTTTAGCGAGTCCTAAGGTATTGACCATTAGCGAGTTTAGAGATCTTGATCAAATACTCCTAGGTAAAGAACAGAGACCAGCAAATGATCTTGAAGAATATGATAAAAGACATAAAGAAGCTTTATTACTTCTTAAATTGTTAGTAGCAGACACATTGGTTCCAGATGTAAGAAATACCATTGTAGCATCTAATTTATGTACAAACCTCAAAAACAAGCATCAGAAGCAGTGCGGTCGTTGTCTTTGAAAAAAAATGTTTTCCACCAAGTGTTGGAACTGGAAGGAGGATTGGTCTCTGAATATCTGTTACAGCTCGAGGATCTTTGTGATCAATTATCTACTATTAAGAAGCCAATGGATGATGAAGATATGGTTGCTTTGGGGATGCGAAGCTAGGCGCCATCCTTTGATTCATTTGTTGAGTCCTTGCAACTGTTTGGGGAGAACTAACAACTTACGTTTGAGAAGTTATCAACACTTCTTCCACAGAAGGAAAGGAGGCTAGATCAGATGGAAGCATCAACTTCATCCACTACAGGGAGTGCATTTAGTGCCTGGTTCAAAGGCAAAGACAAACAGGGAAATGGTGAGGTAGCAGAGGCTAGCAGTGCATCTAAGAGGTCAAAATTTAGATATTATTACTGTAATAAACCTGGACACTTCAAGAGAGACTGTCAAAAAAGAAAACATGACCTAACAAGACGTCAAACGAAATCAAGACATGCCAATGTTGTCGAAGGAGGTAAAGAAGAAGAAGCAGGTAATTTTGCATTTGTGGCATCATAAAATCAATCAACTGAGTCTACAACCTGGTATGTTGACTCAAGTGCTTCTTGCCAATACATGTGCATGTAAATTTCATTGAAGATAAGAGTAATAGTGAATCTGTTTCTTTGGGTGATGGATGAACTCATTATGTTAGAGGCTGTGGGGATGGTCATGTCATATTGAACCATACGTTAAGTTACACTTTCAACAATGTTTGATATGTTCCTGACATGAAAAAAAATATGTTGTCTATTAGTGAGATAATTAAGAATCCTAATCTTTGTGTAAACTTTCAAGGAAATTAGTGTATGGCTACTACTCTTCATGATAACAAGGTGATTGTTGTTCGTATTGGTGAGAAAGAGTTGTATAAACTTGTTGATCTAAAGACAGCAAAGGTACATGCACTGGCTGCGGTAGAAAATACCAGTATGCTTTGGCATGAAAGGTATACATCTTGATCGAAGTTATCAGTATTTATTTGTACTTAGCAGGACTAATATGGTGGATGGTCTTCCATCCATTCAACAAATTTGGAATGTATGTACAGGCTGTCAGATGGGAAAACAACATCGACACTCATTTGATGCTGATAAAGCATGGCGAGATAAAGGAATTTTGGACCTACAACATACTAATCTGTATGGTACAATGAAGACACCCACAATGTCTGGAACAAACTATTTCCTGCTACTAGATGATAATTTTTCAGGAAAAAAGAGGGTTTCTTTTCTTAATAAGAAGTCAGAATGTTTTTCTAATTTTGAAACATGGAAAGCTTTCGTTGATAAACAAACAGGTAAACAGGTCAAAGAACTAAGATCTAATAATGGAGGTGAGTTTTTTTTTAACAAAGTTCGAGGAATTCTGCAAAAGGGAAGGTATACACAAAGAGTATATTACTCAATACAGTCCACAGCAAAATGGAGCCATGGAAAGGAGGAACAGGATAGTTATGGCCAAGGCAAGGTGCATGGTGCACATTCGGAATGTGCCATATTGGTACTAGGCAGAAGTAGTGCATATTGTAGTCTACATCCTTATTGGAAGTACTTGTAAAGCCTTGCATAATATCACTCCCAAGGAATCATGGTGAGGGGGCGGTTGTATTGCTTCTGCACATATTCCTAAGGAAAACAGAAGTAACTTAGATGCAAAAAGCAAGGTATATATGTGTGTTGGATATAGTAAGCAGTATAAAGCATACCAACTAATAAATGTCTCTACAAACAATACTGTGATGAATAGAGATGTTATTATAGATGAGAAAATAACATTCTCCTCTGATAATGGTAAATCTATGAAGAATAGTGTATGGAAAATTGTTGTTGATTCAAGAACGAATTCTGGTTTTGAAATAAAACTGGCCGAAAACATCAAAGGATTAAAGGAGTCCAGTTCCATGTGGAGATCTAGTGAAGAAGAGGAGGATTCTTCACAGCAAGAACAGTAAGGCTGAAGTGGTACCATAACACGATGTATTATGTTTGGGAAGATGAATTGCCAAAAGATAGTAGTGTATGGAAAATTGTTGTTGATTCAAAAACGAATTCTGGCGTTGAAATAAAACAGGGCTCAAAGCCAAAAACATCAAAGGATCAAAGGAGTCCAGTTCCAAGTGGAGATCTAGTGAAGAAGAGAAGGATTCTTCACAGCAAGATCAGTAAGGCCAAAGTGGTACCATAACACGATGTATTATGTTTGGGAAGATGAATTGCCAAAGGCAATAGGAGGCAGGTCTACAAAATCAGGGCAATAAATTGTGCAAGGTGGTGAGCATGTAAATTTTTCTCTGGCTTCTGTTGTTTTGCAAGTATTTGGGCCTTGCACATTTGAAGAAGCCAAAGGAAAAACTAAGTGAGAAGCAACCATGAAGCTGGAATATGATGCATTGATGAAAAACAAGACTCAGGTGCTATCAACATTGCCTCCAGGGAAGAAATCCACTAGTTGTAAATGGATTTATAAAATGAAATATAAATCAAATGATTGTTTGGATGAGTGCAAAGTTCGTCTTGTTGCCAAAGTTATGCGTAAGGGGTATATTATGGACAAACGTTTGCCCCAACTATAAAGATGGTAACCTTTCAACTAGTTATCTCCATTGCTGCTCATGTTGGATGGAAGGTATATCAGAAAGACGTTAAAAGTGCTTTCTTGAATGGAGATTTTGACGAGGAGGTTTACATGGTGCAGCCAAAACAGTTTTGGATTCCTGAAAAGAAACATTTGGTTTGTCAATTGGTAAATTCCTTGTATGGGCTCAAGCAGGCTCCTTCAGCTTGCTATTTCAAACTTGATCAGTATCTTAGAGATTCTGGATTCAGAAAAGGCTATTCTGAACCCATGCTCTATCTCAAAAATAACCATAATGACATAGTGATCCTAATTGTCTATGTTGATGACATTGCCAACACTGAAAGTAGTGCCAACATGATTCAACATGTGAAATCTAATATTTGTTCTGTTTTTTAAAACACTGAATTAGGACTGCTTCATTATTGCTTAGGTGTACAGTTTTGGCAATCTAATCATATTACCTTTGTATCACAAGTCAAGTATGCCATAGCTCTCTTCAAAAAATTCAAGACTGAATGTAATCCTACATCTACGCCTATGGAAGTTGGGATAAAATTCTCAGCTTACACTAACTCACCACTGGTCAATGAGTCATTATATCAACAATTGGTAGGTAGTTTGATCTATCTTACTACTGCTTGACTGGATCTATGTTTTGCAGTAAGTTGCCTTTCTAGATTCATGTCTAAATCTAAACAAGTACATTGGCAAGCTCCAAAACAAGTTCTTCCATATGTCAAAGGTGTTGATTTTTCCTAAGCAGCATCGAGAGCCATTCTCTAAGAGAATGGAGGCACCTGGTAAGTTACCACGAAATTAACCCAGTCTAGGACTGGGGCCTCAACATGGGGTTGAGGGCCATTCTCTGGGAGAATGGAGGCACCTGGTTAGTTACCAGGAAGTTAACCTAGTCTGGGACTAGGGCCTCAGCCTGGGGTTGAGGGCCATTCTCTGGGAGAATGGAGGCAGCACCTGGTCAGTTACCAGGAAATTAACCCAGTCTGGGACTGGGGCCTCAGCCTGGGGATGAGGGCCATTCTCTGGGAGAATAGAAGAACCTGGTCAGTTACCAGAAAATTAACCCAGTCTGGGACTGGGGCCTCAGCGTGGGGCTAAGGGCCATTCTCTGGGAGAATGGAGGCACCTGGTCAGTTACCAGAAATTTAACCTAGTCCGGGACTAAGACCTCAGCCTGGGCCTGAGGGCCATTCTCAGGGAAAATGGAGGCGCTTGGTCAGTAACCAAGTATTTGACATTGATTCGTCTGATGCAGCCTGGGGATGAGGCACCTGGTCAGTTACCAAGTCATCACCATTAACCCTAGACTGGGTCTGGGCAAGTGATGCACTCCTCTCCTTGATCTATGGGCTATGAGACCTTCTCCAGGGACTAGCTACCCCTGGTTGAGAGACCTAGCACCTGATCTTGGTGGAAACTAGGAGATCAATATAAAGCATTTACTACTTCTCCTTATCTATGAAGATGCACTTTGAGTGGGCATCAATGAATCATAAGGACCCTGAAGAACTCTTGAGACAACTTGTTGTAGTCACAAAAACACTTGAAGGACCATGAAAACCTTGTCTTGGTCCAAGTGACCATTAAATGAAGGACCAAGTGGCACAAGACAAACACCAAAAAGACCTTTGAACCAAAAAACATTAAAGGTCAAGGGTCAAAGATGAAAAAGAATTGAAGCCCTAATATCAACTCCCTAATTATGTGGAACCAGCATATTATGTTTGATAAACTATAAAAGAAGAAGAATCACAATACATTTTATCATCATCCAAGATCACTTGACTACTCCAAAACAATTCGTTGACTAAAGTCTTCTTCATCGCAGCTGTGTTTGACTGAGGAAAATTTGTAGCTGGGTTTTTATTCTTTATCTCTTCCCTAGTGTGGCAGCGCCAAGACTGATAGGGCTTCTTCCTTCACGACACATAGCAGCTCACGGTGGAGGGTAGTCTTAGTGGTGAGGAGCAATAGCAGCAGAGCTGCTATAGCTCACGGTGAAGGCTTGTTACAGCAGCAGCAGCTCTCGGTGGTGAGAGCAGAGCTCACGATGGGGGCTATCTACAGTAGTAGCAGCTCACGTTGGTGGGACCAGAGCTCACCGTGAGGAGTCTGAGGTAGAAGGAGCCCACGAAGGCAGCAGCAGGCTGCCAGCAACCTTCGCTGAGGTGGAAGCAGGTACAGGAAGGTACAGTCAACGCAGTAGGTACAGTCCACGTGGCAACAACAACAACAACAGTAAAGTATAAGCCTGTTAGGGCTTACTTAGTTTGGAAATTTTTTTATGTACATTCATTTCAGAATTTTTTTGCTCATGTACAAACGTAGTCATCTCATTTAAAGGATGAATTATTAATGCTTTGGGGTTTTTGTCCTTAAAAGGTTTCCCCGTGAAAGATCTTGTGTTCAATTGTGTGAATGATTGTTTTGCTGTTGCTTATGTTCTACTGCTGTTAAATCTCTAGTACTATCTCTATTACAGTCTGCAATTTTTATAATTATCATACACATGTCAAATTTCAACATGGTATTAGAGCTTTGCATGTGAAGTGCACAGTGTTTGAGCAGACCTTGGGACACTTGCGGAATGAGATGTAGACTTGTTGATCAGAGATGGCTTCCAACACCTTTAGACCAGAGGAAAGACTTGAAGGGTCAGCCAACTACAACTCATGGAAAGCTAGGCTTATGGCCACCTTGGAAGAAAACAACCTTGATGACTTTGTCATCAATGCTATGGACGAATCCACATCTAATGCAGGAAGGATAGCCTTCAAGAAGAAGTAAGCCAAGGCAAAAAGAATCATCTATGACTCAGTCAAGGGGACCCTAATGCCTACCATAACACCATTGAAGACTGCCAAAGAATGCTTTGACACCTTGATAAATTTATACAAGAAGAAAGCACCCAACCAGAAGAGAGTACTGAACAAGAGACTTCGTACATTGAAGATGGATAAGGATGAAGGAGTGGCCCCCTTCTTCACAAAGATTGCTCAAGTAAGAGATCAACTTTCTTCCATTGGTGTCGTTGTGGATGATGATGATCTTATACAAACTGTATTCGATGGTCTTCCCAGTTCTTGGGAAACCTTTCTGGCAGTTGTAAGTGGACGTAAAACTCAACCAAACTTTGATAGACTTTGGCATGACTGTTTGGAAGAAGAAGGCAGAATTCAAAGTAGAGTAAATGGTGCCAAGGAAAGGAACCTTGCCCTTACAACCAAAACAAGGAAGTTCAAGAAGCCCTTCCCTCCGAAGAAGAAAGAAAAGAACCCACAAGGTAAGCAACTAGATGCTTCAGATATAGAATGTTTCAATTGTCATAAGATGGGACATTATCCCAGGGACTGTAGGCAGCCAAAGAGAAGGTTCAAAAGAAGATTCCAAGCATCTACAGCAGAGGAAGAAGAACCAAAGAAGAAGAAGAGTACCAAGTCTTCCAAAGAAGATGAATCTAGATGAGAATACTACCTGATCTCTGCTCTTTTAGGATCCATCACCAACAGTGCTAACTCCTGGTTAGTGGATAGTGGAGCTTCAAGACATATGACAGATTTCCGTGAAGCTTTTACAAGCTACAAGAAGAAGAAGTTCACTAATCAAGTAGAACTTGGGGATGACACCACCTACAAAATCAAAGGAGTTGGCTCAGCTTCCCTTCAACTTGACTCAAGGACTGTTTTGCACATCGAAGACATACTATATGTCCCTGGTTTGAAAAAGGACCTCCTCTCAGTTGTTGGCTTAGAAGATAAAGGCTACAAAGTTATCTTGTGTGACCTCGATCTTCCTTTATCTCTGTGGGTTGAGGCTGCCTGTACTGCTGTGTACATTCAAAACATAAGCCCTCATGCCATCTTGGGGGAAGACTCCAGAAGAAGTATTCACAGGCAAGAAACCCGCAGTTGACCACATGAGAATTTTTGGTACTCCTGTATATATTCATGTGCCAAAAGAAAAGAGATCTAAGTTGGAACCTTCCGGAAAGAAAGGCACTTTTGTTGGTTACAGTGAAAGCTCGAAGGCTTACCGCATCTATGTTCCTGGACAAAGGTACATCGAAGTTAGTAGAGATGTGATATTCCATGAGGAAGTTGTGTTCCGCCAATCAAAAGAGCTTCCAAAGGATACAAAACAATCTCCTTCTGAAATTCCAAACTCTCCTCATTCGGATGTTCAGAGGGAGGAAGAAGAAAATGAACCTCAAATTCCGAATGCACCAGCTGAAGAACTACTTGAGGCTCCCCCTTCCAAGAGAAGACCTACCTGGTTCGAAGAAATATTGCAAGAAGCTGAGAAGCATAAAGCTCCTCCTAGAACCTTCAAAGAAAGCATAAAGCCCCAGAAGTACTCAGGTCTGATTAGCAAGCTCATTGATGCAGAACCCTCTACATATAAAGAAGCAACAACTCTACAAGTATGGAATGATGCCATGATCGAAGAATATAATTCAATTATGAAAAACGATGTGTGGGAAGTTGTCCCTAGACCGACAGGGAAGTCTATGGTAACGTCTAAATGGCTTTACAAAATCAAGCATGGCACTAATGGCAGCATTGAAAAGTATAAAGCTAGATTTGTAGTTCGTGGCTTCACTCAAAAGGAAGGCATAGACTATGAGGAAACTTTTGCTCGCCAGATATACCACCATCAAGACTATCATCTCCCTCGTTGTTGTATTTGGATGGGAACTCCATCAAATGGATGTAAAGACAGCCTCCCTTAATGGCAAAATTGAAGAGGAAGTCTACATTTAACAACCAGAAGGATTTGTGACTCATGGGGAGAAGTCCCATGTGTGTAAACTGAAGAAAGCCTTGTATGGGCTCAAGTAGGCCTCGAGTGTTTGGTATGCAAGAATTGATGGCTATCTTCATAGCTTGGGGTTCTTCAAAAGTACTGTTGACTCCAACCTGTACTTTAAGGTTGTTCATAATCATCACTTGATCCTAGTTTTATATGTGGACGATTTGTTCCTTACTGTGGAGGAACGACTGATAGCCCAATGTAAGAGGGAGCTCACCTCTGAATTTGAGATGAAGGATCTGGGTCTGATGCACTATTTTCTTGGCTTAGAGGTCTGGCAAAAGCCAGATGAGATCTTCTTAAAACAAGGAAAGTATGCAGTCGATGACTTACAGAGATTTGGAATGCAGGATTTCAAGTCCATGAGCATACCCATGACAATGAACTTAAAGAAGTTACGTGACTCGACCACCTATTCAAAGGATGTGGATCCTACTCAGTATCGACAACTCATTGGATCCTTGATGTAACTAGTGCATACGAGACCATATATTTGTTACACAGTGAATGCATTGAGTCGGTTCATGTCCGATCCGAAGCACATACACTAGGTAGCTGCTAAACATGTGCTCAGATATGTGCGAGGTACTACTATTACGTATGGGATCAGGTATACTTCCAACAGTGGAGTAATGTTATTTGGATATGCCAACTCCGATTGGGCTGGTAGTGCAATAGACTGGAAAAGCACATCAGGATACTGCTTGGTCCAGCAAAAAACAGGGTTCCATAGCTCAGAGCATAGTTGAAGCTGAGTATATTGCTGCCAATGATGCCTGTAAAGAAGCAGTTTGGCTTAGGAAACTTCTCTCTGATCTATTGGGTGGAAAGCTTAAGTCAACTATCATTCATTGTGATACTCAGAGTTGCATAAAGCTTTCAGAGAACCTTGTGTTTCACGACAGATCAAAACACATTGAAATGAAGTACCACTTCATCAAAGACTTAGTTCAGAGAGGTACCCTGAAGCTTCAGTACATCTGTACCAATGAACAAATTGCAGATATTTTGACCAAGGCTCTGACATCAGCAAAGTTCGTGTACTTTCGTGACAAGCTTGGCATTACAAAGAATACCTCTCTCGCTGAGAGGGAGTGTTGATTTTTCCTAAGCATAATCGAGAGCCATTCTCTGGGAGAATGGAGGAACCTGGTCAGTTAACAAGAAATTAACCCAGTCTGGGACTAGGGCCTCAGCCTGGGGCTGAGGGCTTTTCTCTGGGAGAATGGAGGCACCTGGTCAGTTACCAGGAAATTAACCTAGTCTGGGACTGGGGCTAAGGGCCATTCTCTGGGAGAATGGAGGCACCTGGTCAGTTACCAAGAAATTAACCCAGTCTGGGACTGGGGCCTCAGCCTAGGGCTGAGGGCCATTCTCTGGGTGAATGTAGGCACCTGGTTAGTTACCAGGAAATTAACCCAGTCTGGGACTGAGGCCTCAGCCTAGGGTTGAGGGCCATTCTCTGGGAAAATGGAGGCGCTTGGTCAGTTACCAACTTACCAAGTATTTGACATTGAGTCATCTGATGCATCTTGGGGCTGAGGCACTTGGTCAGTTACCAGGTCATCACCATGAGCCATAGACTGGGTCTAGGCAGGTGATGCAATCCTCTCCTTGATCTATGGACTATGAGACCTTCTCCAGGGACTAGCTACCCCTAGTTGAGAGACCTAGCACCTGATCTTGGTGGAAACGAGGAGATAAAGATAAATCATTTAATAATTCTCCTTATTTATGAAGATGCACTTTGAATGGGCATGAATGAATCATGAGGACCGTGAAGAACTCTTGAGACAACTTGTTGTGGTCACAAAAACACTTGAAGGACCATGAAATCCTTGTCTTGGTCCAAGTGACCATCAAATGAAGGACCAAGTGGCACAAGACAAACACCAAAAAGTCCTTTGAACCACAAAACATTAAAGGTCAAGGGTCAAAGATGAAAAAGAATTGAAGCCCTAATATCAACTCCCTAATTATGTGGAACCAACATATTATGTTTGATGGACTATAAATGAAGAAGAATCACAAAACATTTTAACAATATCCAAGATCACTTGACTGCTCCAAAACAATTCGTTGACTGAAGTTTTCTTCATTGCAGCTGTGTTTGACTGAGGAAAATTCGTGGCTGGGTTTTTATTCTTTATCTCTTCCCTAGTGTAGCAGCTCCAAGCCTGCTAGGGAGTCTTCCTTCACGGCACATAGCAGCTCACAGTGGAGGGTAGTCTCTGTGGTGAGGAGCAGTAGCAGCATTAATAAACCAAATTTTTTATATTTGATTTCAAAATTTGTGGGCACTTTTTCATGGCATATTAATTTATAGTAGATCAATGGAAGAGCATTTTCAATACCTAGAACTAGTCTTAGCAAATTTGGCAGCAAACAAGCTTTACACCAAGTAATCTAAGTGTGAGTATGTGAAGTCTTCCTTGATGTACTCAGTCCATGTCATATCAACTCTTGGTGTTAAATTGATCCTATGAAAATTCAAGCCATCCTAGATTGGCGGACTCAAAAAAACTTACGAAAGTCCACAAGTCCTACTAACTACCGGGCCTTTTAATAGGCGATTTGTAAAGAAACCTACAACCATCGCCAACACACTAACACAATCTTAGAAAGAAAGATGGTTTCCAGTGGGATGATCAAACTAACAAGGCATTCTAGTGATGGAAAGCAATGCTTTCTTCAACACCAATTTCTTCAATCATAGCCATTCCTAACTTTTCCAAATTATTCATTACCAAATGTGATGCATCAAGAAGTGGTATAGGAGCTGTCTTAATGCAAGATGGCACAATAGCTCTTGAAATTCATAGCTGAGTATGAAGGGCATATGTCCACCTACAATAAGGAGATGTGGGTGATTTTGCATGCTATTACAAAAGGGAAATAATACTTGTTTAGCAGAGACTTCTATATACAAATCAATCATACAAGTTGTTAGATATCTACACCATGCTAAAAGATTCTGTATTCAATGAATCTCTGAAAATCCTAGGTAACTTTAAGCTTTACAACTTATCAAAACCGCCATCTTTGAATGGTACAAACTGAAACACACGCTGCAGAAAATATATAACAGAATTTTCACAGGTCTGTCCTAAATCACAGTGCTACTTATTATAACTGAAAATAGAATGACAATGCCATAAACAAACCCTACTTCTTCACTCTGAACAGAAGTAAAAAGCTGACTACTCAAACCCTACCCTAAGCCCTCTTACATAGCACAAGAAGGCTATCTAGAGTTTATACAACCCTTGATTTCTGGCCTTGAGATTAGCACCTTCAAGTTACACAAAGAAATTGTCTTTAATGGAGTGCTCCAGCAAGAATAATAACATCCTTCGGATCTGTGCCCTCTCCCGGAGATTGAGTTTCCCTCGTGTGCTTTATCTAGAGCTAGACAACCTAGAACAGAACTTCCCTAAATCTGAAAAAACTCAACTCAAAAATAGAAAAACAACTAATTATGGAAAAACTACTTTTCCTAAAACTGGGAAAGTAAACTGCTAAATCTGGATTGCTAAAATTAAAAATGCAAGTCTTCCATAATCAATGTGCTATGTAGGACTGAAGAATACACCCTAAAATAGGTTTTACTCTCTGCTGCAACTGCATGGTACACTGCTAAATCTGGATTGCTAAAATTAAAAAATTAAAAATGCAAGTCTTCCATAATCAATGTGCTATGTAGGACTGAAGAATACACCCTAACATAGGTTTTACTCACTGCTGCAACTGCATGGTACACCTAGGTCTGTAACATGTGCACCATGACTGAAGGACGCTTCCAATGTATAGAAAGTAACAGTCCCTCTTACCAAGAAAAGTGTTCTCTACCAAACACAACATGCTCCCTCTGCATCTCAAACCTCCCTCTGCAAGGGGCTTGGTCAAATTGTTGACCTACTACGAACCTGAAGAAACATGACATTGGATCACTACTTCCTTCTATACTCTGGACTATTTAGAATCTTCAAAGTGAAAACCTTCTGTACAAAGAATACTGCAACAACAACCTCCCAACCTCCTTTGCCCTTCATGTCAACTTCACTGGTCAAACTCTTCTAACACCACAACATGAACTGTTCCAGATTTCCTGCAATAATGAAGTCATTTATATACAGGGCCAAGATAAGTGTATCAAATCTATCAAATAAATAAGCGACATCTGCACTAAACTCGTAAAATCCCAACATGGGTACAAAACTCGATGACACTAAAACCCAAAACTGGTGGTGCATGCATCAACCCATCTAGGGAAACTCCCTCTTCATGGGAGAATCCTCCCACAACGAGAGTAAAAGTCTCATCGAGGTCAGCTCCCTCTTGCTGAGAGAATCCTTTTGTAACTGTATCCTCAAGGCTAGAGAAACCCTCCTCCATCATGGCATCCTGCTTTACTTGCTCAACGCAACTGAATATGTGAGTACCCTATAAAGGCCACCTTCTCATACTCAATTGATCAAAACTCGACCAAATTCATGGTTGTTGTCTCTGATTATGATTGCTGACCATCAAACTCGGGCAAACATTGTATATCCATGCTATGTCACATGGTTCGGGTTCGAATTCAAATTCATCAAGTTTGAAATTCGGTTCGAATTCAAATTTTTTTATGAGATTCAGGATGAGATTCGACGTTAGGTTCACCAATATACAATGTACATACATTTTTTTCAAATATAAATATTTTATCAATAATTTCCCAATATAAATATTTTATAACAATGTTATATAATAAAAATTTAAAACCATCATTATAATATGTATAATTAATATATTATATATAACATATAACCTATTTATTTTTGTTACCTTATGCTTTAACCTAAAAAAATAAAAGACAATTGATCACAAAATTACAAATTACGGAACCCTAGTGTGCATTTAGCATTTACTAATTAAAATCAAACAAAAATTAAAGCGGTTAATAAAATGGCTACCCCGATTCTTCGATTTGGATTGCCTGAACTCATTCTTGACCACTGTAAGGCCTAGGCGCAAGCCTATTACCTTGTAGGAGCTCCATCGAAGATTATGTGTAAGTGTAGTGTGGACTCTGGAGTTGTGACTCGTCAAGTTGTCAAGTGTCAATGCGGGCGGCAGGATAAGCAGTGAACACGGGCAGCAGGATGAGCAACGAATGCGGGCAGTGAAATGAGCAAGGGCAACGGAATGAGCCGCAAATGCAGGAAACCGATTGAGCAGAGAACGCGGGCAGAAATTCGCCGAACTAAATTGAACTCGAAATTGTTTTTCAAATCCGCCGAATTTCAAACTTCAAAGCCGAAATTCGTGATCCCTGTGACATAGTATCCATGCAAGAAACTGAAAGCAAGCTCTTTGTTAAATCAAGGGCAAACAAGATAGAATCTAACTCAAGAACATCATCTGAAGGCATCTGGAAAGATATGGAGCACAATTGTTTCTTAGGATACGTGACATCATGACCCAAATCCACACACATTCCTCCCTCTTGCTCTTGAAACCTGCTGAAGATCTTCTGTCATAAATCATATGTCTCAAAGTTCCACAAACCACAAATTATCAGAAATTGTGTTTGTGGAAAGACATAACACCATGGAAAAGGTAGTATCAAGTCTAGCAGTCAACTAATCCACACCTAAATTTTCTACCCTTCCTACAAACTCCTGTTGCTGTTGTTATTACTTATGGCCATTCTTCCTCTCGAGACATTCAGATGCATAGTAGCTCATCTAGTCACACTTGAGGCACTTGATAATAGATATGACTTGAGTCCTTCTTCCTCTGATGTGATTCTTCCTCCTTGCTTTTCTAACACTTTCAAGGTCCTTTCTTTCTTCCTCTCCTCATCTTCCCAATGATGGCTATGTCTAGTACTTCATCCTCTATACTGTTTGAAACTTGCTATTGTCACAGCTCCACTCCAATGAAGGCATCCCACAACTACTCAAAGTCAAGTAACTTCTCTCAACCATGGATAACCTGGAAAAGTTGTGCCACAGTAGACTAAAGCCATTCAGTAAAATCCCTAAAAACTCATCATCAATTGTGTTGCCAACTGCAGCAATATGATCTCTTCTTCCTCTCCTCATCTTCCCGACAATGGCTATGTCTAGTACTTCATCCTTGAAACTGTTTGAAACTTGTCATTGTCTCGGCTCCTTTCCACTGAAGGCATCTCACAACTACTCAAAGTCAAGTAACTTCTCTCAACCACGAATAACCTGGAAAAGTTGTGCCACAGTGGACTAAAGCCATTTAGTAAAATCCCTAAAATTTCATTATCATCAATTGTGTCACCAACTGCAGCAATATGATCTCTAAGATCTATTATCTTCATTATATAGCTTCCTATTGTATATGTCTTGCTCATGTGGGTAGTGATGAGCTTGTTCTTCAAGAGTCTCTTCCTAGATGTGTTCACACTTTGATACAGGGTTCCCAAGGCATCACACATCTCCTTGGCTGTTTCTTCCTGGTGATATGAAGCATTAGATGATCCTTCACCGAATCCAGAAAGACTCTCTTTGCATTCACTGCATTCTTGTTGTATTCCGCCAAAATTTTGGGATCTGTAGGTTGTGTGAACGTCATCTCCAAATGGTACCATAAGTTTGTTACCTCTTGGAGGTTCCACAATCTGCAATTCCATAGTACAAAGTTGGAAGCACTCTCGATTGTCTAGGGTCGCAAGGGTGGCATTTGTGTTTTCAGGTAAGCAATTTACTACCCAAGCTAATATCTATTCATTTTTATGGCTATATCAATCAAGATTCACATTTTTATTCTAATTCTTGTCTTTTGATCCTTTTTGGGTGAACTTGCTAAGTTGCTACTAAAGTGCTGTCGTGGTTTTAACTAAAAATTGGACATCCTCACAAAAGCATTGACCAAGGAAGTTTCTAGTGTAAAATAAAATAAAATGGTCATTGGGATGCGTCAAAGATGTGATGCCCATTGTTAGTTTGGTGCCATATTCTGCTGAAATTATAGGATAAAATTTAGACACGAATCACCACTTTCAGTCTGGTACCCGATTCCGCTAAAATTAACAGTAGGATTAAATATAGAAATGTCTCACAAATTCAGAGGTAGCAAACCATTTTTGGTCGGCCTATCTTTTCCTACAGAATAATCCTGATGCTCAGCTGTACAATTTTGGAACTGCCTTTGTAATATAACTAAGTATTCCTATGCATTATGATATAAATACAATTTTTACATGAAAACTATTTCTCGTCTTCTGGTGAATGCTTTCTCTGAAATAAACCAACAAAAGACTATTAATTCCCTTATAACTGCAATAAATGAACCAGGACTGGTTCTTCTGTTTCTTTTCTCATAGAGGTGTTCAGCTGGGAGTGGGGGGGAGTGGGGGAGACAATCACAACAAAACAAGTCCCCCATTGTTGGTGCTGTCCCCCCTTTGGAGCAGACCAGTTCAAGGAGGGAGGGCTACCAACAAGTGAGTATCAAGCCCTACCTAAGGTTGGACAAGTCCATCTCTGTGATTTTTTCAGCAAAGCACTATACTAATGGAGAAAAAAATTGAGGTGTTTATAATTGAGCAACTTTATAATAGAGTCTATGGACAAATTAAAATGCACTGAGCCCCTTTGCAAAAAATTACTGTTGGCTCAATATAATCATTAATGCCAAAAAGGCCAGAGCAGCACTGGATTGATTCCATCAGGTTGACAGAGACTGGCTTGACTTTGGTTAGGTCGACCTTCTCCCATCACTCTAGGGCTGGTTTAAGCCCTAACTCATCCTGTTGCATCCACCATACTCTTGCTTGAGGAGACCATAGTCCATCCACAATATCACAACTGAGTCACAGCAGCTAACAGGCTTCAGTAAGACACTTGCAGGTATATTTCAAGTGGTGCTCAGAAATAATAAGCTAAAACTACGAATACCACCAAAGTTTTAACAAAATGTGCCTTTTTCCTACTATTGAACCCTAAAGTTTATCTGAAATTTTTACCAAGCCAAGCACACAGAATGAGAAATGTAAGCCAATGGATCTTGGTAACTATTCACTGAAGTGAGGTAGTGCAAGGAAAATTATAGAATTGAAGGAAATAAGACATAAGCTTTGCAGAAAACAGTACTATAACTGTATAAATATCAAATACTGTATTAACCAATAACTTGATTAGGTAACTAATAGCATGTATATCTCTCCGTTAAAACATAGATTAAAATAAACTCAATAACAATCTCGTGAACATATACAACAGATTTTAGCTTTTAAAAAATATCATACCTTGTGGAAAACCATCTCCTTTGACATCATTGTCAGTCAGCTTAAGAAACAAGGGTTCCTCGAAATTATCACCCTTGGAATTCTCAAATAAATATTTCAGAAAAATGGAAGAGAAGCGTGCTGCATTTATGGCCTTTGAATAAACTGCCCAAGCCCCAGGTGCTGCAGCAAGTGCTTCCTGTAGGCTCCATATCAAGTGGATCAAAAGTTTGGCAAGATGTCTTGTGTGACAGTTATTCTGAGCTGTATATACACAAAAAAGAAATACACCAGAATCAATCACAGTATGTGAAAAACAGGATGCTTTGGAATATAAAGAGATTGCAAGACTAAAAAAGACAAGAAATCAACACTACACATAACCAAAGACTAACAAAAAGTAAACATATTTTAACCATTTCCTGTCCGTTTATCAACCCTCACTCATTCCTTTACTTTCCGTTCCATCATTCCTTATTACTAGCATCATTGTTAAACTGAAACATGAAAAAAATATTTTTAATGGCAAGAGAATATAGGATGCGTCACATAAAAAATTTACATGAAGAAATATATTACATTAACCAGGCTCAAAGCTAACTATTTTCGTAAGCTGCAATTGGTTGGCATTTTGTGGAAAGTTTTGGCAATGTTCTTATATTCAAGTATTCAATATATACTTAAAGGAGACTAGCAAAAGATATTGAAGATGTCAGGTCAAACCTAGCATCCAATCTTGAGTTTACATGTTGAATGCAAACAACACTATTAGGGACCAGAGGAGCTATTCCTGTAGAAAATCCAACCAAGCCCCTGCCCCACAGATCAGGAGAGTCGGCCTCCAAACAGTTTAAAAGTCTCGGGAGATTAAGGATGAGCAGGCACTTTGGTTTTTTCTAAAGGAATAAGGAAACACTAAAGAACGGAAGTCACTCTACAAGGTAAACATGGGTAAGCATGGGCATGTCAAGAAAATGCTTGTGCAACTGCAAACAGCCTGACCATTCTTGAATTGTTTTGCGAGCATGAAATATAAGCTTGATAAAGAAATAATAGTTAACATGAAGGAGATCATAGTTTGACGGTAAGGGAATATGGAGAATAAATACAAGGTTTAAAACCCCAACATAAGATGCAAAAATATATTTATTATTTGTTTAGAGTTTAAAAATCACAAGATGTATAGTTATTATTGAAGTACAGTTAGTTTCAAATCTGTTTGTTTGAATTAAAACAATGACTCTGACTCGTGGCCCTACGATTATAGCCAAAGATACTGTGGGATCAAGTAAACACTACCAATCACTTTTTAATTTTGTAAAGATTAGTTGTTGTCTCAACTTTCCAACAAGCTGACATTTTTCTGTTATGTTGAATAACTGTTGACTTTGACTAACAAACAAGATACAATACACCCAGAAGTTAATATCACCTCTGTTATTAGTTCCTTACAGTGCTTTATGATCTCATACTGGCTAAAGCAACGTCAAGGGCATCACATATAAATTATGATAAAGAGAAACTAGTACCATTAATTAAAAAATGATAACTTGGTGAATTTCCAAGACTATTAAAAACTCCCCTTATCCTTGATCTTATCAGTCAACCTATGGCCTGTTGTGAATTAGAGAATTGAGTGAATTTTTCCTTTATTTAGACTCATGTGTAATTTTAATAATCATATAATTTGGACAAAACTTTTGGTACTGCTTGAGGCATTACAACTGTTGTTAGGAGAATAACTTCAGGAGGAATTTGCATGTGCTCTCTTCAAAAGTTCATTTACTCAAATTCTATGAGCAATTCAAATAATTATATAATTTGGACTAAAATGTTGGTATTGCTCAAGGCATTGAGATTGTTGTTGAGATAAAAACTTCAAGAGGAGTTTGAAATTACTCTCTTTACGTGAACACACCTAAAGTTTATACAATGATTATGCTTTTTTTAAAATTAAGGTTGCTAAGTATGTAAGACGAATAGAAAAACTGACTAAAAAATAAGAATAAAGAGACGAATTCTCAATACATCACATTAGTGACCTGACAAAAAAATGACAAAAAATGATGGCAGAGTGGAATGGGCACAAATACTATGCCCATCACATTATACTAGCCAATAAAAACTGACTTGTTTTAATGTATGTCAGCATGTAAGGAAGAATTATGCACTGAATGTTTTGTTAAGTCGAAGATAAAATATAATCAAGGAGACAAAGACAATAGATTAACAAAAAATCTACATCAATGATAAATAATCCTCATTACAAGTCGATACAACTCTTAGCAGCTGGCTATAGTCGTTCAACTAAGCAAATATCTCAAACTTCAGCTGCATTTCTGCTGCTAAAGTAAGATGTATAATTCCGTATGCCAAGTATTTCCGATAATCAGCATAAATGATGAAGCCATGGATGAACAACGAATTCCATTTGAGGAGATATAAACATAATCGTTATTCCAATAATTCAAATAGACTGAAATTGTGAAACCCAAACTAGCAATTCTACAATTCGGGAGCTCCAATTAGGTGCAATTGATCTAATTTTCACTCTAAGAAAAAAAAGAGAGCAAAGCCTACCAAGAGACTGACAGGCGTCCTTCACAGTGGACTCTGGCCAGTAAAAGTCTAGAGGCAAGGCTAGCAGCTTCTGCCAAAACTGTGAACGAAGATCCTGCAGCTTTTGCCCTACGAGTGTTCCCAACAAATACTCTGCCTTCTGCTTCGGCTCCGCATCTCCACGGGGCGTCGATGGAGCTGCTCCCATGCCTTCCTTTTACTTTTCCTTCACCAAGTTACGTGCATTCCTAATTTCCCTCAACGAAACCCTCGCTGTCGCTGCTGGATCACATTAAACTAACCGAACAGCATTGACTAGTCATTAAATCAACCCCCCTGCAGACTTGAACACAGGATCCTTGAGTCTTTTCCAATTTGCATGCAGCGGATCTGAAAAAATTTTACAATTGGGAACCCTGATTGCTTTCTATTCAAGGAAGGAATGGAATAAAATGTTATCCCGGAGAAGATTTAGCACCAGTATGCCATTCTCTCCCTGGAATTTGTCATTCCAATCTTTCAATTAAGGGTTTTTTTATTTATTTTCATTTTGCAATATAACACACTAGTGACTGGTCATCTTTAATAGGGTCATTCTACCGACACAGGGTCCAAATTCTAACCCTAGTTTGAACCCGGTGTTTGATTCCGATGATTGACCGAGTTTACACGTGATTGTCTTGACTTTGGATTATGCTTTTTCACCAACTTTAGCGAAACCAGCGCTGTTGTATTCATTGTTAGAGATCAAATCATGGCTTCATCATATTGCCTTGTTATTATTATTATTAGATATTAAATCATGGCTTCACCACATTACCTTATATTTTTGTGTAGATAAATAGCGTGGCATGCTATATTAGAGTGGTGTTTGTGTTAATTGTATAGTGAAGTTTGCCATGGCATTCTAGATCTTTGACTTGCAATGCATGAATTGAGACTTTTAAATATATGGAATCTTATCATTACGTTGTGGAGAGGATTTTTATTTTTTTATTTTAAAATAAAATATATATATATATTTAAATGTTTGTTTCCGTTGGGTTATGGGTTGATTTGGTATTGATTATAAAATGAAAAAAAAATTGTTTTAACTAAATCTTAGGTTTTTTTTTCAAGGTTTGGTAGTAAAATTTAAAATTAGTTTTGATTAGTTAAGAGTTTTTCTTCTTATGAAGTAAGAAAATAGGTTAAGAGTTAAAGACTCAAAATCCAAAGGTATTTCGAAGTTTACATTTTTACAAATCACCAATGGATTATTTCAAGCGGCGATGTTTTCCTTAAATAACGGTGAGGAGTTATGATAGGTTTTGCCATATTCAAAAATAAAATAATAATAATTTTTTGAATATAATAAATCTTTATAATTATTAATAAAAGTAGCCTATACACGGTTTTAATTAAAAAAGATTTTCAATTAAAAAAGAAAGTTGAAAAATGTAACTTCCAACTTTTATAAACAAGTTTTAGGGTGAAAATGTGGATAATAGACCAACACAATATCTTGTGCTTTAAAATGTACAACATCACAAAGCATTATAAAGGTAATTTAATTGTGGTGTGATTTGGATCCAATTAGCATTATAAAGGCAATTTAATTGTGGTGTGATTTGGATCCAATGGAGACTATTATGGAGGAAGATGTTGAGTTTGTGAGACTATATTGTGGAATGTTATAAATTATTTCTTTAGTTGCTTTGTATGGTGTTGAACAGAGATATGAGGGTGGATAAAAAGCCCAATGTTACAAATATTGTAAGAAGATCAATAAACATTTTAAGGGATAACTTAATTAGCGTTTTTTATAAAAATATTATAGAAAAAACGATTTTGTATTTGAGGATTGTGAATAGAGCTATCTATAAAGAAGGTGAAGATGGTGATAATGAGGACAATGTCTTTTTTTTTTTAAAGTTAAGAGTAATGTGCTCATGGAAAATGGTCTCCACGGAATTCCAAATATTCGTGAAGTCTTTAAGAAGAATGGAAAAGGTAACGTTAAGCACGTGTCGCAAAAGGGAATAACCAACGTAGATCCAAATCCTAGGCTCTATCAAGCGCCGAGAGGGATCAAATTTCTCGAGTTGCAAACCTCTTCTTAGGTATTATACTCAATGAGCTATCAACTTTGGTGTGTCCTATATATAGCCATTGATTTGATTGAAACCAAAAGACACATCTTTTTATTTACGATCCACAGGTGGTGTGTCCTATATATAGCCAATGAATAACACAAGCAACAGGCTGAGGAAATGTGTCCTCAAATAAAGAAGCATTTATAACCTTCCAAACCAACCGAATAACAATTGTTGTAAGGGAAAAAAAATTGTAGTTATAGACTTACTACACTAATTCCATAGTCTGTCCTCGATAAAGGATCCAATCCAACAATTTTTAACTTCAACTAGAACCTCCACAGCAATCCAAACAAGCTTAATAAACCTGCAATCAATGACCAAATGATGGATGGAATTCGCCTGTTCTTTGCACAAACAACATCTACTGGGGCCAGACCAATTCCTTCTTTGCAGCTTATCCCACGTTAAGGCTTTATCCGAAAGGATGAACGGTAAGAAGATTTTAGTTTTCAGTTGACAATTAAAATGCTAGATTTGCTTCCACCACAAAAGCTAATTAGATCCAAGAAAGAGCTCGTCCATCAACAAGCGATAGCCATCACGGGGAGAGTACTTACCATTATCAGCTTTAGCCCAAAACAATTGATCCTCAGAAGCAGAAAGATTAATATGACTATTCCGCAGGGAAGCAAGAAAAGACTGTCAGATCCCAACATTTTCTCCAACAAGGCCAAGAAAAGAAGCGTTAATCCAATCTGTACACCAAGATTCAAGGCCAATCTTGAACCTGATATATTTGATCAAAACCATATCCTTATCATGAAGAGTATGAATGAGACTTTAGGGAAGAGAAAATATTTCACCACAACCAACCCATGGATTGATACCCACTCTCACCAAATCTCCTCGACCAATTTTCCAAAGCAAACAGTCTCCAATAACAGCAAAAGCATTGAGGGTTGCTCTCCAAATAGAAGAAATGTTTCTAACAGATTTAATGGGATTACGAATCCAATCAAGCACATACACGGGAATGATGTACTTAATATTTGTTGGGCCAGGAAAAGTGCACAAGGAAGAATCTGACGCACAAGCAAAGGAGGAAAAGTGCACGCGCGACAGGGTAAAAGCAAGTCAAGAAGGAAACAAATGAACCGGCGCAAGAAAGATAAATCATGTGCGTGACAAAGAAAGGCAGGATAAGGATGGAAAGGAAGCGCAAAAGCAGAGGAAGCTGCGACAAGGTTGGTGTGACAAGGAAAAGCACATCCAGATTCGAGGGAAGAGGCAGGTAAAAGAGTTAAAGCTAGACAGACGAAAGTCAAGGAAGACTGTAGAAGGACGAACCAACAAAAGATGGAAGGACAGTTTTGCGGCAAGTTATGACTAGTGCAGACGAGCTGAAAGACATTTCCGCAACTAGTTAAGGTTATGGTTAATACATTACAGGACTTTCATAGCTAGGTATGGGCCGACATTTAATGTAACAGAGATATTTTGTATCTACTTGAGTCTGTAATAAATGAGTTATAGTCAGTTGACTCGACGTGATCTTGTAAATGCTATAAATAAAAGGAACCCGCTTTGTATAAGGGTTAGATTCGACGAGTTAGATTAGATTCAGTTAGATTCAACAAGCTAGATTGTTAGAGAGTTAGAAGCAGTAAGATTGACTCAGAGGAGAATCTGGTAGAAGTAGAAGGATGTTGAGCCGCGGATCTTGCAGCCATGTGCACAGACTGCTAGTAAAGTAGAAGAGTTAATCTAGGCTGTGTGAGGATTAATAGGAGTAGATAGAGAATAAACTAGAGAGCATGAGAGTAAGACAACATTGAGTCAGATAGGCATATCTTAGGAACAGTCTGCAGGTCATAGACTGCAAGGTGCTATACACATTTCTCATGCCAGATGAAGAGCGCCTTGGTGGTTTTTCCCAGATGGGTTTCCACGTTATTTCCTATGTCACATGGATGAATGTTGTTGAATGGTGAATGTTTATGCGAATGTTTGTTACCTTGCATTATTATAGCTACAGTTGTTGGTGAATGTATGTCGCAGTAGGAACAATCAAAGAATGAATGAATGTTTAAAGCAATGTTGGACTATTATGTATGATTTCATGGTTAAGTTATCAAGTTATTATATAAGTCGTGCACTATCTGTCAAGTATAAGGAATCGGTTGCGTCGCACCGTTGCACCAGTCACTAAGTTATGAGGACAAGGTCATGTCGCGCACAAGTTGTAACATATCGTTGTGTTGTCGTTGCATAATGAAAGACTCGATCCCATCATCTTTGTCGAGTGCCTTGTCCGCGCGCCATGGGACTATAATCCCTCGCCAATTGCGGAAACATGGTTCTGGCAGTTACACATTAAGATATCTCGGGTGAGACTATGCCTGCCTCGCAGGCGTTGCCGACTAAGCTTGCTCTGTCGGGTCGATGTCTTTTGGTGTCTTGTTCGTATTGTGTTGTTGTTGAATCGTGGGTCGAGACAAGGAAGAGAAAGAGGCCAACAAATGGTTTTGTTGCCAGGACCATTAACCATTTGAGTCGAGGGAAATGTTGTGGCATCCGACAAATAACGAGATAGAGGATTGGCTGGAGTCTAAGATGCTAGCATTCGCGCAAGAAGAGAGTGCATGATCTCATTTGAGCGCTGAAAACTAGGTATACCAGTACATATACACTGATATTCATGAGATATTCTTTGCAGAGTTTCCCATTGTGCTGCATGAGTGGCTGTCAAGATTAGCAAAAAGGCAAACAAATTTCCAGAGAAGAGAAGCAGTCGAGTGGAGTGATTAGTTGGTTCGCAAAGTAGCCAATGTAAGTAACACCATCTCTAGAGCTGTTGATTTTTGGGTTAACAGTATTTTGCAAGGATATATTACTGAGTTTGCAGTAGAGGATATAACCTCATATAGTGAGGCTGAAACAATTTTTTTCCAAGGACCCCGAAGAAGATATTTGTTATCTCTCAAAACATGGATCAAGATGCTCATTTATGAGAAGTTATCTTGTAGTTGAGTAGTTGAGTCACATACCCAGGAGGAAGGCTATGTCGCAGACGACCTATCAAGAAAATGGGAAATGGTGAGTTGAGATGTTCCTAGGAAGTACAGAACCTGAACTAGAAGTTGGATTCCTAAGGACTGGAAGGAGATTCAGATTAGGGAAGAGAAGAAAGACAGAGGAAGGTCGACGAGCTCCTAGTCTGTTCGAAGAGAGTTAGCACAAACTTTAGTCATAGGTAGACGAAGGATCTTGTGATGAAGAGGAGGACTATAGCCCGACTTTGGAAGGAGCGAAAGACTCTAAAGAGACTGTCGAGACACCAAGCTCAGGACGTAACTACATCACACTAGGAGTATTGCCAGAGGTAAGGTCTAGAGCCTCATTTCCTGAAAGAGTTGTTAAAACTGATAGTGCTAGCACTCCGACTAGCATGCAAGAGGAAACACCTCTGTTTAATCATTCATCAGATAACCCCGACGCCAACTTAATGGCCGGGCATGAAATTTGGTTACCCACATTCAATGGCAATGGAGCAGAAGATCCAGAGCAGCATTGGTTCATTTGTGAAGTTGTTTGGATGGTTCACTTAGTTCAGAACGCAGACTTAAAGAAAGCGCAGATGATCACGACTCTAAGGGGTCGTGTGCTTGACTGGTTTATGAAGTTCTGCGTGGTACCTTTAGGAGCACCACAGAAGACCCTTGAAGAGATACGAGCTGCAATGATATTTGAGTTCGAAAAACCTAAATTTGAGTCACAATGTATCACCGAGATCAAGGAAATCAAACAAGCATTGGCAGAGTCAGTGTGGGACTTTGACAAACGGTTTAAAACTTTGATGACCAAAGTAAGTTTCCAAATGTCAGATGTACAACATAAAGAGTGGTTTATTGTCGCGTTATTACCACACATCCGAGGCCCATTGATGCAACAAAAGATCAAGTCGTAGACGAAAGCGCTAGAATTGGCAATGAAGCTGGAAGCCTCGCCAATCAGGGATGGTTCCGTAGGAATGGTACAGATTCAGTCGCAGTTGGCTAATCTAACAATACAACTTCAGGACATCAAGAAGGGTAAGGAAGTCCACGAAGACTTATGGTGCATGAAATGCAGAATGGATGGACACACTAAGGATAATTGTTTGACCTTCATGAATTATGTCTCATCCGGTGCGCCAAATCCATTAAGTGCCCATGGACTACCCTGGTGCCACATATTCTAGATTAGAGGACATCGCGATGAGGACTGTCTATACTTACAAAAGATTGTAAGCACTCCAGCAAACCTGTTATGTAAATTTTGTAAGTCAGTAGGGCATGAAGAGAAGGATTGCAGAGCATACCAACTCTTGAAGGAAAAGACAATCGGTACATACTTAATAAAGAATGATGGGCAGGCTCAGGCTGAACCCGCACATGCATCATATCAGCCTGAGCAGTTCCCACCCAATCAGTATCAGAACCAGTATCAACTTCAATATGCACCACAACAACCATATATGCAGTAGAACCACTATCAGCTGCAATATCAACAGAATCAATAACCCCCGCAGCAACCACACCCTCAAGGAAGGGGTGGTGGAAACTTCAAAGGCAGAGGAGGAGGAGGAGGAGGATTTGGTAGAGGAAGAGGTCAGGTTACATGCTATAACTGTGGACAACCAGGTCACTATGCTAGAGATTGCCTGGAACCTACAAAGACATGTTCATACTGTAAGGGACAGGACCATAATGTGGAGCAATGTCCTCAGTTGATTGCAAAGTGGCAAGCAAGGACCATCACAGGTCCTACCCCTGTGCAGAATCCCAACCCAAATCCCAATCCTAACTTGAATGTGCAGATGATTGTTGTTGAACCAAGAGAGTCGAGCGTTATTGTCGTAACACAAGGAGGTGTTGTGATCAGAGTTGATCTGGATGTACCACAAGAACAACTACAGCCGCAGGTATGACCCACGACGCAGAAGAAGGAGCCACTCAACGTCCAAAAATGGAAGTAAGTATTCCTGGACGTGCAACATGAGTTTGTGGATCCAGAAGAATCATCGACATCAGAAGAAGTCAGGGAGATGCGTGAACAATTTCAGCACATATTTCAAAAGAAGACTCCACAAAAGGTTAGTAAACTCAAGTCGTTTATGTCAAGTTTCTTAGTGCTAATTTAAGATAAAGATGCTATCGCGGAACTACAAGAACTGATAGAAGAAACACCAATAGAGCCGCAGCTTGAAAAGAAAGTTAACCAAGTCATAAAGAAATTCAAAACTGGGCACGAGTTAAGAATAACTGCGTAAATAGGGGATTATGACATGGATGATATCATCTTAGACCTGGGCTTTGATGTCAATATTTTGACACGAAAAACTTGGGAATGTATGGGCAAGCCACGCTTGTACTAGTCTCCTATCCAGCTACGACTTGCAAATCAGGCGAAGGTCCTACCAATTGGTAGATTGAGTCAAGTCCCTGTCGACGTTGAAGGGTTTCACACATTTGCAGACTTTGAAGTTATTAACATTGTTGATGATATGAATCCATATCCCACGCTGCTGGGAATAGATTGGGCCATAGATAATTAGACCATCATCAACTTCAAGAAAAGGATCCTCTCATTCGAGGATAATGAGACGAGGGTAATGTCGCCTATTAATCAATTGGAAGGACAAAGATATGCCAAGCATGTCTACAATGAGGGACAAGGTGACTATCTCGACCAGATCTACAATGTCACTGCCATGCAAGAAGATTATATCAATCCAACAGCAGATGGAAACTTGAGCTGGAAGGGTGCTAGTTCCTGCACATCCGACTCATGTGAGGCGTTGGAGAACTGGAAAAATATGTTACATGAGGTCTCTATGAGGAGGTGAGCAAGAATTACAAGGTTTGTATGACGAGTGGAGAATTAGTTAAGAGAGTTGTCCACCTATGAGGGTTTACCTAACCTTGCGACCTTCCTAACTGAGTTTGAAAGCCTTGTAACAGAGTCGCAGCGCTTTTCTGCGTTAGACCATGTACTGAAGGCTACACCTGCTAGATGGTGGGGTACACACAAGCAATTCATAACAAAATGGCCACAATGTAGAAGGTTGATGGAAGTCAGATTCAGCAAAGAAGTCATCACAGTGAGTCACAAGCACACAGGATTGTCGAGCCCTATATAGCACATAAATCTATGTCGCACTATATTTGCAGAATACCCACGACAAGAATGGGTCCATCATTTCATTCACACATTAGAAATGACACCTAGAAGCTGGTACACATCTATGTAGTTGCGATAAAGTACCCAGGATTGGGAAGCGGTAGCTAAACAGTTCGCACACACATTTGAGTTTGTTGATGAGCAACCTACAGTTGATGTTGCACTTCAAGTAATCAAAGATAAGATAATTGCTCAAGTCCCTATCAAGGAGGAAAATTCTCACCAATGCAGTGTGACCATCTAGCAATGGATGGCTTGTTACAATCTTGCTGGAGATCCAAAGGATGACCCGACTAACATAGACATACCAGAATCAGAAGGTACGCGCGCAGTCAAAGGAAGTGGCATTTCAAGTGACCAGTTCCTAAAGCTGCTAAAAATAAAGAAAGTAAACATTGGGTCGCCATAGAACCCAAAGTTCACCAATATAGTAGATTATTGGGATGAAGAGACAATCACAAAGATCACAGACTTGCTGCATGAATATCAGGACCTATTCCCTACCAACTTTTTAGAGATGAAGGGGATAGTAGGAGATCTAGGGGAGATGAAAATACCCCTGTGACCAGATGTTAAACCCAGTAAGCAGCGACCTTATAGGTTGAACCCAAGATATAAAGAAAATGTAAAAGCGAAATTGGATCACATGCTAGACACAGGAATCATTGAACATGTTGAGGAATCAGAGTGGATCAGCCCTATAGTGATCCAGGATAAGAAAACAACAGGTGAAGTTAGGATCTGTGTCGACTTAAGAAAGTTGAACGATGCATGCTTGCACGATCCATTTCCAACACCATTTAGAGATGAAGTACTCAAAAGCGTCGAAGGGGAAGAGATGTATTCATTCACCAATGGCTAACATCAAGTCAGAATTGTGAAGGAGGATGGCTACAAAACGACCTTCGTCACAGAATGGGGATGATACCAATATACGGTAATGCCCTTTGGACTCAAGAATGCACCTGTTATTTTTTCTAGAATAGTAGTTTATGATTTTAAAGATTTCATACATAAATTTCTTAAGGTCTACTTTAATGATTAGACTATGTTTGGTCTAGTAAGAGACCATATTGAGAGTCTACGCATGATGTCGGGCCGTTGTCGCCAGTATCAAATCACGCTCAATTCCAAGAAATGTATTTTTTGCCCACCATTTAGTGTTTTGTATGGTTTCATTGTGTGTCATGATGGTATTTTTGTCGACCCAACAAAAGTTGTGATTATCCTTGCAGACTTACCACCACCTACATCAGTCACACAACTCAGATCGGTGCTAGGACATACAAGCTACTATAGGAAGTTCATCAGAGGGTATGCAGAGATCACTGCATCGATGGAGAAACTGCTGAAGAAAGATGCAAAGTTTCAATGGACATCATCTTGCCAGGAAAGCTTGGACAAAATAAAGAACAAGATGGCCACTGCGCCAATACTGGTATTCCCGGACTGGAAAAAGGAATTTCATGTTCATGTCGACGCGTCATCTGTCGCACTCGGCATAGTCTTGACACAACCACGAGAGGGTGTGCTTGACCTCCCTATTGCTTTTGCTAGTAGAAAACTGTCAACAATAGAAAAGAACTACACAACGACAAAAAGAGAAGGCCTTGCCATGGTCTATTCGCTCCAAAAGTTCAGACACTATTTGTTGGGTGGACATTTTCAGATGTGCACTGATCATTTAGTGCTGAAATACCTAATCAGTAAGCCAGTGTTGGGGGGGAAGATTTGTAGATGGCTTCTCCAGTTTCAAGAATTTGAATTTGAGGTCATTGTTAAACTTGGTCGACTAAATGTCGGGCCAGACCACCTGTCAAGGATAGAAAGTGGTGAAGAGACAACTATCCTAGAAGATAACTTTCCCGATGCGCAACTATTTGTGGTCACTATGATAGAAGATCAGAACAAGGAATTTCACACCATCATCCACTTTCTAAGTACAGGATATGCACCTCCAGGATTCTCCATTAATCAGAAGAAACACTTGGTCGTCAAAGCTGCTGACTTCACATTGATTGCTAGACACATCTATAAGTTGGGCGTAGATGAAATACTATGTCGCTGTGTTTTTTATTATGAGCAACCTTGGGTTATGAGCGAAGCACATGCTAGTGTCACAGGAGAACACTATGTGGGAAAGGAAACTGTGCATAAGATATTGCAGGAAGGATTATGGTGGCCAACCATACACATGGATACTAAGAGCTTCTGTAGGCATTGTGATATTTGCCAGAGAACGGGAAAACCATCGCACCGCGAAGATATGCCACTTGCACCACATATAACACTACAAGCATTCGACAAATGGGTTGTTGATTTTGTTGGACTGATCATCCCACCAGGGAACAAGACTAGTGCGCGCTACATTATCACTACGATGAACTATTTAACCAGATGGGTTGAAGCCACACCTGTTAAAGATTGCACCGCTATGACTGCGGTGAAGTTTTTGTTTGAAAATGTGGTGACTAGATTTGGATGCCCTAAAATTCTACTAAGTGACCAAGGTATGCATTTTGTTAACAAAATGATTGTTGAACTTACTGCAGAGTTCCAAATCCAGCATAAGAAGACGACACCCTATCATCCTCAGGAGAATGGAACGATTGAAGCCTTTAACAAGATTCTGGAAAACGCATTGACCAAGGTATGCAATGTATGCCAATATGACTAGGATCAGAAAGTCTCAACTGTGCTATGGGTGCATCGCACAACTTGTAAATGAATAACAGGGCACACCCCATTCAGACTGGTATATGGACAGGAAGTTGTTGTGCCAATGGAGTATATCGTGCCGAGCCTATGGATTATTGCACTGATGGAGATGACTGACGGAGATGTTGTCGAACAGAGGTTGTCACAGCTCGTTCGGATGGAAGAGGAACGCTTCGTCGCAGGATTTCATCAGACTGTCGAAAAGCAAAGGTAGAAAGCATGGCATGATCGCCATATCCGGGTTAAGCCATTCAAAGTCGGAGGACTTGTGTTGTTGTATGACAACAAGTTTTTCAAACACCAAGGCAAGATAAAGGCACATTAGCTAGGGCCATATGTGATCACCCACATCACTGACACAGGCATAGTAAAACTGTAGAAACTAGATGGAACTTATGTCGTAGGGATGGTGAATGGAAGTCGCCTGAAACGTACTATGATGGTCGCGACATGCTTGGCTAAGGTCGCACTGTGCGTGAAAAAGAAAAGAAAAAAAAGAGAGCGCGAACACAAGGAAACTATTCTATCGCATGTTTGCGACAGAACCAACCAAAGCGCAGGAAAAAGCAAAAATGACAGGCTAGCTGACATTAAAGTGTGAATATACGACAAAGATTGAGGTGGTTATGACAGTTAAGCGTCATTAATTGGACGAGATACGAGGAGAACAAAGATGTGCTTTTTGGTCCCATCAATCGTCCTCGTCATAACTGGCATAATTGCGCTGACAGGTACAACGTAGCACTCAAGTAGTCGAGTTAATGAAGGAACGCGTTGGCCGAGAAGCCCATGTGATTGATTAGACCTCGACCTCCCATCGCATGATGACTGCAGGATGCATAGGCGAGTATAAATACGAGGCTTCACCATCAAGCATTCTTTTACACACATAGAGAGAGCACGAGAAAACCAAAGCCGAGAGTTCATAGAGCCAAAGTCTGCAACAGAGCAAGAGTCGAAACCCATGGTAATAAAGATCTTCAGTGCAAGTGAGCTCTCTGACGTAACTACAACCTCGGGGTGTCCAATTGAAGAGGAGATAGAATCATTCGAGGTACAACAACCAGAATAAGAACTAGAACTCAACCTGATGGCGCGGGCGAGAAAGAAGCCTATTCCCGCGGCCAGTCCGATCCCTGTTCAACCCCCTGGTTCAGTCCCTATGCCGAACCCTGTTCAGAACCCACCAGTTGCACCTGCGCAACCACTCAGGGAGCCGAGACAGACTAGGGAGAGAGCGCCTAGAGAGTCGTCTAGGACAAGACTATCAAGGAAACGTAAAGCAAAGGATATTATGGATAACCCTAAGGATGACCTGATGGAGGAGGACTTGCTGGAGGAAGAACTGATGGAGGAGGACTCACCACCCTGCAGAGACCCGAATGCTAAGGAGGAAGAAGAAAACTTTTTGCACTATGTTAGGCTGAGGAGAGTCGATGCGAAGGAGATGTCGCTTCCCAAGAAAGTGCGCACATTTCTAGAAACACCCTGAATCCATGACAGTGTACCCATGTTGATGAACATATTGCCAAAGATATCCAAGTTGGCGTTCAAATACGTTGACACTCACCACCATCTGGGCTTGGAAAGAAAGAATTGCATGATTACGGTTCAAGCCAGGCCGACTGAGCCCCAGTTCCTAAATTCGATGAAGTGGGCTACTGGCGTCGACCACACATGATTGTTGAACTTGTTGTTCATGCCGCATTTTGTCCACAACCCGTAGGCCAATACATATGTGAAACAACTCTTGGTCTGTTTCTACATAGGATTCCTATGGCTTGATCGACCCTACCTGGTCGACGTCGAGCACATAACATGATTTTGGAACCAAAGAACGATCCAGCAAAGTAAGCGCATCAGGCAGGGTTCATGATTGCTGATGATGATGTGGACGCAATTGTCAAGGATTGGCGTGATGAATGGCGAGGCCCGGTAGCAGAGCCAATGGGAGAAGGTGAAGACCATGAAGACCCACCACTTAACCAAGGAAATGGCCAAGATAATGGCCAAGGAAATGATGGAGGCGACGATCAGGATAATCAGTCACAAGAAGGAGAAGATGATGATGGTGGTGATGGTGGTTCCAATCAAGGCGATGGAGAACAAACACCTATTGACGAAGAAATCCGCAACCACCAGCAAAAACAACAACAACAGTGCGGGCCACAACACAAAAAGCGAAAAGCTAGAAAAATAGCTAACATAGACACATTGACTGAGGAGGATATTCACACGCTGGTAGACGCTGTAGCCGAGGTCGCCAAGAATAGCCTCGCGGTCCTAAATACGCAACAGGAAAACATGGTTGGTCAAGTTACAAAGCACCTCAATAAGATCACAAATGCCATTAACGATGTCAAATCCACTATCGAGGCTAAGACTTATGGCATGGATCCTAATGTCCCGTTAGTAACACCAAAGCTAGTGCCGCCAATAAAAATATAAATCCACGAGCACACAATGGAGATAGGGACGGGGACGTGGGTGTTTGATGATGCTGTCAAAGAGTTTGACACATTGTAGATCGACTTCTCAAAGCTCACATTGGGTGAAGTCTATGCTGTCCAGTAGGTGGCTACGACCGAGCTCGGGCTTAGGGAAAATGCAGTGTTGTATCAGGCGACCTAGCAGCAAAGGAAGGGGAAGCATCACAAGACCCTCCTGAGAGAAAAAGAACAAGAAATTATGGTGTGTGAGCAAAGACGCATTGCACTTGCTGAAGCCATTACAAGCACCGTCGTGGAGTTCCCACTAGAAACAGGCCAAGAAGATGAAGATTCAGCTGCTAAGGTTGCCCGGCTATCGCAGATTGTGGTGGAACTAAAGAAGGAGGTTGAGGAGCTTCAGGCTAAGAAGGTACTGAGTACACCCCCTGAGGTACTCGAAGAGCGAAGTAGCATTTGAGGTTTTTGAATGGATAAGTAAAGGAGAAAAACTTTGCATTAAGGAAGTTGAATCCGTTTCCACGATATCGGAAGCGCTTCTCGAAGATAAAACTGGGGAAAAGATTAAGGAAAACGCATGTCAAGCCGAGGAGAAAATAATCATGGCAAAGGCAGCGATTAAGAAGCTATCGTTTAAAGAAAAGGTTACGAAGATGGTTGAGATCAAGCAGCTGCAGCAGGAAGTCCAGCCTCTCCGTGACCAAGAGCGCACTAGGGAATCAGAAGTGGAGGCGCACCAGTCAGAAGTAGCACGAATCACAGGCCTTATTCAGTATGTGCAGCAAAAACTTCAGCATATTGTGCAGTCGCTAGAGGCAGGATCGTCGGAACATATCAGTTCCGACCGAGTGGAGAAGTTGGCCGCATAGGCAAAGGAAGTAACAATGGAAGTTGCTAAAGTGCAACAAATGTTGAAGGAATTTCAGGACAAGGTTGGTCCTCCCATGTAGCCTGGGCCGGAGCCCGAGCTGGAGGCTTAAGTTGTGAGCATTCACATTTTTGCAGAGATATTCATTTTTCTTAGTGGCTCGGGACGAGCCACATGTGAGTGTTGGGTGTTGATGTATTTGTAACTTTGGAATGTATTCACTTGCATATCTTATATTGTATTTTATTATACCCCGATGTTCCTATCAGGAGAATCATTAATATAATAAAGTCATGTAGATTCATTGAGGTTAACCCTCCATTGTAAGTTGGGGAAATAGTCCCCATAGTTGAGGGGTACTAGGGTTATTAGAATCTCCTAGAGAAGTTGGCCCTGGTGAGTAATTGTCAAGTGGAAAACTAGTATAAATAGAGAGTGAGACTCTTTATTTGACATAGACACTCACTGAATTGTAGCGCATGAGTGAGAGAGGAGGAGCTTGCACAAGTGAGAGAGAGATCAGCTGTCGGATATCATCTTTGTGTTTTTGGGTTTTACTTTTGCTATTGGTGCTCACTCTATCTATGAGGAAGTTGTGGGGTTTTCTCCTTTATGGTTTCCCCGAGGAAAACTCTTTGTGTCTCTTGTCTCTTGTGATTATTGTTGTGCATGTTATTCTCTAAGATAAGATCCTAGATCATATTGATTAAATGATAAAAATCTAACATGGTATCAGAGGTAACTTGAGAAGAAGATACTATGCAGCTGCAGAAGCTAGGGATTCTTAATTTTCAAGTCTCTCTCCATAGATCATCAACAAAAGGAGGCTAGATTGACTCTCCATTGAAGGACGCATCTTTCTGTTGAAGCATAATTTGATTCCGGGCATTTTCATTTTTTGACCTGTCACTACTACGGGAAATTAGGGATTTTCACATAAGAGGAATTTTTGAGTGAGCCCAGCATAGGATTTCTCTCCTCCTCAAAATCGAAATTTAGAGACCAAGATCGGAATTTTTGGTTGGGTAGAACTCCAAGAAAGTCAAACCCTAATTTGACACTGGACCATAAAACTCTAAAAGACTAAAACTATTCATTTTGGTGCATTCGATATATCTCGAGATTGGAGAAGGATTAGGAGCCAAAAATTTTACAGGTCGAATATAAGTTCTTGATGTAACTTGTGTAAATGTTTCAGCCTTAAATTCGCTATATTTAGGGAGATATGATTCCTCCAAATCAAGGTTCCAGCTTCTCCCTAGATTCATCCCTAAACATGATACCTAGGGAAAATTGCTATATCTCGGGCTACGAAGGTCCAAATGAAATTTTGCAACATGTTCCAGATAGGGAATAGACTGTACTTTTTGTGTAAAATTTTTAGACTTTGAAGATGAAACAGTGATACGTGGCATTTCGTACAAGTTCGCTATGCTGAACAGTCCTGAAATAAGTCACCTTGGGAAAACTCTCATAACTCCCAATTGGTGAAACCAATTCTACTCAAACCTGCGGTTTTGGAAAGAATATAGATGAGGCTACCTCAATGCAAAGTTTTTGACACGGAGGATTAGTACTTTCAGATATATTGCAGAAACCATATCAAGAAATTTTGCAGAAGAAATTGAAGAAAACTAGGGCATTAAATATTTTGTTGTTCTGATCACAGTTTTGGGAAAATGAGTATGCTACTCAGGTCGCCTTCAGGAGGCACATCTTTCTATCCAATCAGATATGAAAGATTCCAAGTTTTGAAAAATAGGGTTTCTCTAACAAACCCTAGATCAGCCAGATCCTGAACCAGGATGGACACCTCAAATTGGTAAGATCTAATCTTTTGCTATTGACATTTGAGGTTCTAATTTCAAAATGACCTATCACACCAGCTTGATGAGAAGCTTGGTGAAGCTGGAAAATTCTGAACATGGAAGTATATGATTTCATTGGTTCTTGAAGAAAATGAATTGGACACCAACATAAGTGGAAAGGTTCCAGTTCTAGAGGGAGATGAGGCTAAGGCCTTTCACAAGAAGAACTTGGTCAAGACCAAAAGGATTATTGTTGATTCTATCAAGGATCACCTTATACCACATGTGTCTTCCCTAAAGACACCTAAAGAGATGTTTGATTCCTTGAACAAGCTATTCGAAGGGAAGAATATAAATCGGAAGATGACTTTGAGAAACTAGTTGAAGAATGTAAAGATCCAGAATGCAGAGACCATACAGTCATACTTAACAAGGGTCTCTCAAATCAAAGAACAACTTGAAGCAGTAGAAGAAAAAGAAGAAGAAGATATCGTTATAACCACCTTGAATGGTCTCCCAGGATCATGGGATTCATTCATTCGAGGAATGTGTGCCAGAAGGAAGTGATTACCTTTAGCAGACTCTGGGAAGAGTGCACACAAGAAGAAGCTCGACTCATAATAAGAGAATAGAAGATGGGAGCAACTGAAGATCAACCTCTCACGATTCAAAGAAGATCCCTCAAGCAATGAGGAATATGAAGGATTCAATTCTTGAAGAACCTCTTATCCATCTTAGCATTTGGATAAGAAATGATGTTGTTATGAATTATGAAGATGATGAAGCTGAAGGCTCAAGAAGGAGTCTTACCCACAAAACAAATAAAGATAAGTATTCAATTGTCATTTTCATGATATTGTTTCGTTATGCATTTGTTTATATTCAGTTGATGTGTTATGCATGATAAAATGTTTGCATTAATGACAACATACTACTAATATGCATGTGATGGGTACGTATCCCATGGTGCCATACAACTCTCCATTGCTACTTATCTAGAATGAAACCTCTTTGCTGACATATTGGATTAGTGCACAATCTCAATGATGTCATAGTAGAGATGGAAGGCATCTAGAAAGTTTCCGTGAGATATCGATGAATGTTGTATTGGCTAAAATAGTTACATGATTATGTCTTTATGCATAAGAATTTGCCATTATGAATATGCTTTATGAAATGTTTCTAACCATACAACTAATGCATTTGAATTGTAGGAAAGATTGCGTACAACCTCCAACAAGAAAAGAAGGATGAGACTTGTTTCGAAGAACAAGTGACCACAGTTCAAGAAATAATCCAAGATGAAGAATAATATGACGATACTTTCAAAGAAAGAAGAGGTCTAAGACACAATGCAGTTATGTGACACTGTTGAGCGACATCATTGATGCAGAACCTTCTAGCTATGAAGAAATAGGCAATAAGAAAGGGAAGGAGTGCACCAGTTCAAGAAGAATCATGTCTAGGATGTGGTATCAAGACCTGAATGGAAGTCCGTAGTATCTTCCATATGGATCGACAATATCCATCATCCAGTAGATGGAAACATCGGGGGATAAAAGGAAAGATTCGTAGCATAAGGCTTCTCACAGAAAGAAGGCATAGACTATGAAGAGACATTTGCAGCCACTGGAAGTTGAGACACATGATAGTCAAACTCATGTGTGCAAATTAAAGAAGGCCTTGTGCGAGCTCAGAAGGAACCCATGTGATAACACATAAATGAGGAGCTTGGAGATCACCTAGAGTAATGAAGATCTTAACCTTTGCTACAAGGTTGAAGATGAAAGCCTATAGAGGATGACAAGCTCACATATGTGTGCAATAATAACTTTTGGAAAGGTTCAAGATAAAGGATCTTGGTATCTAGTGACCCTAGATGGATACATAGAATATTAAGTAGCAGAGGAAGCTACTTGTCACTCCAGTACATAATGTTTCAATACATAGAGTATGAAAGGTAGAGGGAGAATGATGCTCCACTTTAGAGGGAGTGTCTGCAGAAGATCCTGAGATTTGACTTGGTACGACAGGATGGACAACTTACTGATGGCTCTAGGCTTTACTGAGAGTAAAGCGGATTCCAGCCTTTACTTCAAGGTTGAAGGCGGAAGATTAGTGATGCTCCTATTATATGATATGTTCCTGCCAAGAAAAGAGGAACTCATTAGAGATGCAAGAAGGAGACTTGCTTTCGAGTTTGAGATAAAGGACTTGGGTATGACGCACTACTTTATAGGCATGGAGGTGTGGCGAAGTGTGGATGGAATCTTCCTTGGACAAGGGAAGTATGTAGTAGAGATCCTGAAAAGGTTCGGGATGATAGGCTGCAAGGTCATGGACACACCTATGGCATCGAACCTGAAGCTATTGAGTGATGCTTCATCAGAGATGGTTGATGCCACGATGTATCGTCAGATGATTTGTTCCTTGATGTACCTGACGAATACGAGACTAGATATTTGCTTTGCTGTGAACACATTGAGCCAATTCCTCACTGATTGCTGCAAAGCATATTCTGAGGTACTTAAGGGTATAGTTGATTATGGGCTCAAGTATGAAGTGAATCAAACGATTAACCTAGAGGGTTATGTAGATTTGGATTGGGAAGACAGTGCCATTGATAGGAAGAGCACTTTGGGGTGCTGCTTCAGTATGAGATCATGTGTGATCTCTTGGTTTAGCAGCGAGGAGTCCTACATGGCGCTCAGAATAGCCGAGGAAAAATATGTTGCCACTTGCTCAATTATTTGGGAGGTAGTATGTTTCTTTTGAAAACTACTATTTGATTTTATTGATATGACTTGCATTTTTTGTATGATGAAAAGAGGAGTAGTGAAGCTCCAGTATGTGATTCAGATCGAGATCTCTCGAAAGAGGGAGTTCTAGCATAACCGGTGAGACAGGTTGTCTGAGCATAAATTCCCAGTGAAGCTTATAGGTTGCTCAGACGTAATCAGTCCTATAGGTTGTCCTCGGATGTAATCAATCTTGGTGAAGCTCGCAGGTTATGCTTAGACGTAATCAGCCCTGATGTGATTCTATTCTAGAAATGGACAGAGTGAAGTTTGAGTACTTCAGAGAGAAGCTAGGTGTTCTTCAGATCGAGGTTCCTTCCAAGGAGAAGTGATGAGTACGAGGGCCTTTCCTGACATGGTCGTAGGATTGGTTCCTCCCATGGTCAGATGTAAGTGTTGTGCCTTTCTGACATGGTGGCAAGATTGGTTCCTCCCATGGTCAGATGTAAGTGCTGCAACTTTTTGACATGGGGGGAGGATTGGTTCCTCCCATGGTCAGATGTAAGTGCTGCGACTTTTTGACATGGCAGCAAGATTGGTTCCTCCCATGGTCAGATGTAAGTGCTGTGCCTTTCTGACATGGCGACAGGATTGGTTCCTCCCATGGTCAGATGTAAGTGCTGTGCCTTTCTGACATGGCGGCAGGATTGGTTCCTCCCATGGTCAGATGTAAGTGCTGTGCCTTTCTGACAGGGCGGCAGGATTGGTTCCTCCCATGGTCAGATGTAAGTGTTGTGCCTTTCTGACATGGCGATAGGATTGGTTACTCCCATGGTTAGATGTAAGTGTTGTGCCTTTCTGACATGGCGGCAGGATTGGTTCCTCCCATGGTCAGATGTAAGTGCTGTGCCTTTATGACATGGCGGAAGGATTAGTTCCTCCCATGGTCAGATGTAAGTGTTGTGCCTTTATGACATGGTGGCAGGATTGGTTCCTCCCATGGTCAGATATAAGTGTTGTGCCTTTTCGACATGATGGCAAGCTGGGCCTCCCATGGTCGGATATAAGTGCTCAGACCTACAACCAGCATGAAAAAGGCCTGGCTCTGTAGAACTTCCTACGACGAGTAGAATTGAGAGATAACACCATTTGCTCGAGATAGCGAGAGTAGTGATAATGATGATGATCCAAATTTGATGATGATCCAGCTTTGATGATAATCTAGTGATGAAGACTTGTGTTGATGAACTATGTCAAGAGAATACCTTCTTAGTTAAGAGGGAGTGTTGATGTATTTGTAACTTCAGAATGTATTCACTTATATATATGATATTGTATTTTATTGTACCCCGATGTTCCTATCGGGAGAATCATTAATATAATAAAGTCATGTGAAGTCATTAAGGTTAACCATCCATTGTAATTCGAGGCAATAGTCCCCATTATTGAGGGGTACTAGGGTTATTAGACTCTTCTAGAGAAGTCGGCCCTGATGAGTAATTGTCAAGTGGAAAACTAGTATAAATAGAGAGTGAGACTCTCTATTTGACACACACACTCACTCAACTCTAGTGCATGAGTGAGAGAGGAGGAGCTCGCACAAGTGAGAGAGAGATCAGCTGTCGGAGATCATCTTTGTGTTTTTGGGTTTTACTTTTGCTATTGGTACTCATCTATCTCCAAGGAAGTTGCGGGGTTTTCTCCTTTATGGTTTCCCTGAGGAAAACTCTTTGTGTTTCTTGTCTCTTGTGATTATTGCTGTGCATGTTATTCTCTCAGATAAGATCCTAGATAATATTGATTAAATGATAAAAATCTAACATTGGGGGCATGTTGGGCCAAGAAAAGTGCACAAGGAATAATTTGACGCACAAGCAAAGGAGGAAAAGTGCATGCGCGAGAGGGTAAAAGAAGGTCAAGAAGGAAACAAATGAACCGACGCAAGAAAGATAAAACATGCGCGCGCTAGAGAAAGGCAAGATAAGGATGGAAAGGAAGCGTAGAAGCAGAAGAAGCTGTGACAGGGAAAAGCACATCCAGAGTCGGTGGAAGAGGCGTGTAGAAGAGTTAAAGCTAGACAGACGAAACTCAAGGAAGACTGTAGAAGGACGAACCAGCAGAAGATGGAAGGATAGTTTTGTGGCTAGTTATGACTTGTACAGACGAGTTGAAAGACGTTTCCACGGCTAATTAAGGTGATGGTTAATACATTACAGGAGTTTCGCGTCTAGGTATGGGCCGACATTTAATGTAATAGAGATATTTTGTAGCTACTTGAGTATGTAATAAGTAAGTTGTACTCACTCGACCCTGTGTGGTCTTGTAAATTCTATAAATAGAAGGAACATGCTCTATATAAGGGATGGATTCGACGAGTTAGATTAGATTCAGCAAGCTAGATTGTTAGAGAGTTAGAAGCAGTAAGGTTGACTCAGAGGAGAGTCTGGTAGAAGTAGAAGGTTGTTGAACCGCAGATCTTACAGCTGTGTGCGCAGACCGCTAGTAAAGTAGAAGAGTCGATCTAGGTTGTGTGCAGATCAGTAGGAGTAGATAGAGAATAAACCAGAGAGCATGAGAGTAAGAAGAGATTGAGTCAGATAGACATATCTTAGGAACAGTCTGTAGGTCGCAGATTGCAAGGTGCTATACACATTTCTCATGCCAGATGAAGAGCACCTTGGTGGTTTTTCCCAGATGGGTTTCCACGTTATTTCCTATGTCACGTGGATGAATGTTGTTGAATGGTGAATGTTTATGCGAATGTTTGTTACCTTGCATTATTACAGTTACAGTTGTTGGTGAATGTATGTCGTAGTAGGAACAATCAAAGAATGAATGAATTTTTAAAGCATTGTTGGACTATTATGTATGATTTCATGGTTAAGTTGTTAAGTTATTATATAAGTCACGCACTGTCTATCAAATATAAGGAATCAGCTGCGTCTCACCATTGCACCAGACAATGAGTTGTGAGGACAAGGTCGTGTCGCTCGCAAGTTGCAACATATCGGTGTGCTATCGTTGCATAGTGAAAGACTCCATTCCATCCTCTTTGTCAAGCGCCTTGGCTGCGCGCCAAGGGACTATAATCCCTCACCAACTGCGGAAACATGGTTCTGGCAGTTACACATTAAGATATATCGGGTGAGACTGTGCCTGTCCTGCAGGCATTGCCGACTGAGCTTGCTCTGTCGGGTCGATGTCTTTTGGTGTCTTGTTGGTATTGTGTTGTTGTTGAACCGCGGGCTGAGACAAGGAAGAGAAAGAGGCCAACAATCTTCACTATGTCCACCCATAGTCCAGAACCGTGAATGACCTTCCAAATGCTCTTAGCAGCAAGAGGGAGAGAAAAGAACCTGATATCTTTCACACCCCAACCACCCCACACTTGCGGAGTAGTGATACACTTCCATTGTGTCCAAGCAAAGCCTTTTTTAATAGATTTCTCAAACTAGAAAAATCTCAAGTAGATGGAATCCAACTGATTAAGGATTCTTTTGGTAATCCAAGAAATGGCCCAAAAGACATGAATGATAGCAAGATGTTTAAGAATAAAACCCAAATATTTAAGGCCACGAGCAAGCCTCAAATCCTTAAAATCCAAAAGATTATGATAATCCAATATTTCAGGTAAAGTCATCTCAACTTCAAAGAACGAAGACTTTTCTAAATTAATAATCATACCCGTGGTTGTACAGAAAAGAAGAAGAATATCAGCCAGCTTCGCATCATCTTGATGGCAGCCATCATAGAAAAATAAAACGTCGTCCATAAGTAGTAGGCGAGTGAGGCACAAGAACCCATTAATACCAACACCTTTAAAGCAACCGATTACTTTAGCTTGTAAAATGGCTCTGTTGAGGCCTTCCACAACCAACACAAAGAGAATAAGAAACAAAGGTCAGCCTTGTCTCATACCTCTACTAGATTTGAAGAAGGGAGAGGGTTTCTTATTAATGAGAACGAAAAAGGAAAAATAAGAGAGGCATCGCATAATCCATCTAACCCTCAATGGACAGAAACCAACATGTGACAAGATAATCCGAAGAAAGGTCCAACTTCCCAATCAAAGGCTTTATAAATATCAATTTTCACCATAGTTGCCTTCAATTTTTTAGTCATAATCGAGTGTAAACCCTCGTGCGTTGAACCAATAATATCACGGATATGACGCCTAGGTAGAAACCCAAATTGCTCATCAGAGATACCAGGAGAAAGGATACCAACAACCCTTCTGACAATAACCTTAGCAATGATTTTGTAAATACTGTTGCATAAAGAGATCAATCGAAACTCAACAAAAGAATCCAGACAGTCCGATTTAGGAATGAGAGGAACAAAAGAAGAATTGAAGAATCCCATAACATATCCCTTAAGCCTGGATTATTCCACAACTCTCAAAAGATCCTCAAAGTCAATTTCTTTCAGATGAATGAAAAATTCAATAGGAAGGCCATTGAGACCCAAACTTTTTTCCTTTTGAAGACTAAACAAAGTAGACTCCAATTCCTCAGCAGAGACCTTCTCCATGAGAGATTCATTACTAGAATCATCAACCAAAGTAGGATACAAAAGAGTCAACTGAACATAATCTTTAGAGTTAGAAATGAATTCCATATAAAGATAGCCAAAGAACTCCACCCCTTCAACAGTCAAATCATCAGGACTGCTGATAATGATTCCATCACCCTTTTTGAGGCTCCAAATGGAGCTGAGATTCTTCCGTTGATTGGAAAAACAGTGGAATAATTTAGTATTAGCATCACCTTCTTCAACCAAGTTGCTAGGATCTTGATCCGTACTTCATCTTCTAAATTCCAAAGGAGCTCTTTCTTCCTATTTTTCAATTTAAAAAGAGAAGATATATCATCCTCCGACCAAATCCTAAAGCCATCTTCGTTAAAGAAAGCAATAATATCTTCTTCAATAGTACAGAGTTGCAAATCTTCCTTGTCTTTCTGAAAGTGAATCCACCTAGCTACGAAACTTTTGGCCAAACAAAGTTTATTAGCCAATTGAATAGCTGCAGATTCCAAGTTGTTAGAATCAAAAGCTTTCAAAGAAGAGGAAATAGCTAGAGCACAGTCAGGATAAAGCAACCAAGACAGATTCAATTTAAAATAACCAACAGAATTAGTAGAATCTCCATCAATCTTCAAAAGAACTGGCAAATGGTCTAAATCCCCTCCATGACCGACCCATTGAAAACCCCTAGAAGAAGAGACCACTAGATTCTTTGAAAGTAAAAAACGATCGAGTCTTTTGGCAATTCGATCTAAGCCATCTCTTCTATTGGACCAAGTAGGATTGATTTTACAGGGAGGCACATCCAACAAGCCATTCTCCACCAACAAGTTTTGAAAAAACCCCGCAAGAGGGTCAGGCCTAGCTTTAGACCCCTAGATTTCAGAAAGACCTAAAGAGAAATTAAAATCACCACCAACAATAAGCTTACCTTAAGAGAGTAAAGATTTGGAAAACAACAAGTTCCGGAAAGGTTATTTTTCCCCACATGACCCATAAATGTTAAGGAATACCAAAGGGAGATTCAACTCATGGCTTTCCAGTAGAACCCCAATGCCAAAAGAAATAGAGCAAGAATTCAAGAGCTTAAGAATCCTACAATTCCACCCAGTGATTAAGCCACCCGATTTCCCAAAGGCATCAATAAACACAAAATCTCAATCATTAACCAAAAACTTCATCTCTGCAATCGCTTTAGAACCCAAACACATAGTTTCCTGAAATAAAATAACATTAGGCTTCTAGACATCCAACAACCTCCTAATTGCTAGCTTCTTAGAGGCGCTAGCAATACCCCTACAATTAAGAGAAAGACAAATCATGGGGAACCCCCACCAGAGGCATGCACTGCTCTAAGTGCCTCATTAAGATTGCTATGACCAACATCCGAAAACTTGATAGCAGAAAGGATAGATCGTTGACGACCATCCGCAAGATCCCCAATAACCCTTTCTTGAGCTTTCTGTAAGTCAGATTTGCACCCCTTTCCTGAAGTCACTAAAGCCTTATTCTTCCCAAGACCACCCATAAAAGGTAATCCGACACCCCTGTTCTTGGAGTATGGTCTTAAGAAATGCCTATTCTTAGAATCCAAGTAAGGAGAGGGCAAAGGGGATAGAACGGGAGGAATCTTATCCCAAATTTCAAGAAAGGACAGGTCCCTGAGTTTTGGATAATCAATAAAGGGAGGAGCGACAAGTAACTCAAGTTCCAACTTATGCCTCATTTCAATCAAAACTTCTATGAGAAAAATAGAAGGTTCTTTAAAGCTCATACCTAGAGAACATGGACTACATACAAGGACATAATCAGCCAAAGGATCAACCTCCTTAAGCAAGAGAGGCGACTCCTGAACCTGAAGAACTTCAGGCGGCTCCTGCACCAGAAAAACTTCAAGCGACAAAACGAATCGAGTAATACTTTTAGGAAAGCAATCTTGGTGCTCCTCAGAAAAACCCTTACCTCCAAAAACCTTGATAGGAGTCTCCTTTATTTTCCAATGCTTCTTCGCCTTAACAACCCAATCAAACCGTCTAAAGGGAAGGTTACAATCGTAAACCAAGTTCCCATGAATATGGAGACGGTTACACCTAAAAGGAAGACCAAGATAATCCAAATCTTGCATCAGAATGCACTTACCCCAACGGATTTCCAGGTTCTCCACCAAACCCTCTCTGATATCTAGATCCACCAAAACTATAACAACCCTATAGTCGCCAGAAGCAAGATAGGACCAGTCTGCATCCACAAAAAGCCCCATAACATTCCCAACAACTTTAAAAAAATCCTTAGACCAAAACTCCATGGGAAGATTGAGCAGTTTGACCTAAATGGCTCTTTTTTCCAACCTTTCTTTCCGGGGATCAAACAAAGGAGACCATTGTTTAAGGTAAATAACCCTCCCCATTCCATCTCCAAAAGTTACCCAGAATGAGAGAAGACTCAGAGTGTGACCTGAATTTAAAAGCCATCCACCCTCTGGTAAGAAGACGAATCTCCAGCAAGAAATCAATAAACCCTCTCCAGTGCTCCTTGACCCAATCTGCCATCCTCTTAAACCCAACACACGGGTCAAGAAATCTACCAATCAAGATTTGGTCCATAGACTCAAACACTTTGTTTAGCTTTATATCAATACCAAGAACAAGAATTGAATGAGCCTTCTTCAGATTGACACATTTATTATGACCTGTAAGAGGAAAAGCAATGAACTTCTTGGAATCTAGAGAATCACTGCTAACCAAAATCCCATACCGGGTAACCGCAACCCTATCAACCTAAACATTCTCCTGTCTAGAAGCCTCCCCTAAAGGACGTAGAACAGACTCCCCAACACCAGTAGCAGGTTGGAAACCATCAAAATCCTAATCCCCAATAGCCTCTAAGTTAATAAACTTCTCAGCTTCATCGTCTTATTTTACAACATCTACAAAAGCAACACCGTCAGAATCACCCTTTCCAATACCCTCCAAACCATCTACAGAGTGTGACAAATTAAAGTGATCTGACAGCTTCGTACCAGGTAAAGGAAACCTGGCACTAGCCTTGGTTAAACGAAGATCAATACATCATGTTCAAGTTATAATATCCAACTAGTAATTGTATTTAGAAATAATTTTTGTTATCAACATTTTGTTTTATATATTTTTCTAAGAAAAACATTGTGAAAAAATTATTGAGCACTTTTTCACATTTGTGAATGATACTAGTACAAGCTCAAGCCCATAGGCATTGATTACAATGTCTAGCCTAGTAGAGGGTTAAATTATGCATGTAACAAAGGCAATGAACTTGGAGAATCGACCTTGAGAAATCCTCTATAAAACTTGCCAACTACTCGAGCTAGTCCATCGAACTAATCACTTTAATTTGCACTAAAAAATAGTCATTAATATAATCACTTACATTAGTATATTTTTTAATTTTATTTAATATTAATATTCACAAGTGGACAAACTAAATAAAAGTCTCTTTCGTTTATTTCTCTTCCTTATCTAGTTGGCGTAAACTTGTTTTAATTTAAGAAACTATATATAATAAAAAAAAAGCATTTAAACCAATTGTGAAGAAAGAAGGAAATGTGGCCCATTTTGAAAAGTTCGAAAGACGACAAGAAAATAAAAACAAAAGTATTTAAAATTGAACTCGAAACATGGGAGCGATTTATAAAAACAAAAGTGATTTATAAAAACAAAAGTATTTAAAATTGAACTGGAAACTCGGGGAGTGATTTCTTTACAATTGAGAAGAAATGAGTAACATAACCTAATGAATCTATATACTTAATAAAGCTTATAATTTAGGTTGTAAACCAAATTTATTGTCAAATATTTTATGTTTTTTATATAAAAAAAATTAATTATAATGTTGTGTATTTTAGATTTTAAAATCTTATAATATATAAGATATTTAAGAATATTGTAGAAATTTTTCATGTTTTATTAATGTCAAAACCTTTAAGGTAGAGCAATACTTTACCATTAATCTTTTTATGGAAGGAATCAACTCTTGTTTACTTGCCTGTTAAGGTTGGGTAACCTCTCTAAAGTTAAGTTTCAATTACAATGTAATTTCACACACTTCATAATGAGGACCCCACATTTATTTATAAATCACAAGATAACACTAACCATAACAACCTCCTAACTACCATGTGGACCTTCTTTAATGAGGTCCAATTGTTTGTATTTGATAATAACTACTATAGCGGGCCTTATTTAAACATAGTGGACCTAGTTCACCTTTCATTGAATGACCACCACTATTATTACTCTAATGGGTTTCTTTGGCCCTCTATTACACCCCTAGGGAGGATTGTAACACATGGTTGACTTGCTTGGAGTTACAATTCCTACAAACATCCAATGTTTGATATCCGTTTGTTTACCCCTAAATTTAAGTCTTAGTAACTATATACAATGATGAATAGTCAATTTAGTAACATTGTTTCATTTGATTGAGGATCTTAAACACACATAGGAATAAATAACCATTGGCTTAAGACACCAATCCCCCATATTTATGCTTTTCTTTGTGTTTTCCTTGCATTCAATCCAATTAATGTCATGTTTGGAGAGTGTCAAAATACCTAACACCATAACTTGCTTTGTCACAATAGACAATGTTATAGAATTTTACTCCCCTTTCATATCAAAAGAATTTGATTTATACATCTTTTTCTCTTTCCAATAAGAATCTTTTTTTTTAATCTAAAACCGCCATAAGAATAGTTGCTTACAATCTCATAACCATATCAACATCGTCATTACATTTTTTACTGGAAAAAAAAGTAACATATTCATTTTTGAAAACATACTACATTAACTCTTTATGGAAATGGAACCATAGCAATTATGGGCATTGTATATGTAAAATTCATTAATTACTTTTTAAGTTTTATCTGGCTTTTCCAATCCCAAATAAAAATTTGTTTTTTTGTTTTTTGTTTTAATGATTTATACATTTTTTACTTTTAAATATAAACTTACACTAGATTTATATTTAAAACTTATATATATATAACAAAAACGGTTGAGAAGTTTTTATAAAAAAGTTTAAATCAAAGATTATATAGCTCTGGGCACAGACCGTTCCCAAAGGAGAACCACACCCATGACCCTTTGCTCATCCTTTACCAGCCTATACTTCTCATGATATTTCCCTAATCTATGGAGATTGTATCTCTTGACAAACTACCCAAGTAAGAAAACACAAAAACAAAACATATGCAGAAAGAACTTGTAGTCACTATTAAGGTATAAAGTTTCTCTTGTACTCCTTTTGATTGGAAACTAAGACTCCACAGTCTAGATCAACACCCTTATTAGCCATGATGGCCGCTTGCTGATTAGTTGCTCTTAGTAGATGGAGGAAGTTGATGGCTTTGTATTCATTGACCATGCATTTTAGGATGTGATGTTTCTTGGTCGCATAGTTCTTTTGATTCTTCATCAAGTTCCTTGCTTCTCTAACAACCATCATCGAGTCACCGAAGACCACCAACTCTTCAATGTCAACATTCCTTGCAAGCTCTAGACTTTTTATTAGAGCTATCCATTCAACATAGTTATTTGTATTCTTTCCAATTCCCCAAGAGTACTCTTTTATCTTGTTTCCTTTAGAGTCGAAGATGACTCCACCCGCACCTGCTAGCCCTGGATTTCCTTTCGAGGCTCCGTTAAAAAACAAAGATTTGCAACCAATTTTCTTCCACCACACATTGAAATCTTCATAATTCATTCTTACTTGCCAATTTTGAGGTTTGGATTTTTTTTTTTTTTGCTGAATCTAAGGAGTAGAGGGTGGGCCCACCAGAAAGTTGGAAGCCCAAACTCTTTTCGTTGTTGTTAGAGGTTCCTTGTTGACATTGGGCATTTTCCTCATGGTTAAAGCCTCCACCTAAAGTGCCTTTGTGGAGGCTACAACTTTCCCTGGACTGTTTTTTTTTCCCTCAAAAATCTCTTTATTTATTGTTGTCCATAACTTCCAACAAATGTATTTTGAGAGAGCTTCCCATGCTCTTGCAAAGTCTGGCTTTTTAGATAGGGATCCATGGTAGTAGTCTTTCCAGCAAGCAAAGAAGCCGTTCCAATTTGTTGGCAATTTTCAATCAAAATTCAAGTCTTTGAAAGCTTGCTGCCAAAACTCTTGGGAAAAATTGCACTTAATAAAAAGATGCTCCAAGGACTCTTCTAAATTTTTGCACAGGATACATCTCATGGGGCCTGCGATGCCTCTTTTCCTTAGATTCTCGGTAGTCAACAATTTTCAATGGGCTAGAGTCCAATAAAAGAAATTTATTTTCGGCAGCCCATCGTTGCTCCAAATTTTAACCCATTTCTTATCATAGTTACTAATGTTTAGAAGATCGACTGCTGCAATGATATCCTTGTTTCACCTCGTAAACATCGGACCTTCCCCAACCTCGTCCATCTGGTAGACTACATTGGACTAGAGCTGGCCCTTGTAGCAAGGAAAGGAATACATTGTAATATGCATGCAGGCTACTTGGGACCTCCATTTCAAACCAATCGGTCCTTCTTCCATGACTTGTTCAGCTTGAGAGGTCGTGTAATGTGCTGATGTTTGCTTGATCCATCTAGATTTTAAGCTCTGCTAATTTCTATTTGAAATTGGCAGGGGAGGTGGGTCCAATATTGTCTACCCAAACCTTTATTTTCTTTCCATTGCTTGGGATCCAGTAGAGTTGGTCATGTAGGATGTGCACAACCTTCTTGCACAACTCCCATATATGTGTGCCTTTTCATCCCTGATCAATGGTTTCAACACATCTTCTTCTATCCCGACTCATTTTTTTTGGGGGGAGAATCTCCTTCCACCACACTCTTTTTCCTGAAGCGACTCTCCAAAGTATATTGGCTCCCAAATCCAGGTTCATTTTGTTTGGGTCTCTTATTCCAGCACCACCATAGTTTTTTGGCTTGCAGACTGTATTCCAATTCACTAGATGGAAGTTTTTTTGATTGCTTGGATTTCCCCCCTACCATAAAAATATTATGATTTCTTTGGTGATATCGTTCATAGTTTTTTTGGGAGCTAACGATATCAAACAAGAATAGATGGGATAGGGAGAGATAATTAAATTGATGAGGACTAGCTTACCAGTAGGATTAAGCCATCTTGTCCCCAAAGAGGTGATTTTGTTTTTGATCTTGTCGACCAACCCTTGCCAATTGGCAGCTCATTTCTTCCCTTTGACTATCGGTATCTTGAGGTAATTGAAGGAGTTCCATGCTACATTGCCTTCAAACCCGAGGGTCCTTCCTATCCTTGCCAAGGTTCCTGGTGGGAAGTCCCATCCATAGAGTTTTTATTTAGCAGAATTCACTTTGCCGTCATAGGCTTTTAGAAAGACAAATAAGGCACCATTGAATCTTTCTGCAATGATAGTAGATGCACCCCCTAGCAAGATGGTGTCGTCTTCAAACTATGTGTGGTTGACAACTCTGACTCCTCTAGCTATATTCAGGCCTTTTAATTCACTAAATTCTTCCATATGTTGAAGTTTCCTGCTCATTGTTTCAGCCACCAAAAGGTATAGGAAGGGGGTCATTGGGTAGCCTTGGCGAAGGCCCCTTGTTGCTTGGAAAAACTTGGTGGGTATGCCATTTACTAACGGTGCAATCCAAGGGCTGTTGATACACGCTTTAACCCATCTAACAAATCTTCTCGAGGAACCAAATTTGGACATGATTTCAAAAAGGAAAAAATGATTTACTTTGTCAAATATGATTAGCCATGTCCAGTTTGATAGCCATACCTTGTTGCTTTCTTTCCATGTTGGAATGGATAGCTTCCTAGACTAAAATTATATTATCAAGTATCTGGCGCCCAACTTCAAAACCTCCTTGTGATTCTGAGATGAGATGACCCATGATGTTTTTCATTCTATTGATCAGGATTTTTGAGAGTATCTTGTATGAAGTGTTGCATAATGAAATTGGCATGAATCGGTCCACGAGAGAGGGTTGTTTTCTTTAGGAATTAAGGATAGGAAGGATGAGTTAGTGGCCACACCAATATTATCTTTTTTCCTGGTCCAATTTAACATTCTTTTCAGATCTTCCTTTATGATATCCCACGTAGCTCTGTAGAAGTTTATGGTGAATCCGTCAGGTCCAAGCGCTTTGTCAGCTCGAAGAGACCATATTGCATTTTCAATCTCAAATTCCAAGATAGGTTTTGAAATCTCTCGATTCTCTGAGTCATCAATGAGCGTTGGTATTCCAGAAAGGAGATTTGCTTGAGCTTCTGGGTCAGTCTCCTCGCTATTAGTATAAAGCTCTCGAAAGTGGTTGAAGGCGTGATCTTTTATTTCCTCTTGCCCTGCTATATTGTTACCATTTTTTTCTTTTAGTTCTTTGATGACACCGTAGCTTTGTCGAGCCTTTGTTTGTTTATGGAAGTACTTTGTGTTGTCGTCTCCCCCTTTAAGCCATAACTGCCTGTACTTTACTCGCCACTCCTCTTCCTCCTACCTTGTAGTGTTTAGGATCTTTATATTTAATTCCTTTTCCTGGTTTAGGAGCATGTGAGTCACCTCTTTCATTTCCTTCCATGAGTGGAGAGGGGCTAGATCTGTTTGAAACCTAGTTTTAAGATTACTAGGATTGTTGTAACCATTCTTTACCCAGTTCTTAATAGCAGAGCACACAACTCTTAATTTTGATTCCCAGATAAAGCTGGGCGATCCATGACGTTGCAGATTCCACGCATTTTTAATTAAATTAGTGTTTTTTCCATATTGCAGCCAGATTGGGTTGAAGCGAAGTGGAATGGGTCCCATATTTATAGGTGGAGTTAAAGTCAAGGAACTGGGATTATGATCAGAAACTGCTGAAGGGAGGGAAAAGGAGGCTGGGAGGAGATCTTTTTGAAGAAAAACAAAGCTTACCAGAAATCTATCCAGTCTTGCCGCAATATGACCTACTCTAGCTCTTATGTTGCTCCAGGTGTACTTCCCGTTCTTTAAAGGAATGTCCAACAGGTCCAGATCTGAAATCAAGTCCTCCATCTTCTCACCAAATGGATCCCTGACCTTTGTTCCTCCACGTTTCTCTAGCTTTGACTTAATGGTGTTAAAATCCCCAACAATGATTAGGTTTTTTCCTCGCAGGTCCTCATGAAGCTTGGAAAGATCTTCCCAAAATATTGCCTTGTCTCTATAATGCGTTGGCCCATATACATTACAGATGTATAGCGATTTTGAATCATCCTTTTCCTAGATTTAGGTAAGAAGCCAATAATGGCTTTCCCTCACTAATTTTATTGAGAATTTATTTGAAATTAAGGTGGCTATTCCCTCAGATGCTCCTTTTGAGCTTATGGCTTTACCATGGCAATTTTTCCAAAACTGTGATAGTGCCATTGTCTCCACATCCGACATTTTTGTCTCTTGGATTAACAATACGTATAGCCTCTCTGATTTTACTATATATTTTATTGCTTCTACTTTGCTTGAGCCTCCCAACACCCTGCAGTTCCAAGAGACGACTTTCATCATTTCTTGAGCGATTCAGATCCTGCTTGGGATCTGCCATCCATTTTTGTCCCTCCTGGGTTTCTTGGGCATTATAGAAGTTTTGTTTCTTCAAGGCTTCGTTGCCTTCCTAATTATAACTCTCTTTCTTCTTCCTGTTCTCTATGATATCTTTGCGACTTTCTTCCTCTTGTGTTCAGTTGCAGAGCTACATCATGCAGTTCTTGTGAACCTTGTGGAGGCGATTGTTCTAGGGAGAAACCTTGTTGTGTGACTTTGCTGTGTTTTACCATCTCTGTCGAGGAGCCCCCTGGTGTTGTGGACCCTTCAAATGCTTTTTCAGTCCTTTCATTTCTTGGAGACGAGGGAAGAATACTTGTAGCTGTAGGGGTCTCTTCTTCTTCTGCTTCTGCTGATTTGATTTTCGAGGATGGGATCTCTCCCTCTTCCATATGCAATGCTTGAAATTGGTTGTTGGTCGAAGTTTCTTTTCCTTCTCGGGGCTTTTCCTTGCTTGTCGTTGGTTGCGATCCACTTGATAAAGGGGCTGGTGAAGGCATTTTTCTTCCCCTTTTAAGCTACTGCCATCCTTCATCTTACCTTTTTTTGGAATTTCCTGGACTACTTTTGGGCAGTTTTTGACAAAATGTCCATATTCATGACATTTCTTGCACTTGAAGGGCAGCTGTTCATAATCTACTTTTTGCATGTGCTCCCATCCATCCATGTACAGGTTTACGAATTATGGCATCCGTTTTTCCAGATCTACTTCCACGCAAATCCTTGCACAGGAAAACAAAGGGCCCTTTGGTCCCGCTTTGTCAATGTAATTTCCAAGGGAGTTCTCGATTGCTTGTAGAGTTTCATCATTCCAGCGGTGCGAGGGAAAGTGTGGCATATGAAACCAAACCGGGATCGATGATGGCACATCTTTTTTCTAGATCAAAAGATAAGCTCCATCGATTTAAGTATAAACCTAGAGGACCCATGAAGTAAGGTTCGCTCCTGAAAATGAGATCTCTATCTTCTTTGTTTCCGAATAAAAAGGCGAGGAATCCCTTTCCGCAAAAACAGTGTTGCAGGCCGCTTGTGATCAAGGGCATCCAGTTCTTGTCCATAGCTTTTTGCGATGGACAAATTCCGGTGAACTGCCTTATCAGGCCTTTCTCGCTCAATGCAAGGGCTTTCAATATTGAAGTTGTCGACATGATCTGGATTATAGGGGTGACAACTCTCTTAACGAAATTAGCATCGCTGGAATTCGGACCAGAGGAAGGTAGAGGGGGCGTGGAAGCCACCAAAGCTCTGAATGCTTCATCTAAGATTTGACGACATTCCTCCAGACTCGGATCCGGAGGAGGATCCATTCGAGAAGCCACCCTCGGGACAAGTCATAAATTTCTTAATTTCTTTGCAGTGTTCAAGGGAAGAGCGATCCTCTACTAGGATGCACACCAACCTCTTCCAACGCTTGAGCTTCAGACCTACACACAAATCTCAAATTAAAACAAATATAAATTTGAAAAATAATATGTCATAAATTTAAAGATTAAATTGAGTTTCTATTACCATTTTCCAAAACAATTTATCAGATATCTTTTGACATAAATGCATACATTCAATACACATTAAAAACATTATTCCTAATTTCAAAACAACAATAATAACTTATTCAAAGCATTATAATGAATTTGAATACCAAAACCAATTTCACATCATTACTCTATAAATAAAGTAAAGAAGCGAACCCATAGCGAAGCATGTGCCCATACTTAGGTTGGTTAATAAAAGTCAAGGTGCCATCAAATTCTCTCCCTTGAATAAGCTTGAATAAGTGAAAAAAACTAGTACAAAAAATTTGTTCTTGTAAGGTGGGAGGAGCTTGAAAGTATGTGTCTAGTAGCTTAGATATTTTTATTTTATTTTAAAGCTCTTTTTGTCACTATTGTTTTTTTAAAGCTCTTTTTGTCACTATTGTTGTTTGTTCCAAATGCGGTTTCTAAATATATATTTGTTTTTTTAAGCTCCTTTGTCACTATTGTTGTTTGTTCCAAATGTGGTTTCTAAATAATATTTTCGAGTATTATATAGATTTCTAAATATATATTTTCTAGTATTATATAGATTTCCAAATATATATTTTCTATTATTATATAGATTTGATTAATATTGAAGAAATCCTATCACAATTATAAGTGATATGCTTTGAAAGTATGTGTCTAGAGTGAATGGATGAGTACATGGATCTCATTTGTATTGTTTCTGGTATCAATATTGAAAAATTTGTGTTCTATATTTTTTTTTGTACAAAGAAGGATTTTGAATTATTTATGCAACGACTTTTCTATTTTAAGGTTGATAGCTTGGAAGATGGATTAAAGTACTTATCAATTTTTTCTGAAAATGGCATGGTGCCAACACATTTGAAGAAAGTCTAAAGGACTAGTTAGTGAGGGATAATTTATGCCATGAGCTTCCTACATTTGTCGCTTGGTCCATTTGGAAGCACCATAACATGGTTTTATTTAAAAACAAGCCTAGGAATTTGTTGAAAGTTCGTCACTCAACGATGGTATTGTTTTAAGAATATCAACAACGATCTAAAGGTCTTTGAAAGAGATTGGCCATCCCTCCTCTTATTGACTCGAATTTCCCCCTTTCCTTTTTTGATGGAGCTCCTCAATTGGAAGGGGAGGTTTCTGGTGCTGTAATGATTATGAAGCTAGCTCCCCAACACTTTTATAAGCTTTGGATGGGATGTGGTGGGGGAACAAACTCCCAAAAGCAAATTTCTTGCATTATGTTTCCTTCTTCACTTTGCAACTTACCTCGAGATTATGGATTTGTCAATTGTTGGTGACTCGAAGGTCATTTTGTACTGGGCACAACAGAATTGCAAACTGCAGGTTGTGGATTTGAACGGTTGGCATGACATATTCAAGCGTCTACAATCTAATTTCCTAACCTTCGGTTTCACCATATTCATCGTGAATTCAATTCAGAAGCTGATAGCTTATCTAAGCGAGCCCTCTTTTCCGAAGTGGGCATCATATTTTTTGAAGAGTGACATGCATAATCTATGCATGCATAGAGATGTTCCCATCCTTTCTTTAAACGGTTTTGTATTTGCTAGATGTATCCATTTAAAGAACTGCCATGAAATGGAATACTTAGTAAAATTCCATATTTCCTTTGTGTCTTTTTGAATGCTATTGCAGTGATTTTCATAACTATACCATCCTATATGAGAATCAATAATTTTGTTAATGTTGATAGATAAAAGGAACTCACTATTAGAAGAATAGATGAAGGCAAGTTTATTGACCTTCACGTGTAATTGAACCCATCCAGATTATCTCTATATACTATGATTTCAAAATGGAATATCAAATATAATCTTTTCCGTGTAAAAAAAAAGTATGTGTCTAGTAGCTTAGACTTTTCTAGCTCTTTAATCAATGTTGTTCCAAATATTTGTTTTCTACTATTATATAAATTTGACTAACATTAAAGAAAATCTTATCACAATTATATGTGACATGCTTTTATTTTAATGCATTTGGTCTTCGAAAAGTGTAATGTAAGTTTCCTTACGTTTGTTTTAGAAAACCACAATCATAGGTCAATCCAACTTGTCAAGTTAACCTTAGAACCATAATGCTTGGGATCATGCTTATATATATATATATTACTTTGATTAAGATACTTTATTTTAAAATATCAATTATTTTATTATTATTTATCTATCATATTAAATTATTATACATATATTAATTATTATAATTTTGACCTGTCTAAATAAATAAATAAATGAATATAATATAATATATATATAGATGGATGGATGGATGGTTGGAATCATGTCTAAAATGTATGTACCGTTGTACCTCTTTCTTACCTTTCGTCAAAGTCTTTTATGTGAAAGAATAACCATTTTCTCAATGTTGTATAAAAATATTGTATTCTAAAATAGCTATTAATACATTTTAATAAAATGAAGTGCATTGCAAAGTTTTTGGAACTATATGTATATTTTGCAAGTAAGATATTAGAGGTTGTTTGTTCACCTTGATTTGGTTTTTGTTTTTTTAAAATATATTGATTTTTTGGAAATCAATTAAATGAAATTAATTAAAAGTGAATGTTATACAATTTTATTTTATTTTAGATTTAGGTAAGTTGGTTATTAGTGGAGATTATTTAGGTAAGGTTTAAGTTTAAGTTTAATTAGTTTGATCATAAACACTAAGTTGAGTGTAACAACTTGGAAACCATATTTAATAGGAAATTTGGGCCTTAATCTAGGGTGGAGACATCCCATATGGGGAATACCTACCTTTTCAATCAAAACATAATAGGTTGATTCCTTATTAGGGATTTTGAACCTAGGCGGGGAGAGTACAAAACCTACCTCTCAACCATTCAAGCTATCTATGTCGCGACTAAATTGTGGTTGTAGTGATAACAATTCGTGTCTGTCCTGAAGGACGATAAGAAGGTGGGCTTTGATCCACTTATGTGTGCATAGGGATTTCAATGCAAACTTCACACTTTTGACCACTACCTCTAGGCCCCCCCATGGAAAACTCAAGGGTCAAACACCCCCATGGGAATTGAGAAAGTGGGCATCATATTTTTTTAAGCCATGGGAATTAGTAATTGGAAAATATTACCTGGGTGAGGCACACGTTCAAATTCATATAGCTACCACTATAAAACAAGACCATATCTAACAAACCACAAACAACAAGCCAAATATACCGATAACTCATTACTTAACAAAGGCCAATATATCTCAAGGTGCACCTAAAAGGACCTCTATCCCAGGGAGCGTCTAGCTATCACAACGAGTCAATGTCTATTTTGTTAATGGGTTAATAACTTGATTAGTAGGGAGACAACTTCTCAATTTCTTTATATATATAACACTCAAATTTCAAGTAATGATTGCAGATGAAGGTACCACAAATTACTAAGGTAAGTGCCATAGTATTAAGTGTTGGACATGTGTTGTAGTCTTTGTAGTTTCACAGAGCATTTTTGGGTTTTGTTTTGAGCTATATTTGACCCATAGTTATGTGTCTAATTGTAAACTAATTATGGTTAAGGAATTTGGTTGTGAAACCCGAATTAGGGTTTTGGATGCTATAGCACTGTATTGTAAACATAAAATATAATACAATGAGATAGAGAGTGGATAAACTCTCATGAATGTTGGTTTTCCTCCTTTTAACTTTTGGGTCTCCAGGGTAAATATCAATGTAATGTGTGTGATCCATTGTTAAATGTTATGTGTTTACATTCTGTTGGCTCTAGGGGAAGTTAGGCAGAATTTGGTTGGAATTCTGGCAAAGTATGAAGACAGTCAGGTCCCAGAAAGGTAGAAGGAAGATGCGACAGAAGTAGATGAGGAAGGAAGAAGGAATTGCGATAGAAGAAATCACGAAAGAAAGAGTAGACACAAGAAGATATTGTGATAGAAAAGGATATCACGACACAAGAGGAAGTTGCGACACAAGAGGAAGTGTGACAGAAGAGGAAGTTAAGACAAAAGAAGAGTTCGGCAGTAGAAGATCTCTCGACATAATAGAAGTCACGCCAGAAGGAAAAGATGCGATAAGAGGAGTTGTGACAGAGGAAACCATGTCAGAAGGCATGCAACGATGCAATAGATGGAAAACGACAGTTCAGAAAGATCATGGGTACAAGGTCGGCTAGAGTTGGTGAATGTCACATGTATGAAAGCATCTTTGTAATTTAGGCCATTAGTGCATATTGACATGTGTTACTAGAATAGGAATGGCAACTTGTTGGCTAACTGTATGAAGTCGACTGAGAGAAACATGTAAGAGTCTATAAGAAGGAAGAACACAGGTTCTGTGCGGGTTACTTGCTTGCTTACTCAACCAATTAGTTACTAGGTTTCTCAGTTACGCACTCACTTTTGGATCGGTTATGCTTTGATTAGCTTGAGGAAGGCCGGGTTGATTCAGGATGTGTGTGGATAAAAATTAGAGTCAAAGAGTCAATATTCGTAGAGTCATAGAGAAGATCAAGTTGATCTATGTTGTGTGCGGGTCAACAATAGAGTCGAATAGTCAAGAGTCGTAGAGAAGATCAAGTTGATCCAAGATGTGTGCGGGTCAACAGTAGAGTCGAAGAGTCAAGAGTCGTAGAGTTATAAAGAAGTTGAGTCGATCCAGGATGTGTGTAGATCAAATAGTAGAGTCAAGTAGAGAAGAACCAATGACTTAAGACCATAGAGCACGAGAGGAGAGAGGAGTCCATATAGATCAGAGACAAAGATCTAAAATAGAGTTTGCAGCTCAGTGCGCAGACAAAAATGTGTCAAATATTTCTCATGCCAGATGAAGAGCGCCTTTGTGGGTTTTCCCGGATGGGTTTCCACGTTAGCTACTGTGTCAAATGTGTAAACGATGAATGTATTTGAGTCACATGTATGTTGCGGTGAATGAATGTTTATGTATTTTCTTACAATTGAGTTATATGCATCCGTTGCGTTGTGGTAGTTGGAATCGCCTATACTCCATGATATTTATTGTTATAGTATATGTTGATGGTTGAATAGAGTTGCATCTTAATTGTGCATAATCAGTATAAGTAGCTCGCCCCCTCAGCTTCGGTTGAGCGCCTTGGTATACTTCCAAGGGAAGAGAAATCCCCCACCCAATTGCGAAAACATGGTTTTGGTAGTTACCCATAAGAGAGATATCTCGGGTGAGACGACACCTGCGTCGTAGGTGTTGTCGACTGAGACTTGCTCTGTTAGGTCGATATATTGGGCTTTGTTGCGTGCAAAGGAGGGACTGAACTTGGGTCGAATGACCAACATATGGTTTCGTTACTGGGACTATGAATCATTGTGGGGGGGGGGATATGTTGTGGCATTCGACAAAGCCTGAAATCCAATATTGGGTGGATTTTAAAGCATTAGAAATTGTGCAAGAAGAGAGTAAAGGACCTCAGTTGAATCCAACAGAGTGGTTGGGTCGATACGTTTATACATATATCCATGAGATTTTCTTTTATGAGTTTCCTATTGTGTTACATGAGTGGTTATCGAAGTTAGCCACCCAACAAAAAAATTTTCAAGGAGGAGAATCGACGGAGTGGAATCGTCAGCTGATTCAGCGGTTGAAGAATGTTAGCAACCCTGTGTCGAGGGTTGTTGATTTTTGGGTAGATAGTATTTTGCAAGGTTATATTACTGAGTTTGCTGTCAACATGATAACACCATATAGTGAGGTAGAAATAAATTTTTTCCAAGGACCCCGATGAGGATACTTGTAATCTTTGAAAACTTGGATAAAGATGCTGGTATGCGAAAAAGGAATCCTGAGAATGTGACAGTTAGAAGAACTGTGCACAGAAAAGTGGATATGTAGCAGACGAAGTGTGTGAAAAATGGAGCAAGCTAAGCTGAAATGTTCCCCGACGATAGTGGAATTGAACTAGAGGTCATATATTTTTGATAAGTGGAAGAATATTTCGGTCAGGAAAGAGAAGAAAGACTGTGACAGGAAGATAAAGTTGTAGTACGACCACTAGTACAAAATGAGAAATTAATGACTAAAATCAGGATATAAACGACTATTTTTGAGTGAACTACTGATAGTAGCTGATTTCCACTATCCTATAGCTTGGCTAACTTAGTCATATTTCACGTAGTCATTAATAGATTGACTTATTAGTTATTGATTTAGTCACGGATTTAGTCACTGATTGCAACAATTAATGACCAAATATACAACTAAATAAACTACTAGATGATAACATATTAATGACTAAGCTAAATACATCTAAGGTATGGGAAATTAACTACTAATAGTCATATACATGCGAATTTAGTCATTTTTGTAGTCACAAATTTAGGATAGGGCACGGAGGAATCGAACCACCAACTTCCTGCCTATAATTAGGTAGGTGCTCTACCATTGAGCTAGCACCCTTTAAGAAGTTGTTATTGCTTGAAAATGATGATATTAAAACAAATTTTGTATCATTCAAGCATACACAATAATGATTATCAAGTTATTAAGTCTGGAATTGGGTCAACACAATTACACACTTAAAAAATGAAAATTTTTACATACAAAAGCATTTGTTGCACTTCAAACCTTGGGCTTGAAAGATTTGAAGCCAGGGAAAAATGAGCTAAACGTGTTATCGTACAAAGAGTTTCTGTAGCATTAGTATGTACTTCAGGGGAATTCTTCTTTGCAATATAGCCAACAAACTAAATTAGTGAACATACTTGACTCTCTTAACCCAAAGAATATATTAACAACAAACTAAATCACAAACATAACATAGAATATGAGATTTGAATGACGAGAAAGAAAGAAAGAATGATTCAATTATTTTCTATTGGAAGCCAAAAAGCAGTTAATGGTACTGTTAAGCACATAAGTATAATCCGTCTATATACACACTGAAGACTCCAGTGATATATTGCCTAGCACATATACACATGTTTCCTTATGGAGGAAGGACCTAAGAATCCAAGACCAGCTACACTCATCCAACATACTTACAGGTGAACTCAACTTGTCTACAATCATTTCAAGCAAGTTAGTATCAGCTAGCCATTGCATAGCATCATCGGTATACATATGATCATCTGCTCCAACTAGACGAATTAAAATCTGTATATAAAATGAAGATCATAATTAGACACATATTTTGAACCAAAATTGGAATGCCTGCTCAGATAATAAAACAAAGAGGTAAACATTAACATTTGCAGCAGAATATGACAACATTGATATTTGTAGAAAACTAAATAAACAAGGATATTGCAAAAAACTATTGAATAAATGAGTGCAAAATATCACAATAAAAATATGTATGCTATATAGTAATCTACAAACTGCATAATTATTAGTATTACAACTTACTAGTAACTAGTGTTTATGATAAACTAATTCCTGAGAGCTATGTACAATTTTCCCTACCTGGCATATCCATTCATGTTACCAGAGAGAACGAAATACCTTTGTGATGGATGTGATACCAATTAAGTCAACCAATTTACGGAATATCTCTTGGCGTGCCTTTACATCACATCTATTCCAAAACATTTACATCACATCTATTTCTGGACCTCCTTGGTTGTAGTGCTTGTTGAGCAAGAAACAGAGAGGGAACATAGAAACAACTAATATTCAATTAAACAGAAATCTAAATGCAACAGTATCAGGTCAAAAAAAGATATTTCCAAGATAGCCCTTATGGCCACATGAATAGGAAAAACAAATATACAAAACAATCGATTAGATCATTTGTTGCAGAAGCATGCAAAGTATTTCAAAGCACTTTTGTATACAATAGCATATGGAAGGCCTAGAAGGCCATCAACTCCAGGCTCCATTGGAAAGATTCTCTTCATTCAAAACTCTCTTTCAATGATCATGTCCTTTGGTGTTCGTTGTTGTCCTCTTCAATAACAACCCTCCACTTGAAACAAATTGTTTTTTTTTCCAATTGATTGTTCAAGAAAGGCCTGCAAAAGGTCATTGATCTGTTTAACTCCCAGGCAAGAGATTGGAAAAGCTGGCCAAACTTGAAAGGGAGTTGGCCAACCCTGACATACTAATCTTGGACAAGGTTAAAAGGCTTGTCCCTGGCATCTCTTTATTAAAATTGGATTGCATGTTCTCATGCTTTGGTGGAGGGACTGATGCTGGAACCGGTTTAAGGCCTTTAAGAATTACAAGTTTTCTCATGGCTATTGTTGGTTATGTGCAAAGATGCTAATTGACAATAGGATCAATAAGATTTGGTGTCTTAAATAAATAAATAAAGGCATGGTTATTTTGAATCTCACCCTTGTGGAAATCTTTCATTGAGCCAAAAGTTACAATCTTTGCTTGGTCCCTAATGTTGCTGGGCATAGGCTTGGGAAATACTAAATAGGTTGCACTATTTGCGAATATCACAACCCAAGTGTCTGATCTATGGAAAAAATGAGACTAGAAGCATGCTTTTTTGGTACTATGCATTTTCTCAAGCATCCTGGGAATGGGCCTACCTTCTTTGTAGTTAAATCCTTCCTTTTCATTTTTTTTGGAAAGCAGTCCTCCTGGGGGATAAGATTCCTCAGCCCATTGAATTCAAAGCATCTTGGCAGCATCTTCAACATGAAGGTTTTTCTTTTTCTTTTTCTTTTTAATAATTTTAAAATTAAAGGAATGAATGTTAAAAGCTGTTAAGGATGAGAGTAATTTCACGTAGTTTAACAATTCAGTGATCTATGCTAATTTGCACTTGCAGATCTCCATCCAGTTTCAAAAGGTGTAGGAAAAGATGGATCATTTTCCCCACTTGATTGATTTTTTGGGTGGGGGAGGTTGGAGCTTGGTCAGTTAGCCCCTGGAATCCACCTCTCTTGTGTCTTGAAAATTGATGTCCCCCCCATGAACCAATAGTAGAAGAATTTATCCTTTTTCTCTGACTGCATCACAAAATCCACAAGGTCAGGATGATCATATAATAAGTGTTGAAGATGTTTTCAAAATTCCTAAGCAACTAGAAAGCATAAATTTAAAACTATGATTTGTCAAGACACATGCGAAAGTGTAGCAACCTACAAATATTTTATGCCTCATATGCACCTAATTACTAAATTAGGTGTCAATTTCATACTCCTTTTAAAATATGTTACCTTCTTATTTCTTGCTGCATCTTATGCTTGTTTAACAAGTGTTGTTCCCTCATTGGTAACATGCTAAAAGGCATAGAAAATTGCCAGGAAAACAAATTCTGAAAAAGGTCCTATTTTCTCAAAACATCATTTTGAGTTCTAAAAAGCCTCTCATATAGGGCAATTTTCCATCAAGTAGCAAAGCAAAAAGAACTTAAAGAAGTACTTGTTTAAACAATTGGGCCATTGGTTCTAGACCTTTTGGTATCCTATAGAACAACCTATACATTCTTGAAAGGTCATCCATATGCAGTGAATACTCACTTTCAATTCATAATGTTCACTAGAAGAAAACATACTAGGGACTTTATATTTGTACATCGCAAAGCCATGTATCAAATTCATACTTTCCCATCCTTTACCAAGGAATCACACCCTGAATGTTTCTTCAAAATTAGCTGATTTTCATACTAGGAAAGGAGTTCATGCTCTACTTTCTACACAGAAATATCCAAAAAGTGAACCAAAAAATGAAGGGAGGAAGATTGAACTAAAACAGTCAAAAAAATTTGGTGTTCTGTTACATGAGTGATTGAATTTTAAATTAAAAATGAGAAAAATGTTTGACAGCAAGTTATGCACTCACAAGAACTCTTTCAAATGGAATCTTAACCCTATTAACTTTTGCTCAGTGTCTACATGTAAATAATGACTAACTCTTTCTTTCTCAAGCTTCAAGCATTCTTCGGCGTGTAGGAAGATACACATTTTTATTTAGTTTATTGCTCTTTTCAACAAGTGTTTACATATAAATTTGCATGACAAAAACCAAATTTAGGGAAGACCTTGAGCATATAATCTGGACATGAATTTTACAGAATCCATGAAGCAGCCTTTCAAGAGTAGTATGTAGCAATGTCTTCCAACATGGCTGATTCAAAGTCTGTCTCATAGTAATCCATGTTATCCATCCCAATATACATGAATATGCCCAAAACATTTTTCAGTAGAGCACGATCTATCTATTCTCCCTCACGTTCTCGATTAATCTAAGACAATCAACATAAGCAATATATATCTAAGGTTACAAATCATGTAAAACGAAAAAAATACCTTGTCAACAAATAGAACTTACTGTTATTTTTAGCTTGGCTGAGATCAAGAACATACCAGTGAAATCACTACATTTCTTACAGTAGTCTTCAGTTCCTGATAAACCTGCAAGGAAAAGGAAAAGACATCGATTTTTTAAATTTTACATTTTCTCAAATTTAAGAAAAAATGTGTTTTTGTTAATCCCAAACTATTAGAAGGGTGGAAACCAAAACATCTTGGATAAGCACATAATTATTAGGTCACAAAAACAGATAATGCCAACTTCCTTCAATGATGAACGAGAGCCTTTTGAGGTGAAGAAGCAAGACAACCAATGGATAATTATCTTGTGATTATTCCATTGATTCATGATTTCCCTCAACATAAAAGAGCGGGTCTCGGCTTCCAGGATAATCCACTCAACCACTGTGTCTTACAATAGTTATATCTCATGGTTAGCTGGAGGCATGGAACACCCATGTGAATGGTTCAAGCAAAGGTTATGGTTTTGTAAAATTTGATAATCATCAAGCACAATGAAAATACGAAGAAGTAGGAAAATAATGGGGCTCCAACTCATATTATTACAGAATTTGCTTAATTGTTGCAATTCCACATTGCTACCTATTTTGATAATGAGCTTCCTGGTCATCCAAGGGTAAAGAATCCTTCTTCATGATTGTTGTTGACATATCTAGTTTGTAACTTTGTTTTATGAACCAAATTATTGTTTTATGCTTGTGGCCATCAGACAACCCAATGATTAGGATTACCCATTAAGTCCTTATGCAGTAGACTGAAGGCCAAGGAAGGTCGCATTAGAGGGAATTTAATGGGGAAACGTGTAGATTTTTCTGCACTTACAAGTATTACTCCTGATCCAAATATCAACATTGACCAATTAGGAGTTCCTTGGAGTATTGCACTGAACTTGACGCATCCATAAATTGTGACTTCATATAACATGGAGAGGTGTGATGTGAATAACATTAGGATATTCTTCTCTTTGAAGTTTAAACTCTACCTGCTGCACATGTATTATATTAGATATTACACTAATTCTATGTGCATGGATGAAACAGATTAAAGGAGCTTGTTGAATATGGTCCTCATCCTCCTCTAGGGAAAATTGGTGCTAAATACATTATCAGGGAGGATGCCCAGAGACTTGATCTTTGGTACTTGAAGAAGAGCAGTGGCCACCATTTAGAGTTAGGTTATAAGGTAGACATTAATTTTAGTGATTGTTCCATTTTTTCCAACGTTATTCAGAAATATACTTATCCAACATGTTTTTCATAGGTGGAGAGACATTTGAATGATGGAGACTTTGTTCTTTTCAATCGACAACCTAGTCTACATAAGATGTTTATCATGGGACAAATGATCAAAATTATGCCATACTCAACATTTCGACTGAACTTGTCAGTCACGTCACTGTATAATGCTGATTTTGATGGAGACGAAATGAATATGCATGTACCCTAGTCAGTTGAGACGAGAGCAAAAGTCTTGGAACTAATGATGGTGCCAAAGTGCATTGTCCCTCCTCAGTACAATAGGCCAATTATGGGTATTGTCCAAGACACTCTTTTGGGCTGTCAGAAGGTGACTAAAATAGATAAATACATAGAGAAGGTGAGTATTACCTGAATTCTATGTTAATCACCTATAGCCATTGCATTTTGCATGTTCAAGAGTTATTTCATGATGACAATCTTGGTGTTGTTTGGGCAGGATGTCTTTATGAATATTTTAATGTGATGGGAGGATTTTAATGGAAAATACCTGCTCCGACGATTTATAAGCCAAGGCCAATTTGGACTGGCAAGCAAGTATTCAACTTGATTATTCCAATGCAGATTAATCTTATAAGATATTATGCATGGCATTTAGAGTCTAAATCAGGAGTTATTAGACCGATATATTGTTGTATGTATTGAGAAAGGAGAAGTTATCTCAGGCACGCTCTGTAAGAAAACCCTTGGAACTTCTTCAGGAAGCCTTATTTATGTGATTTGGTATACCTTCGTGTTCAATTTTTTTTTGTTTTCTTTGTTGTGCAGTTTTTCATGTAGGATAACATCTACGCTGCATCATTAAAAAAGGAAAATAACTTGAATATAGATAACATACTATGATTTCAAAACGATTTTGGTTAGTTTGAGAAATTTCTATATTATTTGGTGGGTGGCTACCATATGCAGTTATAGTGTTATTGGTATGAGCCTTATAATGCCATCTTTTGCATTTTACAGGGAAGAGGTTGGTCTAGATGCAAATTGATTACATTACATGGCAACTGAGGAAAACAGATTTCCTCCTTAAGTAGATCACCTTAGAAACCTCTTATTTATACAATGAAGTGAGTACAAGACACAAATCACAAATGATGGATACACATCCTCCCAATGTAGGGAAAATCCAAACCTTAGTTTGTCCTTGTAATTGTTCAACTCCGTTATCTATATGCTATAATAAGCAAATCAATCACATTACATGGAAATTCAGGAAAACAAATTCTTCCTTGTGTAGATCACACTAGAAACCTCTAGAAACTATTACAAATTTTAGAAAAAAAATCAAATTTAAATTTAAAATAGCATAGACATGATGTAGAAAAGAATGAAAGAGACAACTGCTATATGGATTGGGTCCAAATTCAAAAAATATCCATAATATTTCATTATGAGAAAAGTTTAGGAATACTCAGGACGTCGATGAATGCTGAAAACATTCAGAAAAGACAAACTTGTCTGACCTCAAGATTTAGGTGGTTTTGAACAAGGTCTACAGTACTCTGTATGATCTCTCGTCCCTGCACAAACAATTTCAAACTTCACTCATATATTGTGTTGTGAAATCCCAATAGCTCAAAGCAGGAAGTGCTTTCACTTACCTGTGAGGTGATAAGATTTGCAAGAGGATTTGCATAAAATATCAAGTTTGTGAATCCTAAGCAGCCATACATACTGCAATATACAACATGTGAAAACATTGAACTTGTCAACTTCAAGTGACCTCACCAATAAATCTTGGAAAAGAACATAAATGCAAATGTGGTATGACTTGAAAATCATAAGAGAGAATAAACATGTTAGCAGTGAGTTTCAATGCTTGCTGTTGAATATCTAGTTGTTGGTATTTAGAGGATCTGATGTGTTTTTTAGCCATAAATTCACTTGTCTCCTCTTTCCAACTGAATTTTTCAATCACTGGACATTAAAGGCAATAAACACAGTAAACAAATAGGCTTCACAAATCAAAGTGTATGAGAAAGACATTTCCCCATTGTCAGCAATTGAAAACAATCATACATCACGGACCACAGTCACCCATTTAATAAATTGACATTCACATGCACATAACACCTATGCTATTAAAATTTGTGTTACAGAAGGCAATTACTGTATTCCATATCTCAAACTTATTGCATTATATTTTCCAAAATAATACATCCACAGTAAACATGCCACGAGTCTACATATAAAAGTGGAATTGATGAAAATTAACATTAAACCCACACAAAGAGTCATCCAATTATCTAAAACAATTCAGTACAAATCATTAATTAGCATCAACAAATGTAAGTACTTAAAGAAAAATTAGGACATATACATAATAATAATAGCCACAAACAAGCAATTCAACTTTAGCCACAATCTGAAAAGGATTGCAATTTTCTTTAAATTTACCTAAGAATAACACCAGATAAACATTCTACTATGGGTTAAAGAGTACTAATTGGAAATTTGGAATACAATGGTCCTGTTTCTAGGATATGTTGTCGTCCAGAAATTTATCATGAGATAATCAAATTGTCTAGAGAGATCAAATCCTTCAGAATATTTTTGTCATGGACCTAACTAGATTTCTCAAATTTCAACATATTAAATAGTTATCATTTGCAACTACAATTCCTAATATTATTAAAAGGATGCCTCGTTGAAATCAAAGATGTTGAAGGAAATAAATGAATAACCAGACAAAGCATAAGGAAAGAGGAAAGAGATCAAATGCTTCCTTATGTGGGCATCAAAAGGCAACTTTTTATCCTCTCTTCCAATTATATTTGGCTCAAAAAATAGTCTTTATATTGGCTACATCGTTCCAAATAATTGTACCAATTGTATTAGAGGTCCCAAGACTAGTATACTTATGGAAGAACTCTAGATAAGTTGTAGGTTAGTAAATTAGGTATAGAGACATCAGAAGGACGCTCAACAGTTGTAAAGCAAACATTATATTCCTGCCAACTAGGAAATTTGTATGTTGATCACACACGTGTTTGACTAATATACCAGTTCATAAATACTATACCGGAGGAAGAACATTGAACAAGAAAAAGAATGATGATAGAATATTAACATTGTAATTGCAATCAAGTGGTTAGTAACAAGTTTCGATAAATAATAAATACTGCAGTATTTGTTCAAAACTGTAATGCTTGTCCCATTCTATAATAATATGAGTCGGAGCCCCATTTTGTAATAATATGAGTTGGAGTCCATATGCTGCTCATAAGTTCTTAGGTCACACACAATGGCTTGTTAACTACTGGCTGCTACAACATGGTTTCGGTATTGGTATAGGATACACAGTTGCTAATTCTGCAACCATGGAGGTTATCAATGAAACAATATCAAAAGCAAAGAATGAAGTCAAACAACTTATTAAGTCTACTCAGGAGAAACAATTAGAGGCAGAACCCGGTCATACCATGATGGAGTCCTGTGAAAACAGAGTCAATTAGGCACTCTTGAATCTATTACAGAGATTTTTGTTCTCTAGGATTTATTATTTTCTACCTCTCAATAGTGTACCCAAGTACCCTATTTCAAAAAGTGGCATCCCCATCCCTGTCCTTGTTCCTGTACCCACGTTTCCTGGCAACTTAGTCAAATACATAAAATTCCCGTTAATGACAGTTTTTTTTCTTATCTACTCCAAAATATATGAATAATGATTGTTGCAGAAAATCTAGAATATTGCATGGAGGGAGCATGTCAACTTCAAGATATTCTCATGCTCAGCATTTGAACATGATTTGCAATCATTTTTAGGGGGATGCTTTTGGATGAAAGCATTTATAGCTCTTAAGAAAATAGCACAAAGGCCTGGAAATATACAGATCGTCCCAAGATAGAATTGAATTGGGTAATACATAAAATTGAATTCAAAGCCTGCATATCAAGGGATCAGAATCACAAACTTCAACACCTATAGAAACCAAAATATAAAACATAAATTCCATAAAATATTACCTTAAAGGTTTACTCTAACAGGAATCCAGAGTTGATGTGAAAAATTTAGTCCTAAATGGTTTTTGGAGTCAATGTGAAAAAGCTTATCCTAAGTGAATCCATAGTTGATAAGAAAAAGCTTGTTGGTGATAATAAAGCTATATCAGTAAAATCACGCAATAAAACATGAAGTGTGAATAGGATTTTTGAGTATTTCTTAGATCAATAACAAAAAAATCTACCAAATAGAATTTAGATACAGGTGGAGCATTTTCAAACTATTGATTAGTAGATCTAAATATCTGGCAATGAAAAAGACATGCTGATACACTAACATAATTAAAATCATCATTCTAAACCCCAATAAATGATACAACGCCAACAACAGAGACATGGATTTGAAAGCTCAGTTGTTCTTATCAAAAGTTGAACAACAAAGTGGAAACCCCACATTATTATGCTTTGTCTATGAATTTCAAATCATGACCCACTTCCAAAATCAAGCTATGCAAAAGGTATATAAACATGTGCCAACCTTGTTAGATAAAATTAAATAAACCTAAAAGTAAATTGAAGAGGATAGGAGTGGTGGAAATACACATAAAGGGATAAAGAAAAATGTGGGTTTCCATTGAATCGAGGCCTCCTAAGGGTTTCCCACTACAAGATCATATATGAAGCATTTAATAAGAATAATAAGACTGCAACAGAAGATCATGTACGAAGCAATAAATAACCATAAAAATATCTTTAAAGCTGAGAAAGCACATAACAAAAAAATACCTACAAGGCAGAACAACTGCACTTGCTATCCTTCTCTAGTTATCTCTCTCGTGTCTTGCTAACATTGGAAATGTAAAAATTACAATTTCCTTAAACATTCAAATATATAGATAAACTATAAATGCAACAACCCAGTTTTCCCAGATTTAACACAATTCCAGTTCCAAGATGGAAGAATGTGTAACCACCCTATTCTTCTGCATTCTGTTCCCGTTACAAGAAAAGATTGCATGTTGCAAGAGGTTCAAAACTCTGACTCATTAGGAGACATTAAATATGAAGGGTGCATTTAAATCCTTTCATAGACTACAGAAGCTACATATAGATGAGTCAACTTGAACAATTAAATACATACAACTAGCAACTAGGTTTCCATGACTATTAAAAGTCAACATTATTCCTTGTTACTGCGAAATGGTAAGTAATCGTGTTAACGCAAATGCAGGGATGGTGACTGAGTGCAGGAATGACAAATATCCCCACGAAGATAAATCAAAACCTAATAACTCATAGACAGATGGAAAGACTGAGTAACTGTGTTAACATAAATGGAGGGAATTGCCGCTAAGAACTCACCAACAGATTGGAAATTCTAAGTAGCTGGGTTAAAACATAAATGCAGGGAAGGCCGCTGAGAGCAGAAGTTTCTTGAGGATGTATTTCCAAGTAAAACAGATTAAGATTTAAATTATTAAAACTATATAAATCAATATCTATAAGTAAATGGCATTGTATTGACAAAGCTAAGCATATACTTCAAATAGAAGTGTAAATTAACTAAATAAAAAAACAAGTTTGTGAGGGCATCATACATGTGGGAAAAGTGCAAACAAACAATTACATTTTGTGGAAGTGTGAATGCACAGATGCATTGTACAATCGTTCTAGAGACTGGTAAGGCATTCAAACAACCACTACAACCAATATTGAGCAGTCATTTTGTGGAATTGTGAATGCACAGATGCATCCCGATGTTTCCTTTTTTGAGCCTGTAGACAAAAGGTCCCCCATGTTCTACTGATAAGGGGGCAGGTAATTGAGAAAACAATCATTGACAGACAGTTTGGAAGTACGAATTGTTGACAGTTGGCCAACAACACCTCCCTGGGGGGAGGAAGCTAAGAGATTTTCCAGGGTTGGATGTTAATATCACAAGATAAAAATACTAAATACACAGTTAAATTTGTCAAGATGAACATAATTAGATTTAAAGAATTAGCACAATGTGGCATAAATTACAACCATAAAATCATTTGTTGCAGTTTGTTTGCATTTAAATATTTATGGAAAGCTTATAAGCTGATCTTAAATGCAGGGAAGACATTGGAATAAGGGATATCATTTGGTAAAGACAAAGTGGTTCAAGATTGTACATTACAGCAAGATAAACAAGCTGTAGCTGAAGATGTTTTTGAACTTCTAAACACTGTTAATGCTTCTTTATGTAAGATTAAAGGATTGTGTATGCTTGTAGCAAGAAAAATTATTTCGGCTGGACGACTATGGGGTTGCTTAGCTGTTGGAGTAATGGATATCATATGGTAAATCTATAGTAGTTTAGGTTTGTACATGGAAACATAGAAAATACGATTTAGTAAGGTAAATTCCGGCTTCACAAATTGGGTATCCTATATGTGCATCTCTTCCATTCAACAATCATGGAACCTCTTTTTCCTGTTGCACATCTGCAAGTAGGCACATGCCAATAAAACACTAACAATGGTCACTTGGCTTTAGCTTTTGGGTTTTAGATCCTCCTCTTTCATTTAACAAAAGAGCTTCAACGTGACTCTGGGACTTGTTGCAAATGTTGATAGTAAGGATCCAAGTATCTAATTAATGGTATAAAATGAATATGAATTGGAGAGAAGCCATTACTTACCTCGGTGGCCATAAAAATTGCAGTATAAATCCCTGAAACCTCTATTGCGTAGCCTCTCCCCCATGTTGGATTCTGAATCAATGTGGCTTGATTTGATATGCACAAGTCAGATGCGAAGTATACATTTGATAATTGCCCTAGTTCAATTGCTTGAATGGATGTTTCTGTTGCATATAGTTCAAAGGTCGGTTCAAAACCCTATTTATCCTTCATGTGTGATACAACATGGTACATCTGAGGGATTGGAAGGTGACCTGGCATGAAGCATTGCTTCATATTTGTCTGTGATTCAGTCTTGGGATTATTCTTAAAACCTCCCTCAGTATATATTTCCATGTCATATGTGCCAAATATCATTTTCTCAATCAATGACGGGTCCTCGACAACAAATACAACATCATCAATTTGAATAACATTAGTGGGAGATTCGATAGGCGGTGAAAGCACTCTGCTGGGCCGACACCGACACTGAGAGATGACAGCTCTCTTCTCTCATCATCTGTTGTGGGAACATGGAATTAAGAGTTTGAATGGGTGCACCTCACATTGCTAAAGGCTCAAACTCCTTGACTTGGCCAAAACTCTTTTTTCAAACGCGGGATCAAAACCATTGAGAAATTCTCGCTTCGACATGACTTTTTATAGTGGGGGGCCACCATGGAATAATGCAGATTCCCATTGAGATCAAGATTCAAAGTGAATAATGCATCGTATAATAGCATATATTACTTGTAGTGAGTAACGAAAGGTATAAGTGGATATCTGTAATCTCCACCAATGTTGTTTCCGTAGCTGGCTCTATTATTGGTGTTTCCATGGGGTCAACTGATTCAGCTGTTATCTGCTCTTTGATCTCCATGCATAACCAACAAAGTATTCTTCTTATGTTGTTGTTGGGAGTCTGGACCATTTGTGGGTCTCAGCTCAGGGTGTAGTTTCCGACAACTATCCTATATGTGGCCATCTGCATTACAGTGCGTACAATGTTTGTTCAGTTTTTGGTTTTTTGTGGCAACTGCAGACATATTATTTTCTTAACTTTTACGCTTATTATTTTAACCTTTAGGGTTTTCTTGCAACTCTGGTGTCTGTTTTGGGTCGAAGGCGAGATCAAAACCCTGTTAAAATTCTTTTTTCAATTTGAAAAATGTATTCTTCACACATTGCTAAAATTTGTGGTGCCAAAACCTTTACTATAGAATTGGAATCGAAAGTAATTAGTTGTATTATATTTTTTTCAATTTTGATTATTTGATTTATATATATAATTTTTATTAATATTTACCAATGAAAATATAAAATGAAATAACTATTCTATTATGTTTTTAGACTTTAATATTAATATAAATTAATTATATTATATAGGATACATTATAACTATAACTATATGACATATTAATACTTATGTTAATATATATTAAAACAAGAGTTATGAGGTAGAGTTTTTGTTAAAAGGTTGCTTTGAAATTTGGAAACTTGTACATTTTTTAAAAGTTATTTCTAAATTTGGAAACTTGATATAATGAATAAATTATAGAATCATTGTTTCAACACCTTTTATTAATTATTTATAAGAAATAAATAATACTTTTTCCTTTATGGAAACTCGAAGAGATTGCTAACTTTTGCCCATGTGATGTTTGTCAGGTTTCTATGGAGATTGGAGATTCCATAAATAGAACAAATAAAAGTAGCACTTGGAGACTACAACTTGCAAACACCTAAATTATGGGTAATAAAAATAACTAAGTGATTCCCTACATCGATAAACATAAATAGGCAAAAGTTAAAAAATTGAATTCCTTGGACAAAACACTGACCTCTGTGGGATGTTTGGATAGAACCATGGCCTCTGTGGGACGTTTGGAAAGAGCCATAACCTTTGTGAGATGTTTGGACTAAGCCGTGATCTTTTTACACATAATGTTTGGGCTGCTAATACTTCCTTCCATATAGGTGTAAGAAACTATGGAAGACTTGTTAGGGATATGAGACTGGTTCTGGGTCAACACCCCAGTTTATAATTGAGTCTTCGATTGGTTAAAATATCGTTCTTGGTGCTTCCACCAGTTCAATTAACGGATCAACTGCTATGGCGTTTAAATTAGGATCTGAGCCTGGTGAAGCTACGTTGAGTAGTGTAGCTAGTTCAACGGTCACAGATCATGATAGCTATATTGAAGTTAGAAAAGCACCTCAGTATGGGACTGGGGACTCTCACATTATGCACACGTGAATTAAGTGGGTGGTGACGTCAGATGTAAAATTTACCTGGCCACCAATGCATAAAGAAGGTTTAACTTGATAGTGATAAGGAGAGGTCATCACTGCATTATATGTATCATATTCTACGAGGTGAGGCCTATAAGAGGTCAAGGAATCGAAATATTTACCTGAAACTATGAGATGGGATCGAGCCTCTACCTATACTGCATATGGATTTGAGACTGGTTCTGGGTCAACACCCCAGTTTAATTATAATTGAGTCTTTGATTGGTTTAAATATTGTTCTTGGTGCTTCAATATGATCAATTTGCATTTATGTAATTACAAATAAAGTAAAGCCTCAAATATATATGAGTGGGATTTAGATAGTCGACCCCGAACCCATGATCTTTGTGGGTTTTTTGGACAGAACCTTGACTTTTGTGGGCAGTTTGGACATAGCCGTGACCTATTTTGACTAAGTCATGAACTTTTTTTGGCTGCTAAGCTGGGTTGTAGGAACCTAATTTTCCTTTGGCGTATGCTTAACAATTTGCTTCAATGGTGCAACAGGGATAAATATGGTCAAGAGCAAATTCGTGCAATTGCTTTGTTGGATCTTTGAAGATCGAGGTGCATGGCACCAATATTACATATAGAAGGTATACAATTTACAAAATTTACACTTCATAGTCAAAATTGCAATTTTCCATGACACAATTAAAAATGACTGACACAAATGACTAATTCATATTCTTCTAGCTAGTCATTTTTTATGTCGTGACTAAATTGGTCGTTTATGTTAGTCATTTTTAACTCTGTCACTTATTATCTAGTCATATTTGTTAACTAGTGACTAAATTAGTCGTTTATAGTTGGGTCAATCAAAATTGCTCATATATAGTAGTAAATCATTTAAAAAACCTAAGGTGACTAGAATTTTTAGTCACGGAGTAGCTAATTCCTCATTTTGTACTAGTGGACAAGAGGAGAAGGCTACGAGCTCACGTTAAACATGGGTGAAGGTTCTTGCGACGAAGAAGAGGAATATCAGTCGATATCTGAAGAAGAAGAAGAAGAAGCTCTAGACCCAGAGCGTAAAAGGTAAGATCTAGAAACTCGTCTCCAATTGGTTTTGTAAATACAAGTAGTACTAATGCTGTGAATAACGGACAAGGGAGTCCGACTAGTAAAAGGTTTTGCCCAATCATACCAATAGTTAACATAATGGCTAGGACCGATATTAAGTTGCCGATATTTAATGGGAATGGGTTAGAAGACCCAAATCAACATTGGTTTATCTGCAAAGCTGTGTGGACTGTGCGACAAGTCCAAGATGAAGTGATAAAACAAGTGCAACTGATCACAACCTTCAGAGGTTGTGTGGTAAATTGGTATATGAAGTTTTCCATAGTTCCAGAGGGAGTTGTGCAGAAAACACTCAACCAAATTTGATTCAGAATGATAGACAAGTTCAAAAACACAAAATCTGAGTTGTAACGCATCACAAAAATTTAAGAAATCAAGCATTTACCTACAGAGTCTGTTTGGGACCATGACCAAAGATTTAATACATTGATGGCGAAAGTAAGCTTTCATATGTCGAACGTACAACACAAGGAATGGCTGATTGCTACATTTTTGCCAAACATCTGAATCCCATTAATGCAACAAAAAATAGTGTCACAGACTGAATCTCTAGAGACAACCATGAAATTAGAGTCCTCACCAATTGGAGAAACCGGTGTAGGAATGATGCAGATTCACTCGCAACTAGCTAACCTTACACTGCCACTCTAAGACATTAATAAGGGGAAATAGATTAAGGAAGAAATATGGTGTACAAGGTGCATAACAGAAGGGCACCATAAAGATAATTTCCCAGTGCTTATGAATTATGTCGCGACGGGAATGCCAAACCCGATAAATACCCAAGAGATTCCTTGGTGTAGGATATGCCAGACTCGAGGCCATCGGTCAGAAGAGTGCTTGTAGTTGCATAAGATTGTAAGTGCATCGACTAGTCTGTATTGTACATTTTGTAAATATGTAGGACATGATGAGAAAGATTGCAGAGCATTTCAACTGTTTCAAGATCAGATAGTGGACACCTACTTGATGAACAATGATGAGCAAATGCAAGTTGAGTGAGCGCAAGATCAATACCAACTTTCTCAATATCCACCAACTCAATATCAACAATCGCAGTATCTTCAACCTCAATGTCAACAAAATTGGTATCCACCGCAGCAACAATACCCTCAACCTAAGGGGGGTGGAAAATTTTGGGGTCGAGGAAAACTACAACAAGGGGGAGGAGGACTTGGTCAAGGAAGAGGCCAATTCATATGTTATAATTATGGATAACCAAGACACTTTGCTCGAGATTGTGCGAGTCCTACGAAGTCATGTTCATATTGTAAAGCATTTGACTATACCATCGAACAATGTCCATAATTGATTGCAAAGTGGAAGGCTTGAACAATGGCAAATCCCAATCCTGTGCAGAATCCCAACCCAAATCCTAATCAGAACATCTAAATGATTTATGTCGAGCCAAGAGAAGAAAACACTGTTGTCATAACAAGAGGAGGTGCTGTGACTAGAGCATACCAAGATACACAACATGGACAACCGCAGGTGCGACCGATGACACAAAAGAAAGTACCATTCGATGTCCAGAAAGAAAAGGAAGTATTATTAGACGTGTGATCAAAATTTGTCATGAAGAATAAAGCATTGACGTCTGGAAGGTCGATAGTGCAAATGCCTGAGAAAGTTGACTAGCTATTAAGAAAGCAACCAACGGGAAAGGTTAGTAAACTTAAAGAGTTTTTCAAAAGTTGCTTATCGCTAATCCACGGTAAAGCTATTGTTGCATAATCGACAACGCTGATAGAAGAAACTTAGGAAGAGATTCGACATGAAAGAAGAGTTAACCATGTGGGAAAAAGGTCAAAGACTGGTTGGAAATTGCGAATGACCCCAAAAATAGGATATTATGATATGGATTATATCATTTTAGATATGGGCTTTGATGCTAATATTTTGACAAGATAGACATGGGAAAGCATGGGAAAACTGCGATGGGATTGGTCTCCCATTCAACTCAGGATGACAAACCAGTCAAAGGTCCTACCTATTGGTTGAATGAATCAAGTACCTGTCGAGGTAGAGGTCTTGAGAACATATGTAGATTTTGAAGTGATTGACATTGTCGATGATACAAACCCATATTATGCACTTTTGGGGATCGGCCGGGGAATAGACAATCAGACCATCATAAACTTCAAGCGAAGAATATTGCCATTTGAAGATTCAGAGATCAGNTATATATATATAATGTCATGTCTTCGAGAAACGACTATATAAATCCAGCAACCGATGGAAAGATGAGTTGGAGGAGTGTTAGCTCATGTACATCTGATTTGGGTTAAGCATTAGATAATTGGCAGAATCGGGTGCATGAAGTATCTATGAGAAGATGCACAAGAATTACACAATATGTGTGATGGGTAGGAGTTGAGGAAATCACGCTACCTACATATGAAGGTTTACCTAACCTTGCATCTTTTCTAGCAGAATTTGAAGCAAAAGTTACGGAATCACAATGATTGTCTGCCTTGGACTTTGTGCTGAAAGCTATGCTCACTAGATGGTGGGGTACACATAAAAAATCTATCTCCGAATGGCCGCAAGGTAGAATATTGCTAGAGATCAGATTTGGAGAAGAGATCAGTTATAATACTTGGAAATATACAACACTGACAAATCCTATTGAACATATTGAGTATTATCGTGCGACATGGCAGGAATATCCACGACAATAATGGGTTCATCATTTGGTACATACGCTGGATATGATACCAAGGAATTGGTATACATCAGTAGAGATGCAATGAGGATCTATTGATTGGGAAGAGTTAGCTACTATATTTACACATACATTTGAGTTTGCATATGACCAACCTTCGATTGATACTGCATTGCAAGTGATGAAAACAAAGATATTTGAAGAAATCCCTGTTGCAGCGACAAAATTACACCAATGCAGTCAAAAAATACACCATTGGATGGAATGTTACAATGTGATGGGAGAACAAGAAGATGATGAATCGCTCAATGTAAACATACACGAGTCAAAGGGTATGCGCGCAGTGGATGGATTTGGTTTTTCTAGCGACCAATTCCCGAGTCCACTCAAAATCAAGAAAGTTAATATTGGATCGACCGAAAATCCAAAGTTCATGAATATTGGATATTATTGGGATGACGAGACTATAGGAAATATCACTCATTTATTGCATGGGTTTCAGGACCTGATCCCTACCGAATTTTCATAGATGAAGGGGATAGTCGTAGATCTGGAAGATATGAAAATACCTTTGAGGCCCAATGCAAAATTGGTCAATCAATGACCATACCGACTGAGTGCATGCTATAAATAAAAGGTCAAGACTGAGCTGGACCAAATGTTACACGCAGGTATTATAGAGTATGTCGAGGAATCATAATGGATAAGCCCGATAGTAGTACAAGACAAAATGGCTATGGGAGAAGTAAGAATTTGTGTCGACTTGAGAAAAGTGAATGATGCTTGCTTACATGACCCTTTTCCAACTCCATTTACAGATGAAGTACTAGAGAGTGTCGGAGGTCAAGAAATGTACTCATTCACTAATGGGTTTTCTGGTTACCATAAGATCTGAATCACGAAGGAAGACTGATACAAGACTATCTTTGCGGTGGAGTGGGGATATTTCCAATATACAGTAATTCCCTTTGGACTTAAGAACGCTCCTGCATTTTTTTCTAGAATATTAGTTGCTTCTTTTAAATATTTCATTCACAAATTTCTTGAAGTATACTTCGATGATTGGACAATCTTTGGGCTCATTAAAGATCATATTGAGAGCCTTAGAATGATGCTGGAACATTGTTGCCAGTATCAGATTTCTTTAAACTTGAAGAAATGTATCTTTTGTGCCCCGTTTGGAGTCCTGTTAGGCCATATGGTATGTTGCGATGTAATTTTCGTCGACTCGACTAAAATTGCCATCATTCATGACCTACCACCACCTAATACAATCAAGCAGTTGAGAGAAACACTGGGGCACATTGGATACTATAGAAAATTTATCAAAGGATATGTAGAGGTGATTGCTCCGATGGAAAATTGTTGAAAAAAGATGTCAAGTTACATTGGACGGAGAGCCCTCAAGAGAGTCTGGACACATTGAAGAATAAGATGGCTACAACACCCATACTTGTATTCCCAAATTGGAAAAAGAAATTCCATGTTCATGTCAACACATCATTTATCACGCTTGTCATGGTACACACACAACCTGGAGAAGGGTCGATTGACCATCCTATTGCCTTTGCTAGCAGAAAATTGTCTACTGCAGAAAATAATTATACCACGACAAAAAGAGAAGGTTAGCGATGGTATACACTCTACAGAATTTTAGACACTACTTATTAGGAGGACATTTCAAGATGTACACATACCATTCCACATTGAAATACCTAGTCAATAATCCAGTGTTGGGGGGGAAGATATGTTGGGGCTTCTCCTCTTTGAATAATTTGATTTTGAAGTAATTGTGAAACCTGGTTGATTAAACTTGGGACCGGACCATCTTTCAAGGATTGAAAGTGGTGAAGAACCTAGTGATATGGAGGATAATCTCCTTGAAGCACAATTTTTTATGATAACCATGTTTGATGATTAGTACATAAACATCATACAATTTTTGAGTATGGCCATCTGAATTCACCACTACATAGAAGAAGTAGTTGGTTGTGCGAGCTGCGGATTTCTAGTTGATCGCTAGACAATTGTATAAGATAGGTCCAGATGAGATTCTTCATTGTTGTGTCTTGGAACATGAGCAACTGATGCTATTAAATGAGGCACATGCTAGTGTTGCAGGAGGCCATTACGCTTGAAAAGCTATGGTGCGCAAGATTTTACAAGTAGGATTGTGGTGGCCCACCATGCATGCAGATGCCCAAGATTATTGTCAAAGTTGTGATATCTACCTAAGAATTAGAAAGCCATCGCGATGGGATGAAATTCCATTGGTACCTCATGTAACATTGCAAGCATTTGATAAATGGGTTGTTGACTTTGTGGGCCCTATCAATCCAATAGGGAAGCGCACATGTGCACACTATATTATTACCGCGACTGATTACTTAACTAGATGGGCTGAAGCAACGCCAATAAAGGATTGTACAGCTACGAAGTTTTTGTTTGAAAATTTCATAACAAGATTTAGTTTCCCAAATATTTTAATAATTGATCAAGGTATGCACTTTGTTAACCAGTTGATTGAAGAACTGATAGAAGAATTTCAGATTCAACATAGAAAAACAACGCCATATCACCCTCGAGCGAATGGTGTTGTTAAGGCCTTTAACAAAATCATGGAAAATATACTGACAAAGATTTGTAATGTTCAAAATGATTGCTCTTTCGATATCAAATTTCAGAGAGCTCCTATTGCTATCATAGCCTGCGCATAGTTGATACGATCGAGGTGAGACTGCACTAGATCCGTCACTTCTGTTATGCTAGGGAGAGTGTTGGGGGTCATGGACTGATGTGAAGTAGATGATGGTTGTGAATTAGTCATTTAGATCAACACTATAGCCAATGATGCCTAGAGAGGGAGGATCGATGACCTTTCTATCGGTCCCAAATTATGAGATTAGTTGCCTCACATAGCAAGAAGACAACCAACGGAGCTCCATCGAAGTTTGTTAAGAGGATCAAAGATGTCCCCGTCGTAGCCTTTCCACTGGAAGATACCATTCCGGTTGTACTCTCTTTAGCAAATTGAGCATTGATAGGGAAGTTCACTGGTCTATGGTCATCCCCAAAAACCACTGAGAGCTAGGTCTAGAGGAATTGGAGGCCTCTGATTACTCAAAATGTAACCTCATATTTAATGGGACGAGGATACTTCTTGTTTGAGATCGAATCGAAGATAGATAAGGATCTAATCTTCTTAAACATCCCATACTTCATGGGTCCACAAGGTATATATATGAACAAATGGATGTCAGATTTTGATCCAGAGGCAGATATTCCTAAGGCCGTCCCAGTATGGGTCAGGCTACCAAGCCTGGCAATGCATTGCTGGAACCCTGAATCACTAAAATCAATTGGGAACGTCTTGGGAATATTTATTGACATGGAAAGCCCCAAATATCAATATGCCTATGTTCGAATTTGCATGGAGGTGGACCTTGAAGCTGGTCTACCTATGTCAATCAAACTTATGTTGAGAATATAGTTGTCATTGATGTCAAAGGAGTTCACAAATGACAAAGGAATAACCAATAAACATGGTAGCAGGATGAAATTAGTAAAAGACAAAGGATCCATTAGATGGATCATCATTGATTTCAAAGGAGTTTAGTAATGACAAAGGAATAACCAAGGATACGATGGTAGGACAAACTCAGTGAAAGACAAAGGTAGTGATGACATGGCATGGATGATGATATGAGATATGATGACATGGCATGGCATGGATGATGATATGGAAGATATGATGGTGTGGCATGGAATAGTTGAGGATGTGGGATGAAGTCTAAATCATTGTTGCATTATGACATTATTCTGGAGAAATATGGCAAATTGGTGAAAATCAGGAAATTGACTAAGTATGGAATAAATACTCAAAACTGGTCTAAGAGGGTCTCAGAAAGATGCTCTCCCTAAATCATGGGTTAGAGTAAATCCCCGCAACACATAGGGGTATTATATACTGGTGTTTTGTCTACCTGACCATGTTTTTAGATTGTATTGGAAGAATCTAAAGGAAAAGTTATGGGCCTGCCAAACCAATGTTTTAGGAAGATTGGACCAAATTAAGAAAATTGGCTAAGTATTGGAAAAGGAGATTGAGAAGCCATTTTGAAATGCCTTACAGAGGCTGTGTGTTTGCCAGTAAGATTTAAAGGTGATATGGTCTTCTTCAGTGTTGAAATGGCTTTCTATCCTTACTCTTGGTTTTCCTTATGATGATCAGATAAGGAAAATATCAGTTTGCCAAAATGAAGAAAATGTACTTTAGGTACTAAAGATAGAAATTTGACTAAGTGTCAAATTCACAGGGTTGAAAGAGGCATTTGGAAATGTCCACCAAGGTTTATCTATGTGATAATAATTTCATTAGAAGAAGTAGGCATGTTTCCTAGTGAACCAGCTACCCAGCCATGAAGTCAGATTCTCACTTGTCTCTCACACATGTGAATTATCAACCTACTATTGGCAAGGGGTTGGGGTAAGTTGCGCAACATCGCGGTTGCTTCGTAAACCCAAAAGATACTGCACAAGATGAAGATAACGCGATAGGTGGAAAATAGTCCACTTTTTGATATTTCCATGTCACTTTTTGTACTTGTTGAACATTTCTTTGAAATATTGGTCTGTAGTGGTTAAGTCAGTTAGAAGTTAGTTAGAAGTGGACCTTGAATGTAAAGGTGCAAGCTTATAAATAGAAGAATTATGCATGTGACAAATAATCATTTTTTGGAGGATGAATACCGGATGTGATACTAGACACTGTGATATGATACTAGATCCTTGTCTGTTTTGATTTGCGATCTGTTCTGTGGAATTAATATGATGTGATGTGGATTGACCTGAACTCCTGTTGTCTTTTTATCTTTTCCTGTTTTGCATTGCTGTGATTCTGATGATCAATGGTGGATAGATATGCATATGAATGGATAATACGATGCTTTCTGCTTATGGATACTGTCATCTTTTAGATATGTTTTCCCCATTGGTAGATATGCTATAATGATGAATGAATAATGTGACATGATGAAGGGTTCTGTTTATGATCAAGCAAGTAGATTAGATCTGGAAGTTAAGATGATGGATCTCTGATGCCCCAATCCTCCTCTATACTGTGGAAACTTGGTTTCGACAACTCTTCCTCGAACTTCTTAGGTGAGACCTCATCCGCTCTGCCGGTGTTACTGGATAGGGTAAAACTTGTCTGGGACGATGCTCAGGGAGATCGTGGCATGTTGAGTGTCGACAGACTGGAACCCCTGTCAACTAGGTTTTGTTGGTCGGGAAGGTGCCAACAAATGGTTCCGTTGTCGGGACTTTGTTGCGACAGAGAGGAGGGTATGTAGGATCCAACAAATGGTTACCCAAGAATGGATGTGGCATCAGACGCGACCAGAACTTCAAGATTGGTTTAATTAGAAGCTTAGAGAATTTGCTGAAGTAGAAAATTAGCACCCTAGGATGAAAATAAACAATTGGTTAGCGAGGTACATCCACGATGGTCCGCATGAATACTTCTTCAACGAATTTCCTATCATATTGTACGAGTAGTTGGCACGATTCACATATAAGAAGACAAAATTTCAAGGAGGAGAACCGACGTCTTGGATCCCTGAACTAATCCAAGAGCTACAGGAAACTAACAATAGAGCATAACGCACTGTCGAGGTTTGGTTGGATAGTATCCTAGAGGGATATATCACTGAGTTCGCTGTCGACACCAATAAATCTTACAGCGAAGCAGAGAGGGAGTTATTCAACGGACCCAGTGGTAGGTTCTTATTGTCGCTTCAGTTGTCATGTACCCAAACCCCATTATCATGTAGAATTAAAATTTCATCAAGAGCCTTTACTGCTCATCAAAATACAGGGCATGGTCATGACCACATCTCGACATTTCCAACTTTGTCATGCTCCCTCCCGTCTTCCATGGATCAGTTCGACGATTTGCAAGGAAAGATCTCAGAGGAGATCGGGCAGCGAAGAGAAAATGTGATGGAAATCAATGATCCCAAATGATCTCGTAGACTGGAACCAAATCAATAGTTCAGAATCCACCCACAAAAATCAACGGTGCAAAAAGTCTGAGTTTCGAGGTCAAAAGTTACAAAATTGGAAATCTCACTTTTCACATCCTGCATCGGAAACAGATCAATGATGGAGAATCATCCCGTGAAGATTGACGACGCGGATATTTTAATGGCGGGATTGGGAGTTATGGAAATCATGACACCATGATCCCGCATCTCGCATCCCGCAAGTTGTAGAGAGGAAGTTGTGGAATGAAAATCTGTGAATGGAATTCCGCATCCCGCATCCCACAAACCTACAAATTCATGCGAAGGAGAATTTCTAACAGGAAACTCAGCTTTTCCACTGAATTCTTGGATCAATCTGATCATTCAGGCCATTACCAATCTGGCCAATCTACCCTGCAACTTAGTTCAAAATGCATTGATGGGAAAACATGCATATATGCCTATAATTGCAGTTATTCTAAAGAACAATGCATCAACTCAACACAACAACATGTTCAACGCATTCCATCAAGTAATTACAATGCAATAAGTACAGTTGTAGAGAATTATGTAGACAAGAACACTTATCTTGAACATAACTTGTCCCGCAACCAGCTATGTCGCTGCAACGTTCAACCCAACCATAGTCCAATGTGCTCCTTAGTTTCTCAGCAACACTGCCACCCCTGAGATGGGTATGATTTCCTACATGAATAAGGGAACACTAGCAGACTCATACATAGACAAGGTGCAATAACACTCAGCCAAGCCAACATAGTTGGGTTTATTAGGCTGCAGGGTAAAACATTCCAACAGATGGGTTTCACAGGCCACTTAGCCAAGCCATCTCACAGTTGGGTTTCACAGACTGTTCATAGTCAATCTAACCTTCACCTTAAGGACCAGTCAAGCCAATAGATGGGTTTATCAGGCTATACACAGTCAAGCCATCTCACTGCTGGGTTTATCAAGATAACTAGCCAAGCCATCATTTACAGTTGGGTTTATCAGACTGTCCAACCAAATTTTACTCACCAGGTCAAACACAACAAGACACAACCAAGCCAACAGATGGGTTTATGAGGATACCAGCCAAGCCATCTTTCTCATTGGGTTTATCAGGCTTCCAAGGTATTGGGCACGAAGAACTGCTAAGCTAGTGAGCTAATCTATAGAGCTAAGAACACCTTCACAAGACCTATCTGGCCTGGCTTCCTCGCTGCCTACACACCCAACACAAGGAAGTGTCCCCTTCTCTGTTGCACAGTCCCTCGGGCTACCCCTTCCCTTATAGTGCTCTTCAGGATGTGCATAGCAGGTTTACCAGCCACTCTTATCTTATCGTGAGGTTCCACACAAGGTTTATCAAACACGTTCTACGTCTCTTCCATTCCTAAGTCTTGTACATAGCTCATACCCGAACCAGGGTGCACAACATAACAACCACAGGGAGACTCCACAACATAGGATTACTCTGGAACATGAGTAACAGGGTCTCATACACTATGTAGTTTAAGATAACGCTGCAACGCAGTAATCATAGTATTCCAAGGGAAAAACACTCGCAGAACGTGAAGGATACACACAGAAAGAGCACTTTGCTACCACAATGTCACTCCTCTGGAAAATGAAGATGGCGGTGAATAATTGCTATGAACCAGAATGTCTCGTAGCTCTCAAAACGTGAGAGTAAATCCAAAACATAAACGCATGGGTCAAAACTAGCATACGGTTTTGGCGTTTTCTTGTCCATGCAAGAAAAACACGACATTCCAAAACTAGGTGCTCTACCCAATTTGAATTGGCCATACTCTTCCCCTTCCAAGCAATAACTACCTCAACCACCTTCTGGCAAAATAAATGGTTGGGAAGAGAAGACAAGAAAGAGGGTAGTTGACATTTTTGATGGGTTCTCCCCATGACACATGGATTTTCTCCAAACTGGCTCAAGGTTAACATTCCCACCCCCTTATCCTTAGGAAAATCATTCCCCCATCTCATTATTCGTTGCATTGACATAGCTAGTTGTGGGTTTTTCATTAATTTGCATATTTACATGATGTTTACAAACGTGCTAGACTTAGCACAGAAACCATAGGCATCAACCATGATCGCTTATATACCAAACATTAATCAATGACAGGGCCTTGGCCTTGATCTCCTTGTCATGATTCGATATAATATTTACATCATATAAATTAAGGAAATGGGGTAAAAACCGGGGTGTTACATTCCCCTCCCCCTTCAATAGCACTGTCCTCAGTGCTTGCAAAACTGAACAAAATGCTACACTGGCATCGCCTCAGTGCTCCGCAGATTTGAACAAAAATGGATGTGTCAATCGCATGGCATCCTCCAGTCCCATATAGCCTCTCCAGGACTGTAGTGCTCCCATTGCACCTTTACTTGCCCTATGGTTCGGTTCCGGAGCATTGTGACCTTCCCGTCGAGGATGCGCATTTGCTCGATTCAGAACTCTCCCTCAGGTTCCACCTGAATCACATCCCAATTTATCACATGGTTAGTGTCATGTATATATTTCTTAAGCAAAGAAACATTTAAAACATTATGAGCCCTAGTGCTAGCAGTAAATGCAAGTCTATATGCAACTAGACCTATTCTTTCAAGCACTTCAAACGGACCACAATATCTTGGTGACAGCTTGGCACAACTCCCAAGCCTCAAGGAACTCTTCTTTTCCCTCACTTTGAGGTAAACATGATCCCCAACACTGAACTCTCTGCTCACCCTATGCTTATCAGCATAGATTTTCTGTCTATCTTGGGCTGCTTTCAGATTCTGCCTAATCTTTATAACCTCTTGCTCCATCTCCTTGAGCAATTCTGGACCAAGCACAACCCTGTTCACTGTATTATCCCAAGTCAGTGGTGTTCTACACCTCTTGCCATACAAAGCTTCATACAGACTCATCCCCAAGAATGCTTGCTGTCCATTATTATAGGCAAACTCTACCAAGTGTAAATAATCTTACCACTTGGTTGGTTTGTCCATCACATACATGCAAAGCATGTCTTCCAACACTTGGTTAACTCTCTCTATTTGCCCATCAGTCTAAGGATGGTAGGCAATGCTGAAATTCAAATTTGTACCCAAATCTACAAACAACCCTTTCCAAAAATTGTTAGTGAACTTGACATCTCTGTCAGAGAGTATTGCCTTAGGAAATCCGTGGAATTTGAAAATCTCCTTCATGAATATCTTTGCAATGTCATCAGTCTTGTGCGTACACTTAACTGGTATGAAATGTGCTGCCTTCGTCAACTTGTCCACCGCAACCATGATGGAATCATGTTGTCTCCAAGTCATTTGCAATCCTGTAATAAAACCCATGGAAATAAATTCCCATTTCCATTCTGGAACTGGAAAAGACTGCAACAAACTTGCAGGGTGTTGATGCTCAACCTTTACCTGCTGAAATTTCATGCACCTTGAAATATATTCAGCTATGTCCTTTTTCATTCCTGGCCAAAAGTACTTCTTTCTGGCTGTAGCAATTGTCTTCTGATATCCTGGGTGACAAGAATATGGAGCTTGATGGATCTTATCCATAACAACTCTCCTCAAATTTGCTACCTTTGGGATGTAAATTCTGCCTTTATAAGAAAGAAGTCCATATTCTTCCAATTTATATCCCACATATCTCTTCTCAAGACTTTTCTGCTGCAATTTGTCTTTTACCTGCTCATACAACTCATCTCCAGCAGTATGATTAACAATATCGTGCCTCAAATCTGATTGGCAAATACTGAGAGATGCCACATGCATTTCCTGCACCTTCATGCTGAGTGCATCAACTACCTTATTCTCTTTTATTTTTAGTGTTTGATTTCAAAATCGAACTCACATAAAAACTCTAGCCATATAGCTTGCTTGGCATTTAGAGTAGGCTGATCAAAAAAATACTTCAGACTGCAATGGTCTGTCCTAACTCAAATCTTCTGCCCATCAAGTAATGACTCCACATCTTGAGAGCATGTACTATGGCTGCAAGTTCCAAATCATGAGTAGAATAGTTCTTCTCATGTTCCTTCAACTTTCTTGACTAATAGCATATAACGTGGTTGTCTTGCATAAGGACTCCTCCAAGCCCTTGACCACATGCATCAGTACACACCACAAAATCTTTTGTTGGGTCTGCAACTTTCAAAACCGGTGCACTTATGAGAATATTCTTCAACTGCTGGAAGCTTTCTTCACACCTCACTGTCCATTCAAACTTTATGCCCTTCTTTTACAAAGAAGTGATGGTATGTGCAACCTTGGAGAATTATTCAATGAATCTCTTGTAGTATCCTGCAAGTCCCATAAAACAGCTTACATCTGTCACACTTCTTGGAGTAGGCCAATTTATAATGGCTTCAATCTTTTCAGGGTCCACAGATATACCCTCTTTTGAGATAATGTGACCCAAGTATTGAATTCTATCTCTGTAGAAGTCACACTTGCTCAACTTTGCATACAATCGATGCTCCCTAAGCAATTGCAATGTCAATCTCAAATGCTCTTCATGCTCTTCCTCATTCTTAGAATAAACAAGAATGTCATCAAGGAAAAAAAGAACAAACATGTCCAAATACTTGCTGAAGACACTATTCATAAGGCACATAAATGTAGCTGGTGCATTTGTGAGACCAAATGGTACCACTACAAACTCATAATGTCCATACCTTGTTTTGAAGGCTATCTTATGAATGTCTTCATCCTTGATTCTCTCCTGATGGTAACCCGACCTCAAGTCAATCTTGGAAAATACCTTTGCTCCTCTCATTTGATCAAAGAGGTCATCAATCCTAGGCAAATGATACTTGTTCTTTACTGTGACTTTGTTTAGCTGTCTGTAATCAATACACAATCTGAGTTTACCATCTTTTTTATTTACAAATAGAACTGGTGCTCCCCAAGGAGACATGCTGGGTCCGATATATACTTCTTCTCCAATAACTCTTGCAGTTGCATCTTCAGCTCTAACATTTTTGGTGTACTCATTCTGTAGGGTGTCTTGGACACTGGTGCTACTCTTGGCACAAGATCAATTGTGAAATCAATATCCCTCTTTGAAGGAAGCCCTGGAATCTCATCAGGAAACACATCCCTGAATTCCTGCAACACATGAAAGTCCTCTAACCTAAGAGTTTCATTATGTGGTGCCTCCAAAATATGAGCTGCATATAATTGGAAACCTTTCCTACAGAACTTCTTCAACTGCATTGTTGAAACCTGCCTCATAGAAATCACCTTTGGAATGCCTGTCACAATCCTTGAGTTGCCTTCTTCATCCAAGCACTCAAAAGCCTTATTATAACAGTCAAGCTTTACTCTGTAAGCTTCTAACAAATGCATTCCAATGAGAACATCATAGGAACCAACTGGTAGAACATTCAGATCTACACAGGTGACCAATCCATTCATAACCAATGGACATTTCTCCACCACTTCGCTAACCTTTCTCTTAGTTCCAGTGGCTAGCTGAACTAACCAAGATTTTATATGCTTTACTTTCTTAAAGGCACAAATCTCCAGTACTCTAGGAGTAATGTAACTGTGAGTAGAACCAGGGTCAATCAAGATAGAAACATATTGCTCAACAATCTTACCTGCAACTTCAACAGTTGACTGGTGATCTACCTGGCGGTCCTCCAGTGCTGCATAAATCTTAGGGACGACCCTTGCTACTTGACCCACTGTTTCTGGACCTTGAATGTTGTAAGATGGCCGTACACTCTCATTCTCGAGTGGACAATTCCTGCGCATGTGGGGTCCTCCACATCTCCAACATTGGAGTGGTTCTCTGATCTACTGTGGATCTCTTGGATTTTCTCTCATCACTCTGGCCGACTACTTTTCAGCTTGGGATGGCTGCCTCTGCGGATTCCTGAAGCTAGAATGTTTGAAACCTTTCTTCCTTTGGTCAGACTTCTCATTCTTCTTGTCTTTCCATGTCTTATGGTAATCATGTTTTCCTTTGCTTTGCTCATAGCAATACTTAGCCTTCCTAATGGCTTCTTCAAGAGATCTAGGTTCATAAAAATCGATTATGTCTTTGTAAGATTGAGGCAATCCACTTAGGAAACGCTGGATTTTCACCTTTTCATATTTGATGTACCTGGCATATCTCAACAGTTCTAGGAACCTGTTCGTATACTTTTCCATGGTCTGTTGTCCCAATCTCAGCTCATGGAATTCTTTTATCTTGTCATCATAATACCGGCCAGAGAGGTATTTCTACTTGAAATACTTATGGAACCATTTCCACTTAAGTCTTCTTTCACTGATCCTCCTTACTTGGATGCCCTTAGACTCTATGTCATCATTTCCAACTTGGACATTTTCCCCCATGACATCTCGTGCACGCTCGTAGGAGTCCCAAGCATCATATCCGTCATGGGTTCTCATGGCTGAACCACAACTTTCTTTTCCAAAATATACTATGACTTTTCAAAATCTGTTATCAACACCATTTGTTAGACACAGAGTAATTCAAAATTAAAACTATTTACTTACTGTCACCTGGCCTATCTAGGCCCAATGTTGTAACCGACAGCTTTGGTTAACTGATTCCCAGCCCATCTGGCCCAATGCTGCAACCCGCAGCTCTGATATCACACTGTAGTGTACTACAAGTTGGTATCATAGGGTACTCTTGACTATTTTCCAGCCCATCCAAGCCCAATGTTGCAACCCATAGCTTTGATACCACAATATCATGTACCCATACCCCATTATCATGCGGAATTAAAATTTCATCTAGAGCCTTTACTGCTCATCGAAATACAGGATATGGTCATGACCACATCTCGACATTTCCAACTCTGTCACGCTCCCTCTTGTCTTCCATGGATCAGTTCGATGATCTACAAGGAAAGATGTCATAGGAGATCAGGCGGTGGAGAGAAAAAACGACGAAAATCAATGATCCCAAACAATCCCACAGACTGGAACCAAATCAACGGTTCAGAATCCACCTGCAAAAATCAATGGTGTGGAAAGTCCGAGTTGCGGGGTCAAAAGTTACAAAATTGGAAATCTCACTTTCCACATCCCGCATCGAAAACAGATCAATGACGGAGAATCATCCCGCGAAGATCGAGGACGCAGAGATTTGAATGGTGGGATTGGGAGTTATGGAAATCACAGCATCACGATCCCACATCCTGCATCCCACAAGTTGCAGAAGGGAAATTTGTGGAAACCAAAATCTACGAATGACATTCCGCATCCCACATCCCGCAAACTTGCAAATTCACGCAAAAGAGGATTTCTAACAGGAAACTCAGCTTTTCCACTGAATTCTTGGATCGATATGATCATTCAGGCCATTACCAATCTGGCCAATCTACCTTGCAACTTAGTTTGAAATGCATTGATGGGAAAACATATATAGATGCCTATAATTGCAGTTATTCAAAAGAACAATGCATCAACTCAACACAGCAACATGTTCAACACATTCCATCAAGCAATTACAATGCAAGAAATACAGTTGGAGAGAATTATGTAGACAAGAACACTTATCTTGAGCAGAACTTTTCCCACAACCAGCTATGTCGTTGCAACATTCCACCCAACCATAGGCTAGTGTGCTCCTTAGTTTCTCAGCAACATTGCCACCCCCTAGCTGGGCATGATTTCCTACAGGAATAAGGGAACACTAACAGATGCATACATAGACGAGGTGCAATAACACTTAGCCAAGCCAACACAGTTGGTTTTATCAAGCTGCAGGGTAAAACATTCCAACAGATGGGTTTCACAGGCCACTTAGCCAAGCCATCTCATAGTTGGGTTTCACAGACTGTTCATAGTCAAGCCAACCTTCACCTTGAGGACCAGTCAATCCAACAGATGGGTTTATCAGACTATACAAAGTCAAGCCATCTCATTGCTGGGTTTATCAGGCTAACTAGCTAAGCCAACATTCGTAACTGGGTTTATCAGATTGTCCAACCAAAGGTTATTCACCAGGTCAAACACAACAAGACACAACCAAGCCAATAGATGGGTTTATGAGGTTACCAGCCAAGCCATCTTTCCTATTGGGTTTATCAGGCTTCCAAGGTAATGGGCAGGAAGAACTGCTAAGCTAGTGAGCTCATCTACAGAGCTAAGAACACCTTCATAATACCTATCTGGCCTGGCTTCCCCACTGCCTACACACCCAACACAAGGAAGTGTCCCTTTCTTTGTTCCACAGTCGCTCAGGCTACCCCTTCCCTTCCAGTGCTCTTCAGGATGTGTATAGCAGGTTTACCAACCACTCTTATCTTATCATGAGGTTCCACACTAGGTTTATCAAGCATGTTCTATGTCTCTCCCATTCCTAAGTCTTGTACATAGCTCAGACCCGAACCAGCTTTCACAACACAACAACCACAGGGAGATTCCACAACACAGGCTTACTCTGGAACATGAGTAACAGGGTCTCATACACTTTGTAGTTTAAGATAACACTGCAATGCACAAATCACAGTCTTGCAAGGCTAAAACACTCGCAGAACGCAAAGGATACACATAGAAAGAGCTCTTTTCTACCACAATGCCACTCCTATGGAAAGCGAAGATGGTGGTGAATAACTGCTATGAACCAGAACGTACCGCAACTCTCAAAACGTGAGAGTAAATCTAAAACGTGAACGCATGGGTCAAAACTAGCATACGGTTCTGGTGTTTTATTGTCCATGCAAGCAAAACACAACATTCTAAAACTGGGTGCTCTGCCCAATTCGAATTTCCCATACCCTTCCCCTTCCAAGCAATAACTACCTCAAACACCTTCTAGCAGAATAAATGGTTGGGAAGAGAAGACAAGAAAGAGGGTAGTTGACAGTTTTGATGGGTTCTCCCCATGACACATGGTTTTTCTGCAAAATGGCTCAATGTTAACATTCCCACCCCCTTATCCTTAGGAAAATCATGACCCCATCTGATTATTCGTTGCATTGACATAGCTGGTTGTGGGTTTTTCATTAATTTGCATAATTATAGATGTTTACAAACATGCTAGACTTAGCATAGAAACCATAGGCATCAACCATGATCGCCTACATACCAAACATTAATCAATGACAGGGCCTTGGCCTTGAGCTCCTTATCATGATTTGATATAATATTTACATCATATACATTAATGCAACGGGGTCAAAACCAGGGTGTTACATCAATTGTCAATTAAAATGCTGGCTTGCGAAAAGGGTATACTCAAGATGCACCTAGAGTAGTAACACCTCAGTGTGCGGAGGATGTGGATACTATGACCAAAGGGGGAGATAAATGAGAAGGTAAGGGGTACTTGGGTGCAAGTTTCGATGAGATTGTGAGGGAAGCCAAGGAAGGAAGTGGTTGTACAAGGGGAGGAGCAAGGTTCCAACTAGAGAAGAGGTATAGGACAGGGAAGGTCCTGCTGTGATTGGAACGCAAGACCGCGAAGGACAACCACATAGGACGAAGTGACCCTACAGTGACGATGAGGACGACCAGGCCCAGGCTACGCCCAGAACAACGAAAAAATCAAACCCCAGCAACAACATACCGACGCCTCTGCACACTACTCCAAACTTAGGAAAAACTCCAAGTTCCACGTCGACTTGTCCGACGTGCCAGGAACAGTCTAGTAGTAGATCAACAGCTATAGGAAGGCGACCCAGGATGGCATGTGAATATATGAATCTACCCTTATTCCATGGAAATGGGACCGATGATCCCGAGCAGTACTGGTTTTTATGTGAAGTGGTGTGGACTGTTAGATAGACCACCGACGATGATGTAAAGAAAGGACAATTAGCGACTACTCTGAGGGTTCGTGCGCTCAACTAGTTTATGAATTTTATCCAAGTTCCTCAGGGGACTTCGATGAATACATTGGATGAGATCTGGATGGGACTAATCGAGGAATTCAGAAAACCAAATTTGAAAGCACAATACATTACGGAGTTGAAGGAAATCAAGCAATTTCCTAATGAGACCATTTGGGAGTTCAATCAGAGGTTCAAGAAACTAATGGCTAGACTCCGTTTTTATATGAGTGATGTCCAACATAAAGAATGGTTTATTGCGGAATTGGTTTCTCATATTCGATAACCATTGATGCAACAAAAGATAGCGACACAGAGCGAATCCCTGGAGATTGTGATGAAGCTCAAAGCTTCACCTATCGGGGAGAGTGCAGCCGGGATGAATAAAATTCAGGCACAACTAGCGAACCTCACACTCCAGCTGCAGGATATAAACAAAGGTAAGGAGGAATGTGTAGATCTTTGGTGTACTCGATGTCACACAGATGGCCACACCAAAGGTACTTTCCCCGACTTTAGAAACTATCTGTTATCAGGAGCTCCAAACCCGTTGAGTAGCGGTGGTGTGCCATGGTGTCACATATGCAAAGTCTATGGAAATCGACATGAGGAATGTATTTATATGCAAAATATGGTGTCAAAACCTGCCAACTTATATTGTTCATTATGTCGCTTAGTCAGGCATGAGGATAAAGATTGACGGGCATACGATCTACTTTAGAACAGAACATATGATTCATATTTCATGAAGGGAGAAGGTCACTGCGTAGTACAACAACCACATCCATAGCCTCAGATGGTAAGTTCTCAACCACAATCGTAGTACACACTGTTGTGGTCGATGTAGTTTTTTCCACCACAGTCGCAGCCACAGTTTGCGCCACAACCATAGTTCGCATTGCAGCAATCATATAATCAAATACTGATGCTCAGGCGCAACCACAATATGTTCAAGCATCACATTTTGTCCAGCAACAACCAAATCCCCCACCACAACAAGTAGCTCAGTCACAATACCTGCAGCAAGGAGGATTCCACGGAGGATTCTAAGGCAGAGGAGGAGGCTTTGGACTAGGAGGGGGACGAGGTCGCGCATCCATCCAATGTTATAATTGTGGAGTATTCGGGTATTATCAGAGAGACTTCCCACACTTGCATTGCTTATGTACATACTGTGCAGTGATTGATCATACCGTGGAGAACTACCCACAATTAATCGCAAGATGGAAAACCCAGAACATTCTGCAGTAGCAAAATCAAGCCCATTTGCAGACTTAGAATCAACTACCCCCCCGGAACCAGTTATAGAGCTAGGCCCAGAATCAAGTTCTGCTCCAAAATTAGACTGTGAATCGGTCAATGAACCCACCAGTAAACCAGAATTCACCACTGGCTCAGACTATATTGATGAACCAGACTCAAGGTCCAACAGTTGCGATGATTTTAGTAGAGCCCAGAGCAAAGGATGTTGACGTCGCCATTATCACTCGCAGAGGTGCGACAATGGGAGATGATGGACCCCGACTACAAGTTCGATTATGGGAAGAAGAAAGCAACGTTTGATATCGCGACTGAAAAATATACATTTTTTGAAACTCGGGACATAATCAGACGAAATCTTGGTAAAGTCGCCTATCTATGAAATGCCGTCCACCTTTGATTTATCCTTAGAAGTAGGACCATTGTGGCAGCATGGTACATTGCAGTAATTCTTTGAGAAATGCTTATCACTAGCACAAGATCCCGAGGATCTTGTTGAGCTTGAGAGGTTGTTGTACCGTCCAGGAAAGGAGCTGAAGGACTCCATAGTGAGCTCCTTGTAGAAGAAAAATACAGGTAAAGAGATGCATATGAATATCTATATAGGTGACTATGAGGTGGACTTAGTCATCTTGGACCTGGGATTGGTTGTGAACATCCTGACTAAGCAAACCTGGTAGAAAATGGGGAGCCCAACGTTGGGTTGGTCCCCTGTGCAGCTGCGATTGGCGAACCAAGCTAAGGTGCAACCAATTAGATGGGTAACGAAATTGGTTGTAGATGTTGAGGGTATAAGAACACATGTTGACTTTGATGTGATTGAAGTCATTAATGGGGAAGGATCCTATCCCACGCTGCTGGGGATTGGATGGGATAATGACAGTATGGCCATGATTAATTTTAAGAAGTGAATGATGACATTTGAGAACCAGGACATTTGAGTCATCACACCCATGGATCCAAACGAGGGTCGAAGATATATTGAACATGTGAAGGATGAAGTTGTCAATGGGTGGGATCATACTTGCAACATATTTGAAGACTATACCCACCTAACTGCCGAGGGAGAACTTGGTTGGCGCAGTGCTAGCTCTGTGTCCTCTGATTCTGATGATGCGCTCAAAAATTGGAAAAACCACATGCATGAGGTATCCTTTAGAAAGCATGGTCTGATTACACAATCTCTACATCATATTGCGACTGAAATTGTTGCATTAACAGTATACGAAGGGATACCAGAGCTGTCTGCATTCTTAACAATATTTGAAGAGAGAGTCTCAGAGCCACAATGACTGTTAGCACTAGGGAAGCACTAATGGCTACTCCCGCCCGCTGGTGGGAAGCTCATGAGAAATCGATTACCAGATGGGCGTAGTGTCATAGGCCGATGATAGTTTGTTTTGGTATCACAGAGGTGTACCACACTGGGAAGTATGATGGGAAAAATGACCCTAACAACCATTTGGCGGAGTGTCAAACACTATGGGCAGCGCAACCAAAGGATGAATGGGTCTGTTATCCACTTATTTGTACCATAGTTGGGTTACCTGAGGAGCCTCCAGTTGACAGACTTGTTCAAAGTCTGATTCCAGTGTATAAGTTGATCTGTCTTCATGTCTAGCCAATGTTGGCCAGCCAGTTTTTGAGTTGAATAATTTTGACCATGGCCCCGTGGGGTTTGTAATAAAATGTGCTCGTAGGGTATTTTTTGAGTGGTTTGGTCTCCTGAGACGTAGAATTTCAAATAAGGTATTCTTGGGAGTTTTTTGCCCCTGACAATTATGCTTTGCCTTCAACTAAGTATAATTGACGAGGTTTTCTCCCGCTTCCTCCAAAGCTGGAATGCCCGATGTTGAATTCTAGGCCTTGGGGGGTTATTAGAGCCAAAATTAGTGTTATAAACCTACTAGGCATTATTTAGGTAGATCATGGTCATGTCCTAATTCATCTAGACACATAAAAATTATTCGAAAAAATCTTTTTCGAATGGGGAAAAATTAATTTTTATTTTTAATTACTTTTCCTAAGTTTTTTGGGTTAATTTTTCCATAAATTAAATGGAAAAAACCCGTTCATGGTAAGTCAGTCATTTGGACTCTGAATACAGTGATCGAAGGATCTAACCTTAAGCCAAAAATCATTCTTGATCAGCTAGCCAATCAGAACCAACTTTCAGATCAACAATCAGACACATAATGCCTTTTTTCTCAAAAAAGTCAGTTTTGAGTAAAAAAATGAATTTTTATTAAAAAATGATCATTTTGGAGAAAATTAAAACTCTCCAAATTAATCCAAATTCAGTAAAATAAAAGGATAAATGAAATCTCATGGAGCACTTATAATGATTGGAGTTATCATCCCTCAGCTTCAGTCATCATTAAGAGAGCAATTAATTTATTTATTAATGAGATGGAGAGCACTCATTGGTCCAGTGATTTGATCGAGGTGAAGACTGAAGCTTACACCATTAGTAGGATTCCCAAACCTAGCAGAGGCTGGTTCCAAACCTAAAAGATGGGTTTACCAACATTACAGATGCTCCCCTCATCAGCTCACACCCCTCTCAGACTGGTTGCACCTTCCAGATGTGTGGGCTCATCTGTGGATGGATTTCAATGTTTAGGGTTGGAGTGGGGGTGCCTTGCCTGGGTGGAGGCCTCCCCTCACTCTTGGTTCTCTGATTTAGGTTTGGACCTCTGTTTGGTGGCCAGGATGGTTATGGTATGAGGATTGGTTTTAGGGTTTTAGCACTCTCTCATTGTACAAATAGATGCTCCTTTAGCTCTATTCGGATGGATTTTTGTGTAGAGAAACTCTGTTGAAACTTTTGTAATTGCTTGTTGCTTCTATGCAACCATTGGAATAAAATTAAGGCTTTGGAGGCTCATGTGGTGTGATTCTTTGGATGATTGCACTTGATGGATGAGGTGATGTTGTTTTAATGCTTTTCTTTCTTGTCTATTTGAGACTATGATGTTATGCTTTAGAAGGCTTCTGTAAGCACATAAGAACATGTATTTGCGGTTTGCAAGTTAGCTATTTATTGATTTACTTTTAGAACTTAAAAAAGAGCATTGTTTTATTCAGTTATAGTTCATGCTCTTCTTTATTTCAATTTGTGAACAACACATGATCTAATCTTTTGTATGGAAAGTCTATGAGTGTTATTTTGCAGATCCTTCCATCCAACCAAGCAGAAGTTTGAGCTCAGCTGCATATTCTTCTCTTGGAGTCAAGTAGACTTTTCCAGTAGTTGCATCCTTCACGAGATCCAAGGGCTTTAAAAAAGATCCACAGGTTTGACCATTCTCTCCTTACTTTTATTCATCTTTCAAATTAAAAATCTTTATTTTCTTGGGATTAGGGCACGTTTGGGCTAAAGTGAACATTCATTCACTTAGCCTTTGCCACAGTTGGCTGCCCTATGTTTTTTTTTTATCCTTTTAGGCCTTTTATTTGTAGCCTTTCCTTCCTTTTGTTCACTGTCCACTTTTCCCCATTTTTACCCTTTTGGACAACCCTCTTTTGCCTCTTTGTTTCCACTTTTTGTAGCCCCTTTCCATCCTTTTCTTCAACCATCTTTTGGGCTGTACTTTCAGCCTTTTTCACCCTCATTTGCAGCCCTCTTTCTCACTTAGTTTCCAGCCTTCTTTGACTTGTCTTTTCCCCTCTTTTCACCCTTCTTTCACCCCTCTTACCTCGCCTTTTTTCTGCCTCTTTTCTTCTTTCTTTTCAGTGAGTTTGGGTAAGTGTTTGTAGCAAGTTTGTAGATTAAATTTCAAATTATTTTTTATCAACTAATATCATAACAAGTGTGTTTCTAGAGCTCTTAGATTGCAGACAGGTGAAGGAGAGCCCAAAGGCCACGAACAAACAAGGAGTGCAAGAAGAACAAAAATACTGCTATCCCTTCTCTTTCATCCCCTTCTTTCCTCGTTCTTCCAAGAAGTAAAGAACACATCAGCATTGTAAAAGATTAATAAAAAAGGGCTGAGTGGGAGCAAGTCTCCTTTCTTTTCTACTTCCCCTATTTTGGGGAAGTGTGTCTTGTGTTCATTTTCATGATTTACTTAGTTCAGTTTTCCTTAAACAATTAGTTTAGCTCTCTGATTAAACTTAGTTTCATTCTTACTAATTGCTAGTTGTTCCTTAGCTTCATTTCCACTAATTGCTAGATTCATCATTGCTTGTTGGTGTCTTGTTATAAATTGTTAAATCATAAAAGAACCAAAATCTCTTGAATCTCACCATAAGGTGGATCAAGAGTGCTCTCTGTTGGAGAGTTTTAATCAACCACCTTTCATATTAATTGTTGTGTTTGTTTAGTCAAATCATCCATAAGTAAGACTCTTGAACTTGTAGAAACACAAGTCAAGAACACTCTCTATCGGAGAGCATCTTAGGTTTGCACAACCCTTGCATTAGTTTCATCTAGATTAGCTAAGTCTTTTGAACCACTGTCATAAAACGAGGTCAAAAGCGCTCTCTTTCGGAGGGTTTTAATTAATTAGCTTAGTAAAATTTGCAACTCACGCCCCTTTAATTAATTAACCCCCCTCCCTCCTTGCCGGAGTATGCTCTGACCAATCCTAGATCGGAGTACCCAGAAACGACACTAGATCTTTAAACCCTGCAAGAGTAACCTAATAACACTTAAACACCTCGTAACCAATCCACCGACATTGTAGGGATTCTTCCAAATTACTTCGTAGTAGAGGTGCTGGAACGTCCCGCTGTCATAGATTCTTGGCTAGCTGGTCACTTGACAATATCAGCCTGGGATACTGGGCGGGCCCGACATGTCTTCAACGGAGGAAACTTAGAAGAGTCTCCCAGCTTTGATAAACCTTTTTGTTGACACCCTAAAGCAATACCACTGTTAAAAAATCTCAAAAATTACCAAGAGCACTTGCAAAACCTAACATTCATTGGCATCTTTTGGGATTCACATCTTTATAAACACGAAGCATCTTCGATAATTTTACTCCATAGGCACTGGTTCCATCTTTTAGCATTGTTGATAATCTGGGCCATTTGTCCATTGAATGTTTGATTATAAGTCATATCTGTGAATGCTTTATTTATTTTCGTGAATTGCTCAAATATTTGTCTATCTTTCAATTCCAGTGATAGAAACATGGATTGCTTTGTCTTGTGCTCAATTCATCATATTAATCATCTAAAATCACAGAAACTCCTAAACAACAACCATGCGCATCCAAAACATTTAAAACTTAACTTAAACATTGAGCCATAGAAAACTCTTTGTTAGGGACTACCCCCCTTAGCTTTGTTAGGAGTTAGCCTAAACGGAGGAGCTAGGAGTAGGTGACAGTACCTAGCTCTGTGCTTGCCCCCAAGGTCACACCTCTCCCACTTTTTCAAGTGAGGAGACAACTTTCGGAAGATTTTTGCTGCTGGTGTGCAATCAACGGACAACAAGGTCCATGCCTTTATTCATACCTTGGATGAAATGCCGAGGTACTGGTACATATCCACAGAGTTGCGCAGGGAAATAACTACATGGGAGGAGTTGACAGTTTGTTTCACCCACACTTTTAGTTTCACAGACGCCAATCTTGATGTCCACAATGCACTTCAAATCATTCGGGATGTAGTCTTGAAAGTTGTGCCAACCGCATAACCTATGGATCCACATGCGCATTGCCACATGAAATCGATGATGGAATGCTATAATGTGTCGGTCGAGCCAGAGGATGATGATGAGTTGTGAAATATTACTATTCCAGAAACTGAAGGGAGTCGAGATGTCACAGCACCATATTTGTTGACCGATCCCATGACTCAGCCACTGAATATTAAGAAAGTTATCATTGGGACATAAGAGAATCCAAAGTTCACAAATGTTGGGGACTACTGGGATGAGAAGACCATGGCCAAGATCACTGATCTCTTGCATGAGTTTCAAGATCTGTTTCCGACAAAATTCTTGTTGATGTATTTGTAACTTTAGAATGCATTCACTTGTATATTTTATATGTTGTATTTCTTTGTACCCCCATGTTCCTATAAGGAGAATCATTAATGTAATCAAGTCATGTAAAGTCATATAAGTTAACCCTCCTTTGTAAGTCTGGGCAATAGTCCCCACAGTTTTGGGGTACTAGGGTTATTAGACGCTCTTAGAGAAGTCAGCCCTGGTAAGTAATTATCAAGTTAGAAACTAGTAGAAATAGAGAGTGAGCCTCTTTATTTGAGACACACACTCACTCAAATGTAGTGCATGAGTGAGAGATAAGGAGATCACACAAGTGAGAGAGAGATTGGTTGTTGGAGATCATCTTTGTGTTTTTGGGTTTTACTTTTGCCATTGGTGCTCATTCTATCTTTGAGGAAGTTGCAGGGTTTTCTCCTCTATGGTTTCCCCGAGGAAAACTCTTTTTGTCTCTTGTCTCTTGTGATTATTGATGTGCATGTTATTCTCTCAGATAAGATCCTAGATCATATTGATTAAATGATAAAAATCTAACATGGTATCAGAGCTAACCTGAGAAGAAGACGCCATGCAACTGTAGAATCTAGGGCTTCTTACTTTTTGGGTCTCTCTCCACAGATCATCAGCAAAAGGAGGCTAGGTTAACTCTCCATTGAAGGACACATCTTTCTATTGAAGTAGAATCTAATTCTGAGCATTTTCAGTTTTTGACCTACCACTACAGCGGAAAATTAGGGCTTTCGAAAGAAGTGGAATTTTTGAGTGAGCCTAGCATAGGATTACTCTCCTCCTCAAAATCGAAGTTAGAGACCAAGATTGAAGCTTTTGGTTGGGTAAAACTCTGGGAAAGTCAAACCCTAATTTTCCCCTAAACTAGAAAACCAACACTGCAGAAGATCAACTCCAGTTCCAGTTTCAACATCTCAAATTGGTAAGACCTAAATATTTTGTATTTCCATTTGAGGTTCTTATTCAAGATGTATCATCACACCAAGCTTAATGAAAAGCTTGAAGGAGCTGATAACTTCTGAGCATGGAAGTATAGGATCTCACTAGTCCTTGAAGAGAATGAATTGGACTCCTACATAAGTGAAGATGTTCCAGTTCTAGAGGGAGATGAGGCTAATGCCTTACACAAGAAGAACTTGGTCAAGGCTAAGAGGATTATTGCTGATTCAATCAAGGATCACCTTATACCACAGGTGTATTCCCTAAAGACACCTAAAAAAAGGTTTGATTCCTTGACCAAGCTATTTGAAGGGAAGAACATAAATCAGAAGATGACCTTGAGGAACCAGTTGAAGAATGTAAAGATCCAGAATGTAGAGACCATACAGTAATACTTTACAAGGGTATATCAAATCAAAGAACAACTTGAAGCAGTGGATGAAGAGGTAGAGAATGTAGAAATTGTGATGACCACCTTGAATGGTCTTCCTAGGTCATGGGACTCCTTCATTCAAGGGATTTGTGCTAGAAGGAAGCTGATCAATTTTAGTAAGTTGTGGGAGGAATGCTCATAAGAAGAAGCTCGAATAGTATCACGAGAAGAAAAGATGGGAAGTGAAGATCAAGCTCTCACAATACACTCCAAGAAAAGCAGAAGGGACAATCATCATCACAAAGGTAAGCATTCTCACCAGAAAGATAACCCTGAAAGATTAAGCAAAGATCTATCTAGATTCAGATGCTATATATGTGATGAGAGAGGACACTTTGCCAAACATTGTCCTAGAAATAAGAGTGGCTCTCACAAGAAGAAGGACAACAAAAGAATGCATCATGCTCATGTTGTAGAGGATGATGAACCCTCCAGGAAAAGAGTCAAACAAGAAAGTGAAGATTCCTCAAGTGATGAAGAGTATGTTCTTATTTCTGGCCTCACGGGAACTATCACACATGGAAGCAATGATTGGATTATAGACAATGGGGCTTCCAAGCACATGACAGGATTCAAAGAATCTTTTGTGAAACTATCTGAACATGAGTCACCCCACAAAGTGAAACTTGGGGATGGATACCAGTATCCAATAAAAGGTAGTGTTGAATCCTCCTATAAACTAGACTCAGGAAAGTCTATGAAGATGAAGGATGTCTTGTTTGTACTAGGACTAAAGAAGAATATCCTCTCCATATTTGAATTGGATGCAAAAGGCATGAGGGTTTCATTTGTAGATGGCCAAGTCCTTATGTGGCGAAAGGGAAAGACTATAGATGATGCAATAGTGATTGGAGAGAAAGAGGGAGGCTTATACAAACTAAAGGGCCAACCAGAACAAGCCTTGGTCCATGATTTATTAGAGCCAAGTGAACTTTGGCATAGAAGGCTTGCACACGTGCACTATAGGGAACAACCACTTTCAAGCGAAGTTGTTGAAGTTATTCTAGAGATACAGGCAAAACATGAAGGTGTTTGCAAAGGATGTGCAAAAGGAAAGAACACAAAGAAGACATTTCCAAGTAGCGAGAGCAAGGCAAAAGGAATCTTGGAAATCATCCAATCCGATGTATGCGGTTCGATGTCATCCAATTCATTGAGTGGGTATATATACTATGTTTTTTTTTGTTGCATCTTCAACTTTTCCCCCAATTTTTTTTTATTTTTACGGTTCCCCCTTATTTTTTTAGCTTCAAACCGGCCTAGGAATGTTTTATTTTGGCCAAGGTTTGCTCTGGGCTCATAAATTTTCTGAAAAAACTTAGTCTTTTTGCATGTCTATATTAGATGCTTAGTTGATTAGTCTTCTGACGTTGCGGAGGAACAATCCACTAGCTTTCTGAAGGGTTTTATCGGGAACTTCTCCGAGATCTAAGTCGCTGCCTTGGGACTAAATTGGTCTATCTTCTCAGAGTTGGTTTGCTGAGGTTCCGACCTTATTAGTATCATGCATATTCGATGAATCATATGTCCCTTCGTCTTTCCTTTTCGATACCGATTAAATGGGAAATCTCACTGTCGGGTTGGTTTTTCGGATCAAACCAGAGTTTTTAGTCTATTTCCCGTCCAACGTTGTGGAAGGTTAATTGCGAGTTGATCTGAAGCTTAGCATTGTTCCTTCCGATACCGATGACATTAGTGCCTCCGATTTCCGATGTCTTGCCCAAGCAGTCACCGGGGGAATAGAGTGATTAGCAGCTGACACTACAGTTTTCTTTCAGGGTTGGTCTCCCGACGATGGTTAAAAGGTTTTCCCACCGCTAGTTCTCCGCCCTGGTCAATGTCTATATAACGCCGTTTTGGTTTGTTACTTGTCATTTTCATCGTGGAGGCCATCCGTCCTATTAATGGCATAGCTGTTAAGCTTCCATTTGTACTCCTTTGCGTTAGCAGAAGGTCTGCCAGGTAGATAGGGTTAGGTTTCCACGGTATGGTAAATCTCTTTTGTGTTTTGAAGTTTTTTTTGTGGTAAATCCTACATTTTACTGAGAGTTCATCCTGTTTCGCTGTGAGTGTTTCATTTTGGCTGGTGAGTCTGTCCTCCATGAGTACGCCTGTGACAGTTTCGTGGAGGTTTAGGGCACGGTGTAGATGGGCGTTTCACTGTCTACACTACCCTATTCTTGTTTGCTCCATATTTAGCCTGGGGTTAGGCAGTCATGTCCTCATTAGCAGTAGATGGCCATGGGATGCGGGAGGATCGTGAGCTGATAATGGTTTGCGGATTTTTGTTGAAGCAAGCGACAGGGTGAGTTTTGCCTCAAGTCGAGGTGCACATATAGGTTTCAGGAGACTGGAAGAGACTAGGGTTTTAAGATAGTAGAGTTTTGAGCAGGTTTGGGGGGCATAAATTGTTATAGGGTTTCTTTATTAAAATATCTCATTCAGAAGGACTATGGTATTGACATAAATTTCCAGCATGCATATCGAAGAGATGGTAATATTTGTATGTTTTATTGTTTATCCCTATACCAGTTACTAGAGATAGTTAGAATGAAACCATGTTGCATGAATGTTACAGGTTGATTTCCAATACAACAATATGCTAAGGAAACAGAAGAAGAAAGCCCAAGTGGCTGAAGAAGAACCTGAAGTAGAAGTGATAACCAAGGTAGAAGTCATTTATGAAGACACTAAAGCTACTACTGGGGTTAAGCCAAAATACAAGTGGGGAGAAGAATATAGGATGATTTCAAGCCAGAGTGTCCCTAATGATGGTTTTGAAGACATGCCCATATATGCTAACATTGAAAGATCAACCCTTATGAAAGTGGCTACTAGGCCTGAGTTTTTTCCATGCTCGAAAGTGATAGATTGGATTCTGCCCAGGGCAGATGTGACAAGGATGATCCTAGCGAATACTAAGAAGCAAGGTTATGTGGCATACAAACCTACTTATATATCCATGGAATATAAGCTACCATCACCACATACTTATCTAATTGAAAGTTGGTTAAAGGATATGGGTTTGGACTTGGTAGAGACAGTGAAGAAAATGATGATCTCGGATAGAAATTTCAGGACAAGGCCTTCTGGAGAATATGAGACATTGAATCTTCATGCTCCCTATAGATTCATTGTTCTGATGTTGAACAAAATATTTGGAAGAGCTAATGGGAAAAGTTTTAAGCTAGGTTGGATACTTGTTATTTATTATGTTGCTACACAAGGGACTATTTTTAACTGGGCAAGCATAGTATCCAATAGCATGTCAGCATGCATAAGCGCAGCATTGGGAGGAGTATCCCAAAATAAGTCTAAATTTTACATGAGTTCTATTTTGATTGATTGCATTATGTGCACTCAGGCTTTCCCTGCATTAAAGTGTCATTGGGATAAGGACCGAGCTCCAGTGTATGCAGCTTATAAATTGTTGTGGGCTCACAAATATTACAGCTATTATAAGGATATCTATGAGCATTTCATCATGCATTTATACACTTTGATTTTCTTTGTAGAATTCAATTGCATGTCAGAAGAAGCTTTCAAGGTTATGCAAGAATATGGAAGTTATTATCTAACAGAGGATGGTTTATATGTAATAATGTATGGTGGTTCGAGAGCCCCTTCTTTGCTCCCGAGATATGCTACTGATTATGTACTCCATAAAGAAGCTGTTACACAGTTATATATTGATGGAGTAGGGAATTTCCTTTTTGAACAAAAAAAGGCAGTATATCCTGCAGTGCCTTTTTTCGTTGGAAGTTACAAATTTTCAAGGGTGAAGACTGCAGTAGAATTTGTCAAGGAATTGGAATACTTTCACTTCGGTGAAATGAACTTCCATAGAAATGATTCCGAGGACAAAGTAGATAATTAATGCAAAGAAGCTGGAGTTCATTTTGAGTACACCGATTTTTGGGAAAAAAGATGAGGAGACTTTCTGCAATGCTAAGAACATGACATCCCTAAGAAAAAGATTCAAGCAAAAGATAACAACTGTGGGTGGTAAAGGAAATGCTGCGGAGAAATTGAAAAGGCAAGAAGAAGAAGATGCCAAGAAGAGAGAGGAGGAGGCTAGCAGACTTGCACAGGAAGCAAAAATCTAGTTAAGAATAGAAGAATAAGAAAAGAAACGAGCAACTGAAGAAGCAAATAAGAAGGTTGAAGAAGAAAAGACAAGAAAAGAAGAAGATGAAATTCAGAAAAAGTAGGCAGAAAGTGAAGGTTTCAGATTAGAAGGTGTCCAAAAAGAAAACCAACAAATAGAGATGACAGCTGAAGGATTGAGAATAGAGACATTAGAAGGACAAGACCCTATGGATCAAGGATAAGCTCAGTCTGATATGGATCCATTAGAGCCTATTGTTCCTTCTAGAAATACAATAGGAGAAGGTTTAGTGTCAACTTCTGGAATTGAGTTAATTCCTTTCATGCCCACTAAACGAGAAGAGGTGCTGGATTTTAATACTATCTTTTACGACAAGGAGAAAAAGAGAACTGTCAAGAGAACTGAGAAGAATGTGGACACTGGGGGTAATATTGGAATAATGGTAGTTGAAAAAATAGTAGTTCATGGTACACATAAGGATCCACGATTAATAGCGAGGGCTGGGGCAGCTCTAACCCTAGCCACTGAAGACAATGTGGATAGGATCATCACTGACCTCGAGCAGTCTCAGAAAAAGGTGGCCCATTTTAAAGAAACTTTGAAGAAGGAAAGGGGTGAAAGCCAGAATCTGAAGAGCAAGTATGAGGACATGATTGGTGAGGTCAAAGTTTCAAAGGCAGAATGTCAAACCTTGCAGGAAGATAAAGATGTTCTGGTAGTATCTGCAGAAAATATAGAGAGGAATTCTCAGGCTACCTCAACAGAGTTGGGAAAACTATAGCTGAAATATCAGAGTTTGGAGGCTGAGAAAAATCATCTTTAGTTATCAGTTGAAGAACTGAATAAAGAAAATAGCAGATTAGAAAGTAAAGTGCCTGAGCTGGAAATGTAGAAGACTGCCGCAGAAGAGAAGGAGAAGATATATGAAACTCAAATAGTAGCCTTAGAGGAACAAAAGAACTCACTTGCAGCTTCACTGAAGTCAGCTATGGAGCAGAAGGTTGATATTGAACCTTTAAAGAAGCATGCTCTTATTCTTAGAAATAAGATTCATCAAATATAGCTACAGAAATAAAGATTTAAAGTCCAACAAATAGACATCATATTAGAAGAAATTGTAAATACAACCTCATATTTTTTGGATAGAACTCAAGATATTTTGGAGACTCTGCGAGGAAGGATGACTTGGGTAGAAGTAAACAAAGAATCTCTCGTAGATATATTTGTCAAATATCAGGAGACAATAAAGCAAAAATACGAGCTGATTGAGTTTGCCAATAACGCATCAGAAGAATTAAAGAAGACAGTGAAGAAAACACATAGTGCCTGTGCTAAATTTTGTAGGAGAGTGCTCCTAACCTATAATCGGTGTTAGACCTTCGATGCGAAGATATTGGAAGCGCTGCCAGAACATGAAATGTTTTTGAAACAATTACAAGAAACATGCAATGAGGATGAACAGACCCTCCAGAAAGTCAAGGAGTTAGATGAAAAGATACTGAAGACTGAAATAGCACATGCAACTGTGAGTATTCACTTGCTAGAAGACCAGCTGCAATTGATTCCTGTGAGGATAGCTGGGTATAAAATCCCAAGCTGCTCAACACGAAATTACTATCAAATTTCTTGAACCTTCTAGTTTTGAGAATATAGCAGTCGAGGCAAATGTATGGAGAAAGTTCATGAACGAACAAGCTGGGCCCTCCTAGTTGAATGTTTTGTAATGTTGATAAATAATGTAATATATTATATTTATCTTTTTGTTCACAAGCTAAAGGACAAATTTTTGTAAAGGAAAGGTTGGGGAAGCTCAAAAGGCAATGAGGGGCAACCCAAAAGTTTTTTTCTTTTTGTATAAATATAGGAAAGTTTTAGGTAGAGAGGGGAATTTTTTTCAGACCATCTTGGTGGAAGATTATTGTAAGAAGAACTAATTCATCTTATAATAAAGAGTTATATTTTTTGGCTGGAGAAAGCACTGTGGGGTTTCAAATGTTTGACATGGGCTAGTTGGATGTGAACTGTTTCTGTTTCATCTTGTTTCCATGAACTGTGAGATCATTCTAACTTATGAATTCTTTCATGTTGTGAATGTGCTCCTGTTTATTTCTGTGAAATTTCCACAATCGTATTTGAGTAATGAATGTTTTAATTAACAATGAGCTATCTCTTTGTTCATCTGTCTATTGATATTCATGTATTCAGAAATGTTAACAACTATCTGTAGTTTTTCTTAATGCATGTTATGCAATACATTGCTCACCATTAATTACAGTATTGCTCCATAGGGATAGGTTAGTTAGTCTTAGTTAGTTTTCTTTGTTTGTGATTTAGAAGCGAGAGAGGTAAGACAAGAGGTAAGAACCTGCACATCACATTGTGATACTCCTCGTTATCTCTATCGTTTGCATTTAGTTAGGCACCTGCACATCATACATAAATAGAAACAACTAAAAAATACACCTAAATGGTGGACTGTGCCGCAACCAGTAAAACATTTTAACCGTTACTTGACCTACGGTAGCCGGACCGTAAACCGGACGGATTCCTCGTACCAAACAATAACGAGCTAATTGGGAACATTTATTGGGGATAATCCATACTGTTGTTACATGCGATTTTCCAGGCCTAAACACTTTCATTGATGACTTTTCTAGAAAGACATGGATATATTTCTTGAAAAGCAAGGATGAAGTATTATGCAAGTTCAAAGAATTCAAAGCCTTGATTGAGAACCACACAAAGAAGAAAACCAAGACCTTTCGATTAGACAATGGTGGAGAATTCCCATCAGATGAATTCAAAGAATTATGTAGAGATTCAGGGATTAAGAGGGAGTTGACCACTCCATATAATCCATAATATAATGGGGTTGTAGAAAGGAATAATAGAATGATTATGGAAGCAGCAAGGGCTATGCTCCATGATCAAGATATTCCTATGCATCTATGGGAAAAAGCTGCCAGGACAGTTGTGTATGTACAAAACTGTACTCCACATAGAGTACTTGAGAACAAGACACTTGAAGAAGTATTCTCTGGCAAGAAACCAGAAGTCAGTCATCTTAGAATATTTGGCTGTCCAGTGTAGATACACATTCTGAAAGAAAAGAGGACAAATTTAGATCCTTCGGGAAAGAATGGTATATTTGTGGGATATAGTGAAAGCTCGAAGGTTTACAGAATATACTTCCCAGGATTGAAGAAGATCGACATCAATAGAGATGTGAAATTTGATGACAACTTAGCTTACAACAAATCTAGAAAAAGATCTATTACAGAACTTGAAGAAACAAAAGTACCCAGGATCCAAGATACAACTATGAACGAAGCAACTATAGAAGAATAGAAGAACCTTAGGAACCTGTAGATCCACCCCAAGAGAAGAATCCTTACAAAAGAAAACCTGCATGGGTATGAGAGGCTATCCAAGGTGCAGAAAGATATGGGGCTCTAGAAGAAATGCACAGAGAAAGGAAGAGAACTAGGTCCTACTCTAGTTATGTAGCCCTATTATGTGACATCATTGATAAATAACCTTCCAACTATGAAGAAGCGGAAAAAAATAAAGAATGGAAGGATGATATGATCGAGGAGTACCAGTCAATCATGAAGAATGATGTATGGGATGTTGTGCCAAGACCAAAGGGGAAGACTGTTGTGACTTCCAAGTGGGTCTACAAGATCAAGCATGCTGCAGATGGAAGCATAGAGAAATATAAAGCAATATTTGTGGCACGTGGCTTCTCCCAGAAAGAAGGGATAGATTATGAGGATACTTTTGCACCTGTAGCTAGATACACTTCCATCAGATCAGTGCTTTCTCTGGCTGCAGTAATGAAATGGAAGATACACCAGATGGATGTCAAGACTAATTTCTTGAATGGTGTAATAGGAGAGGAAGTGTATGTGGAGCAACCACTCGGTTTTGAGACACATGATAGGGAGACTCATGTGTACAAATTGAAGAAGGCCCTGTACGGTTTGAAACAGGCACCTAGGACATGGTACGCCAGAAATGACACCTTCCTGAATGGCTTTGGATTTACCAAAAGTAAAGCAGATTCCAACCTTTACTATAAGGTGAGGAAGGGAACCCTGTGATACTACTACTATATGTAGATGACTTGTTTGTAACAGGTGAGGATGGGTTGATTGCTGACACAAAGAGGAAGCTTGCCACCGAGTTCGAGATGAAAGACTTGGGTATGATGCACTACTTTCTAGGCATGGAGGTGTGGCAGAATGCAGATGGAATCTCCCTGGGACAAGGGAAGTATGCAGTAGAGATCCTGAAGAGGTTCGGGATGATGGACTGCAAGGTCATGACCACACCTATGGCATCGAACCTGAAGCTATTAAGTGATGCTTCATTAGAGTCAGTTGATGCTACAATGTATCATCAGATGATTGGGTCCTTGATGTACCTCATGAATACGAGACCATATATTTGCTTTGCTGTGAACACATTGAGCCAACATTGAGCCAGTTCCTGACAGATCCAAGACATGTTCACCTGATTGCTGCAAAGCATATTCTAAGGTACCTGAAGGGTACAGTTGATTATGGGCTCAAGTATGAGGTGAATCAAAAGATTAAGTTGGAAGGTTATATGGATTTGGATTGAGAAGGAAGTGCCATTGATAGGAAGAGCACTTCGGGGTGCTGCTTCAGTATGGGATCAGGTGTGATCTCTTGGTTTAGCAAGAAGCAATCTTGCATGGCACTGAGTACAGCCGAAGCAGAGTATGTTGCAGCTTGTTTGGCTAGTTGTGAGGTAGTGTGGCTGAGGAAGCTACTATATGATTTATTTGATCTCCAGTTGGATTGTACTTGTATATATTGTGACAACCAGAGTTGTGTGAAGTTGTTGGAGAAGCCGGTGTTCCATGACAAGTCAAAGCATATTGAGACCAAATATCAGTATATCAGGGATATGGTGCAGAGAGGAGCAGTGAAGCTCCAGTATGTTGCAATGGATGAGCAGATAGCTGATGTGTTGACCAAGCCATTGGCCATAGTGAAGTTTGAATACTTCAGAAAGAAGCTTGTTTTTCATCAGATTGAGGCTCCTTCCTAGGGGAAGTGATGAGTCTGAGAGCCTTTCTAACATGGTGGTAGAACGTGTTCCTCCCATGGTTAGATGTAAGTGTAGAGACTTTCTGAAATGGTGGCAAGATGTGTTCCTCCCATGGTCAGATGTAAGTGCAGAGGCCTTCTGACATGGTGGCAGGATGTGTTCCTCCCGTGGTCAGATGTAAGTGCAGAGCCCTTCTGACATGGTGGCAGGATGTGTTCCTCCCATGGTTAGATGTAAGTGTAGATCCCTTTCTGACATGGATGCGGGATATGTTCCACCCATGGTCAGATGTGAGTGCTGAGCCTTTCTGACATGGATGTGGGATTTGTTTCCCCCATGGTTAGATGTAAGTGCTGATCCTTTCTGACATGGATGCGGGATGTGTTCCCCCCATGGTCAGATGTGAGTGCAGAGCCTTTCTGACATGAATTTCAGATGTGTTCCCCCCATGGTTAGATGTGAGTGCTGAGCCTTTCTGACATGGATGCGGCGTGTGTTCCCCCCATGGTCAGATGTGAGTGCTGGGCCTTTCTAACATGGTGGAAGGATGGGCCTACCATGGTAAGATATAAGTGCTGGGCAGGCCTTTCTGACATGGTGGTAGGATGGGCCTCCCATGGTTGAATATAAGCGCTGAATAAGATGAAGACCTACATGGAGGCTATGCCTACAACCAACATGAAAAAGGGCTAGCTTTGTAGAACTTCCTATGATGAGTAGAATTGAGAGATAACAACATTTGCTTGAGACAACGGGAGTAGTGATGATAATGATCTAGCTATGATGATGATCCAACTTTGATGAATGATCTAGTGATGAAGACTTGTGCTGATGAATTGTGTCAAGAGAATACCTTCCTAGTTAAGAGGGAGTGTTGATGTATTTGTAACTTCGGAATGTATTCACTTGTATATTTTATATGTTGTATATATTTGTACCCCAATGTTCCTATCGAGAGAATCATTAATGTAATCAAGTCATGTGAATTCATAGAAGTTAACCCTCTTTTGTAAGTCAAGGAAATAGTCCCCACAGTTGCGGGGTACTAGGGTTATTAGACTCTCCTAGAGAAGTCGGCCCGGGTAAGTAATTGTCAAGTCAGAAACTAGTATAAATAGAGAGTGAGCCTCTCTATTTGAGACACACACTCACTCAACTATAGCACATGAGTGAGAGAGAAGGAGCTCACACAAGTGAGAGAGAGATCAACTGTCGAAGATCATCTTTGTGTTTTTGGGTTTTACTTTTTCCATTGGTGCTCATTCTATATTTGAGGACGTTGCAGGGTTTTCTCCTTTATGGTTTCCCCGAGGAAAACTCTTTGTGTCTCTTGTCTCTTGTGATTATTGCTGTGCATGTTATTCTCTCAGATAAGATCCTAGATCATATTGATTAAATGATAAAAATCTAACAGTTCTCAGAAATGAAAGGGATATTGGGTGACCTAGGGGAAATCAAAATCCCATTGAAGCTAGATGCCAAACCCGTGCGACAAATACCATATCGTCTGAAACCACGATACAAAGACAGAGTCAAAGCTGAGCTTGATCGTATTTTGGACACCAGAATCATCGAACCTGTCGAAGAGTTAGAATGGATCAGTCCTATGGTGGTCCAAGACAAGAAAAATAGTGAAGTTCGGATCTGCATCGACCTTAGGAAAGTAAATGATGCCTGCATGCATGAACCGTTTCCAACATCGTTCACTGATGAGGTACTCAAAGGAGTAGGCGGTCAAGAAATGTACTCTTTTACAGATGGGTTTTTGGGTTATCACCAGATCAAAATCATCAAGGAGGATCGACATAAAACAACATTTGTCACTGAATGGGGATGCTTTCAATATACAGTGATGCCTTTTGGGTTAAAGAATGCCTCTATGGTATTCTCTCGGGTCATTGCTGCCTTCAAGGATTTCATTCAGAAGTTCCTATAGGTGTACATGAATGGTTGGGTAGTGTACGACCTAATCAAAGATCGTTTGGCCAACCTTCGGCTGATGCTGGAAAGGTGTTGACAACATCAGATCGCATTGAACTCCAAAAAGCTCATTTTCTGCACCACATTTGGCATACTGTCAGGTCATATTGTGTGCAAGCAAGGGTTACTGATCGACCCTGCAAAGATAGCTCTCATCTTGAGTTTGCCCCCACCGACCAATGTGAAGATTCTTCGGGCAACATTGGGGCACACGGGATATTATCGCAAATTTATCAGAGGCTACGCTGCGATCAATGCCCCTATGGAGAAATTATTGAAGAAAGATGCGGTATTTGAATGGAGTCCAGAGTGTTAGAGTAGCTTCGACATGCTGAAGGACAAGATGGCATCGACACCAATACTTGTATTCCCATATTGGAACAAGGAGTTCCATGTTCATGTTGATGCATCTTCTGTTGTGCTAGGAGTAGTGCTCGCTTAGCTAGGATATGGCGACTTGGATCACCCTATTTATTTTGCGAGTTGGAAGTTATCATTTGTAGAAAAGAATTATACAACCATGGAGCGTGAGGGGCTAACGATGGTTTATGCACTGCAGAAATTCATGAATGATATTCTAGGAGGTCACTTCAAGATGTTTACTGACGATTCAGCTTTGAAGTATCTGGTCAATAAGCCTGTGTTAAGGGGGAAGATATGCAGATGGCTACTCCTCTTTCAAGAATTTGATTTTGAGATCATCATGAAGCTGGGTTACCTGAATGGTCACCTTGATCATTTGTCTTGAATCGAGACGGGTGAGGAACCTACTAACATTGAAGATGGACTGCCTGATGTGCAGTTGTTTCGAGTTGAAAAGGAAGATGACCATTATGATCCAATAATACAGTTCTTAGTGACAGGAGTCGCACCAGAAGAACTTTCCACGAGTCAAAAGAAGCAGTTGGTGTTTAAAGCTTTTGACTTCCAGTTGATTACTGGACACTTGTATAAGATGGGGCTGATGAAATTTTGTGGCGATGTGTCCTCCCGCATGAACAAGAGTAGATTTTGGAAGAAGCCCATGATGGAATAGCTGGGGGACACTATGGAGGATGGGATACCATACAGAACGTGCTTCGTGCAGGGCTTTGGTAGCCCACTCTCCATAATGATGCGGCAGGTTATGCACGGAGCTGTGATGTCTATCAACACATTGGGAAACCATCAGGACAGGATGAGATGTCGCTTGTACCCCAGGTAACTTTGCAACCTTTTGTAAAATGGGTGGTAGAATTTGTGGGTCCAATCAACCCACCCAAAAAGAGAACTGGTGTGCGCTACATAATCACTACGACGAACTATCTGACGAGATGAGTGGAGGCTGCACCAGTTGTCAACTGCACCACTGCGACAACAGCTAGATTTCTATTTGAGAATATTGTGACACGGTTTGGTGCCTGAGAATATTGATGAGTGACCAAGGTAGTCATTTTATCAACCGCACAGTAAGAGGGTTGACATAAGAATTGCAAGTTCAACACAATAAAAGTACACCATACCATCCGTAGGCAAATGGGACTGTAGAGGCATTCAACAAAATATTGGAGCACGCAGTTACCAAGGTATGTAACACTAACTGAGATGACTGGGATCTGAATATTCCTGCAGTGCTGTGGGCCTATCGCACCACATGCAAGAGATTGACGAGGCAAACACCATTCAAATTGGTATATGGGAAAGAGGGAGTTATGCCTATGGAATACATCGTTCCCAGTCTGCGCATTGCTGCTACGACTGGAATGGATGACGATGCTACACTAGAGGAGTGCATGGTGCAACTGATACAGCTTGATGAAGACCGTTTCATTGTAGGTTTCCACTAGCACGTTGAGAAAGATCGACAGAAGGTGTGGCATGATCGCAACATAAAGAACAAACAATTCCAGCAAGGAGATTTGGTGTTGCTATACGACAACAAGTTCTTGAAGCATCCGGGTAAGCTACAAATTCATTGGCTTGTCCCATATCTTGTCAATTCTATTACCTCTACGAGTGCAGTTTAATTACAACAGTTAGATGGTGCGGTACTTCCAAAGCTCGTGAATGGCAGCCGCTTGAAGCCCTATCGGATGGGGAAAGGACCGCGCAATGCCTGAGGTAGTGCGCATGAAAAAAAAGGAAAGCAAGAAAGCAAGTAAATATAGGTAGAGGTAGGGTGAACAAAAAGTGGAAGGGCATGCCATAAGGGGCTGCACAAGATTAGGAGTCATTAGTGTAGTTAGAAGGATCTATCGCAACAGCTAAAGGGTTGCGATATAGTCAAAATCAACACTAGATAAAGAGTAGGTAATCTAATTAACCGGAAAGCACCACGCACTACTTGAGATACTACGTAAAGAAGGGGAAGGATAGATACAAAGAGGACGTGATTGCACCAAGAGAGAGGGGCTGCATCGAGAGCACAGTAGTGCATGGAAGAGAGGGGCTACGCCAAGAGCACAATCGTTGCATGGAAGAGAGGGGTTGCTCCGAGAGAATAGTATTTGCATGGAAGAGAGGGGCTGCGCTGAGAGAACAATAGTTGTGTGGAAGAGAGCGGTTGTGCATGAGAAAGTGGTTGTGCGCAAGGAAATGGTTGCACCAGAGGAAGTGATTGCGCAAAAAGGAATGGATGAACAAGAGGAAGAATCAGTAGCGCTACTTAAATGACAGATCCTGCCAACCAGAAGACGGTGACCAGAAGTCACATCAGTACTCACAATGAAGACCGTTAAGACAGATGAATGGCAACACTTTTTGACATAACATCTAATGATAGCAGATCTAGGTAGAAAGAGGGCAGAATCGACGACGTAATCAGTTCATTAATGCAGGATTTAATCCTAATGATGAATCTGATATGACAATGATGATATCCGAAGTGAGGCTGGTGTTATAATAATATGGGAAGGTGGGAATATGGTGGTATAGGCAGATGGCCAGTCATTGAGAGGACACCCTAGGGTGAAGTTACACAGTTCGAAGTTGTAGAAGTAGGAATCTTTGCTGCGTAAGGCAGTGGAAACTGACACTACTATGTAGAGCACCCCGGATACAGGGGATATTTTGAGTGAGAATGCCATATCAACGGAAATTGAAGAAGAAGTTACAATTATGCGGGCTAGCTCATCTGAGATGGAAGTATCAGGAAAGGTTTTCCTTGGCTATAATTCTCCCAGTCGGTTTGAGGCGTAGACTAAGAAACCCACAAGGAATCTGGAAGGGGCCAGAGTTCTTGCTCCACTTGACTAAGTCTGCAGGAACAAGGAACAAGATCAATTTCAGGCTGCCCGAGCTGAGTCTAAATGCAAGGAAGGACAAAGGTGTGGATGCTAGAATGGATTCCAAGGTGGCGCAACAATTTCTAGGCAAGCAGAAATCCAACTAGACAATGACAGTGATCCCGAAGAAGTCCAAACGACTAGGAATTGTGGGTGGAAGCGCAAGGAGATTCGATGAGATCCATGATTGCAGCGGTGTGCCGAGTTCAGTAGAGAGTGACCACATAGGAGGCAGTTGCAGCAAATTGCATAGTTTGACAGATTCCGGGAAACCGACACACTTCGACAGTTTTCGCAAACCCAAGTTTGTTGAGTACACCAAGTCCATCTGACGTGGCTAGAGGATGAGCCACAAGACTGTGTTGGGGGCCTGTTGGCAAGGGGTTGGGGTAAGTTACGCAACATCGTGGATGTTGCGCAAACCCAGAAGATACCGCGTAAGACAAAGATAGTGTGATAGGCAGAAAATAGTCCACTTTTTGATATTTCCATGTCACTTTTTGTGTTGCCCATTTCTTGAGAATATTTGTCCGTAGTGGTTAAGTCAGTTAGAAGTTATTTAGAAGTGGACCTTGAATGTAAATGCACAAGCCTATAAATAGAAGAATTATGCATGTAAAAAATCATCATTTTTTGGAGGATGAATACCAGATGTGATACTAGACAGTGTAATATGATATTGGATCCTTGTCTCTTTTGATCTGCGGAATTAATATGATGTGATGTGGATTGACCTGAACTCCTATTGTCTTATTATCTTTTCCTGTTTTACATTGCTGTGATTCTGATGATGAATGGTGGATAGATCTGCATATGAATGGATAATGCGATGCTTTTTGCTTATGGATACTGTCATCTTTTAGATATGTTTTCCCCACTGGTAGATCTGCTACAATGATTAATGAATAATGTGACATGATGAAGGGTTCTGTTTCTGATCAAGCAAGTAGATTAGATCTGGAAGTTAAGCTGATGGATCTCTAATGCCCCAATCCTCCTCTATATTGTGGAAACTTGGTTCCGATAGCTCTCCCTCAAACATCATGGGTGAGACCTCATCCGCTCTGCAGGTGTTGCTAGACAGGGTAAAACCTATTTGGGTCGATACTCAGGGAGATCGTGACGCATTGAGCGTCGACATAGTGTAACCCCTGTCGTCTGGGTTTTTTTGGACGGTATTGTGCCAACACCTGCCAAAACCAAGAAAAATGTTAGTTTGTATGTTGAGTTAAAAAAATGGCTAAGGGTTAAAACAAAGCAGAAAGCAGAAGATGAGAAATCAAGGTCTAGAATAACATGGGTCTCCGCAACCCGAAGTTGCAAGCAAAAAGTGGAAGATGAGAAATAAAAGTCTAAAATCATATGGTTTTCCACAACCCGGAATCCTCCAGCAGGAATGCAGAAGGGATAAAGCAGAATGCGAAAGATGATAAATCAAAGTATAAAGTAATATGGGTTTCCGCAACCCGAAGTCCACCTGCGGAATGTAGAAGGAGAAAAGCGGAAGGCAGAGAATCACGAAAATACTTTGGAAAATGTCATAGTTCTGCAACCCAAAGTTCATCAGCGAAATGTGGAAAGTGGAAAGCAGAAATCAGAATGCAGAGAATCATGAAAATACCTTAGGAAATGTCACAGTTTTGTAACCTGCAGTATGGGATATCGCTGGTCACAAAGAGCTTGAAGGAGATCAATGATGTGGAACGTTTGAGTGTGGAAATACATTTTGAGAAATGTCACAGTTTGACAATACACATACCGCATCCTAACATTATATATACTGTCAACAAAAATCCTGATATAAAATCAATGGCTCAGAATGGTTGCGGAAATGAAGATTGCTGAAGGTCACAACTGTAAGATTAAACAGTAAAGCGATTAACAAGGAATTGTTTTAGTTGTTTTGAAGAATAACGATGAAGGTGGATGACTTGAAGGATCAGTGTTAGAAAGAGGAATTGAGTTCTTCTAAAGAGGTGCGATCGCAGAATGAAATGGCGCAATGGTGAAGACATGCGTCTGCAGGAAACATGAAGGTATTTATAAACAGAGGGATGAGTGAGAGAAATTGTATCTGTGGTCCATATCATAGAAGAAGAAGCAGAGACTAGTGAGTAATGACAGAGATTGAAGGGTGAATGAAATTTTAAATATTAATAAAAACATATCAGGGTGGTAGGGTGGCGCTAGGACATGCAACAGGACTACAGGGGGTTGTAGCCTCCTTCCAACATAAGCTGGTAAATAGGGTGTTGTAGAATCCTGTCAGTTGTAGCTGACAAAATAGGGGGTTGTAGCCTCTTTCCAGCAAGAAGCTGGTAAATAGGGTGTAGTAGCATCCTGTCAGGTGTAGCTGAAAAACAGGGGGTTGTAGCCTCCTTCCGGTAGTTGCTGGTAAATAGGGTGTAATACCATCCTTGTCTGTAGAAGCAGGAAAAACTATTTGTAACTAAAATTTTTGCAGTAATAGGAAGTATTGGCGGTTTACCCAATTGGGGTTCCACGATAAAAATATGTGTATTGTGTATCTAGTTAATTATATGTTTTGATTAAAGTTTAATAAGTGGTTAAAATAGTAAAAATTTAACAATACTGATTCACCCCCCCTCTTAGTATTTTCCAATATTCCAACAACTTACAGTTGGAACCTGGTATCAATTTCAAAAGTTGGATTATGAACAACTACCTTTCAAGTGCAGAGGATGTCATGAATATGGGAATTTCCTTCGCAAGTGCCCTTAGAAACAGGAAACTCAATAAGAAAAGGAAGAAGGATGGCAAGCAATAAAGAAAACCAAAACGAATCAAAAGGGTGGGAAATCGCCAAGAAGTGAGTTGAAAAAGAATGTGCTAGGGAAATTTTTTACAGAGACAAATCCTGCATTACAGAAGGACAACCTTAATAGTTTTGGCCCATTTCTTAATATAGAGGAAACCAATATTGGTGAAAACAAAGAATCAGGAAAAGGAGCCATTCCAGTGAGCCAACTTGAGAATTATGTCAATCCTTCAGCCCATCCAGATCTAGGAGTGACAAAGGTAAAGGAAGGAGGGAACCGAGAGAATACAGAGGAGGAGACTAAGTCCGATGAGGAGGAAGAAGAAGAAGGGGATACTGAGATGATTACAATAGGTAAGAAAAAACAAGAGGAAGGAAATCTACCAAAGAAATAAGGGAGCAAAAAACATACAAAGACAAGCTCCAAGGTTCCCAACAAACCTTGGAAAAAATCCTCCTAAACCCCATAAATACTCGTCAGCAAGGACAATCCCAGAAAGGGATTCCCTCTGCTTCCAAGAATAAGTAATGAAGGTTCTCTATTGGAATTGTAGAGTCCTGGGAAGTAAAGTTAAGGAAATGTTCCATGAGAGATTTCATTCGAATATCCCAACTTGACATGCTACTAATCTAGGAGACAAAGATGGATAAAGAAACATTTCTCCAACTAAGTAATTTTTTTTGGAAAAAAGGTGGAGGACTCGCAGTCAGCTCTAGGGGAGCCTCTAGAGGAATTGGAACACTGTGGGAGAACCAAAAGTTTGAGCTGATTGAATCCAAGCACTACAGCCACTGGATCCTTACTAATTTGTTGCATAAAGAAACTAATATCTAGGTAAGCCTATTTGATATTTATGTCCCTGTCATTTTTGCTAAAAAAAAAGATAGTTTGAACTACTTGAGGGAAGTAAGGAGCAATAATTAATTGGAAAATATCATACTAGATGTCGATATAAATATCATTCTAAGTCAAGCTAAGAAAAGAGGAGGATCTTTGGTCAGAGATCCCATAAGGGAATAAGTGGATGCAATTATTTTAGATTGGGATCTCTCTGATGTCATCCCTTTTAAAGGGAAGTTTACCTGGACTAACAAGAGGCTGGGTCCAGGACATATATTTTCTAGGTTGGACATATTTATATTACAATATTCCTATCTACTTATTGGAGTTAATGCATCCTCTAAAATCCCGCCATTTGGGGGATCATACCATAAGAAAATCATTTTAGAGATAAAAAATGAACAGAATCTCAGACCAATTACTTTTCGATTTATTCCTCTATGGACTTCTCATAAATATTTCATGGGACTGGTAGCTGAAATATGGTCTGTCCTTGTCTCAGGTTCAACCTTTTATGTTTGGGAAGAAAAGTTGCGAAGACTTAAAAAATATCTCAAGTTGTGGGACAAGACTATTTTGTCACTAGCTCAAAATAAATCCAAATCCCTCCTTTCATTAGAGGCTCATCAGCTAGAAATGGAGGCAGTACCGATCACTAAAGAAGTAATAGAAAAGGAAGTCTCTCTCCATCGCGATCTACAAGATGCCTGTAGGCAGGAAGAAGAGTTATGGAGACAAAAATTAAGAAGTATATGGATTAAATCCAGGGATCGAAATACTTCCTTTTTCCACAAAAAACAGAGGTAAGGAAGCATTATAAGATTGTACAAGGGATTCATTCTCAAGATCAAGTTGCTACTGATTTTGATAAAATAAAAGAGGAAGCTTCTTAATACTTTAGTGCCATCTATTCTGTAGATCTTGTTACTAATCCTTCAAACTTAGCGCTGTTGGATTTAGTACATAAGCTTGTTAAGAGAAAGGATAATAAGAAACTTACCCAAAGGATCAATTTAGAAGAACTAAAGGTGACAATGGAAGACATGGGAGAAGATAAAGCACCAGGCCCAGAAGGTTTCAGTGCTAGATTCATTAAGATATGTTGGGATACTATTCATAAGGATTTTCTCAATATGGTGATAAAATCCCAGCAATGTGAAAAAGTTGGTGGTAGCACAAATTTAAACTTTCTAGATCTAATACCTAAAGAGAAAGAAGCAGTAAATTTTGAGAGATTTTGACCCATCTCATTATGTAATATTGGCTATAGAATAATCACCAAAGTAATGGATAAGAGACTAAAAGACATCCTGCCATGAATCATCCTAGAGAATTGTTGTAGGTACAATAGATCCCATGTCATTTTGACACAAGAGCCCAATTGCACATACGAATATTACTTGGTAAGACTCTTCGTAATCTTAATGGGATTCATTAAGATTTTCATTTGACTCTTGGGATTCCTGAACTTAACTGAATTTTCAAAAACTCCATGTTTGATTTCTTTGTTTTAGTAATGCAGAAAGATAGGGTTTTTGTTTGGGATTGTTTTTTCCATCCCGCATCCTCCAACCCGCAAGTTGTAGAATGCATGAAACCCTAGTTGATAGTTCATTTTTCAAACACGCATCTTGCATCCCACAAATGTGGGATGCAGGAGAGTTTTCATGTGTGTTTACTTTAATCAAACTGCATCCCACATCCCACAAGTTGTGGAATGCAGGTTGTGGGGTTATCATTTGTTTACATTTTGGGGTTGCGTATCTCTGCATCCCACATCCCACATCTCGTAAGATGCGAAATGTGGAATGCGGAGCTGATTGAATAATTTTTTCATCATTTGTGATTTTGCATTTTGCATCCCGCAAGTTGTGGAATGCAGGATGTAGAATGATTAATAATATTACGATTTCATTTTTGATCTCGGATCCTGCATAATTGATCCTGACCGTTCTTTTTACCCTCATTTGACGGTCTACATTATTTCCTAGGAATTATAAATATGATAGTTTTGTTTACGATTTTCACTGTTTTTACTACTGTAATTTGTTCTGCTATGTGATTTTAACTCCATATTTTACTGCGCGATTCCGACATTGTTTACTTCAGTTTCAGGTTGGTTACCAAGTCTCTTTCTATTAATTTGAATTGTTTACTGTGCTTCCTGTATAATTCAGTTTTAATTTCTAGTACAAGTATTCAAAACAATACATGGAAACATCCAAAACACCCAGATTTACCAGGAGTAAAAATATTCAGAAGGACATGTTCACCAAAGACCCGAATTTCGGTGTCTTTTCTGATACTAGTAGCCGAGTGAGTGAGACTTATCATTTGGACTGGTCTCGGGTTTACTCTATCTTCGATAACAATTACCTCTCAGATTTCCAGAGTGACCAACTTGTTTATGAAATAATTAGAGATTCTGGCCTACATATGATTGCTGCAAGACTAACCATCCTACCTTATAATGATGCCGTTAGATGGATTATAGACCACGCAAAGGTGAAAGATCGTTTGTTCAATACCAGTACCGGGTCTTAGCTAGCCGATTTCTGCTTTGAAACCTTTGTCAGGATTTATGCTCTTAAACCTTTTACACAACTCCTCAATATAGACTTTGTTAAAGCTGCCAAATCCAAATTCAACTTTGACCAAATGCTTAAATCCTGGATGACTGAACCACACAAGTTTTCCAAGAGCAAAGATGAATTATACCCGGTCGAATGGTTTAAAGAGCCTTACTCCCTGCTTGAAGCGATGTTGTGCAGGATTTATGGTCTTCCCAACTGTTCTTTCGTTAAAGAAGAATGGGCTCCCATCGCTCATCATATTATAACTATGGGTGAATCTTTCCCCTGGGCCTCAATGTTGTCACTCGAACTAAAAAATGCCATACAAGAGTTCCAGAATGCCACTGCTAAGAAAAAGCCCAATTTTTATCTTACCGCCTTCATTGTAGAAATCTTCTGTGCTGATTTCCATTACCATGGGTAAGGAATGGAGTTGGGTATTACCATCCCCCCCCATGCATATTTATCATTCCGAGCTCTGGGATAGCAACTCTGGGCTAGGTTTTATGATATATGTGAAAGTTTCCTCGGTCGAGTGTATTTTCTGATTTTCAACAAAGAAGCCCCTGTGTTCTCACTAGAAGCAAAAGCTCTCATAGCCACTATGGGGGACTAGTATGTTGGTGACTCATTCACCTATATCAGGGTTTATGGCAGCAACGTTGCTCACATCTTTCTTAAGGTCCTGTCAGACAGGTTGGTCCTAGAGGAGATCTCATTTCAAATAGTTATAGAGGGGATTTACAAGAAATGCGCTGCAACTAAAAGGAAAGTTTGTCCCAGGTTTCCTATTACCCTTGGATCCTTGAGCATACCCACTTCTACTTGGGCATCGGAGCTGAGTGACCACATAATGTCACTTAAAATTGATTTTGTAAGAAAAAGGAAACATGATCCCAAACGGATTGTTGATTTACACCTAAAGCAGAACCATTTTAAAACAGGTTATGTTCATGAGGAAACTTTGGATGATTTCATTTATCAGGGAGTAGATACATTTTTTGAAGTCCTAAAAAGGGATAAGAACAAAGAAGAACAAAGCCATATCCTGCAGTACCAGAAGGAGATCAGGGACAGGGTAAAACATTATAGGTCTATGGAGTTAGACATCCTGGAAAGGATGACAAGAGACAAGGAAGAAAGAGAAGCTCGAGCTGCAACAAAAGAGGCTCTGGCATCCAAAATTGCAGCTGTGGAAACCAACTCAGACTTGGATAAAGGGAAAGCTCCCATGGGAGAAATTACCTAGAAATCTATGGAACAACAGGTTAAGGACCATTTGTAGACTTCAGAGTAGATAAAGTAGAAGTTGAACAGAATGAATTTAGCACTAGATACTCAAGAAGTTACAACCTCTCAGTCAGTTGAAATTACCCAGGTAACCACTGTGGTTGAAAAGACTCTACCTGAACAAACTCAGGTTGAGGACAAAGCTTTAAAGAAGACAAATATCTCCATTCCTGTTCCTACTATTGACCTGTCATTCAGAGGAAGAGGAGGAAACAATTTCTCCTGTGCCGGTTACTGTCGAGACTGGTAATGATTTCAAAAATCTCACCAATGGTAGCAATGGTAATCTTTCATGCCCTCTTCCTCAATCTCAATCTTTTTTTCAATCTGCTCCCTCTTCTTTTGCAATACTTCTTTCATCAATAATGGCTTTATCATCATTTTCTGTTGGTTCTGTTGTGACACCTTTTATGACCGAGCTCTATCAAAATGCCACTTGTCTACCCGAATTAATCATACCTGTTTCTATGTGTATGCCTATTCCTTCATCTGTTGTGCCTCCGGTTTTCAAAATACCATTGCATATTCCTTCAATCAGCTCAGTGTCATCCGCTATGTCTAAGAAAATTACAACAGTGTCACCATCATCATTACTCAAAGCCACTACTGTGCAAATTTATTTTGTGGAAGCTTCTGTTCATGACATTTCTTCAGCCCTTGAAGTAACTCTTGCTTAGAATGTTACTCGCTCCCCTGATACCACTCATATCACTATGGCTATACCTTCTCAAACCACAACCCAAACTTCATCTTTGATATCCACAGGAATTATCTTACCCCCTATTGATGAGGTCAGAGATGAGTTCAATGAAGATTTTGTGGTATCTTTGGGTGAATATCGATATAGTAAAGCTAATAGATTAGTGGTAAAATAGGGCAAGAAGAGGGGCAGAGATCAGAATGATATGGATATGTTAATGGTAAATGAAGTTGTATGGACACAACAATCAAGTGACCCACAAGCCTATGCTACAGATGCATCATCTGTTCTAGGAGTGTTCACAGGTGCCAATCTAGATGCTGTCAACTCTTTAAACATAGAATTTGATAAACAAAAGGCAGAAATTGTCAGTTTGAAGGAAGCACTAGAGCATCTCAAGAAACAACATGAGGCCAAGTAGGACGAACTTCAAATGAAGAATGTTACTCTCAGTGTAGAGCTGCAAAGAGACAAGAATGATAATGCCACTTTGGTTCAGAAAGTTGCAGTATTAGAAAGGAAAAATGAAGATGCAACTGCAAGTGCAGCTTCATCTTCATTTTCCAAATTTTCCCAAGAAGAGTTTAAGGAGCTTGCCATCAGAACTAACAAGGAACACTATGATTTGGTATGTGAGTTATTTAAAACTCTAGCTGATATATTTGAGATTCACATGGTGTTTGACAAGATGTCTGTTGTTCTAGAAGACCTAATTGAGAAAAGACAACAGGCCTCAAAAGCTTATGACGAGGTCACAGATTGGCAGAGGTACATGAAGGATAATATTGACAATATCACTCTCCTCATTAATTTTCAGTTTAAAAGAGCCATAACTATTCTGAGAGCTTGGGAAGACTTAGATGAAACAATAGCTGAAGCCATAAAGAAAGCTTAGGCTATATGCGGCAGAAGATGGTATGTAGTTGACAATATCATGACTAAATTATCCTTTCCTACTATGGTGCTTATTGAAAAGGTATGTCCACCTGGGCTGATGATCGAGCAAGTTGAGCAATGAAGGGATGACCAGGAGGAGAAGATCAACAAACTTGATCACATAAGAATACAGGATGTAGAGCAGTTAATCAAACAACCATTTGCAGTGCAAAGCAAGATCCACATCTACATCTGAGTTTGGCATAAGTTGGCTAAGAATGAGGTCAAATAATATAAGTGTAATGCTCAACTTGGCATAGAATCTGCCACTTATCTTGATATCAAGGAGCTGCTACGTATTTGGAGGGTGTGGAAAGATTTCTTAGGATATTAACCTTGTTTAGGTTTTTGATCCCCTTTAGGGGGAATTCTATTGTTTGTAATAATGATTTAAGTGAATGATCTCTAATGTATCATGGACTTTTGAACTTTTGAATTTTGGAAGAAGGGAGACTGATACAAAGGATCGAACAACACTTCAGTTTTTGCCAAGGTCTTTTGTGTAATTTGTTACAGAGAATTCTGAATAAATACAGTGTTGCAATTCTTATCTCTTGTACTTGATCTATCAAATTACTTTGACAGGTTTTAGTTTTATTATTCCGAATGATCAGATAGTACTGTGATTCATTTGTAATTGATTAATGTGTTTCTTTAACTCTGATTCATCTCTGTTAATTATTAATGCATTGATAAAGTTTCATGAAATTTCTTTTATGAACTGTCTTTATCTATTTCTGCAAATGGTTCAACAGTAAAAGTTTTATAGCTTATAAGTTGGTTTTTCAACTAAATTGAGCACCTGTAGGTTATCTTGAATGGTTTAATTCTGATTTACTGTTATTTATTTTTATTAAATATTTGTAATCTCAGTAAGTACAGTTTCATCTTATTTACATTTTTGTCAATATGATGAATTTGCTTGTTCTTCACACAGTTCAAGACAACCTGTCATTCATTGAACACCTCTTCAAAGTAGTTTAGATTTAGATTAGGTTCTTCTTCCCAGTTAGGTTTTAGTTTTCCTTTTCTTTTCTTAACTCTTTTTTTTCCATTCTGGAAAAAATATCCCCTCGTGGATCAAATCCATCCATAAGCCAACGGAGGCTACAAAAGTATAAGTGGGAGATTACCATCCCAAACATCTCAAGGATAGAACAATACCTGCATGGGATTGTTTGAAGCCTTTGGCAGGGTTTTCTTCGCGTGTTGCAAGCCTTAAACACCCTAATCATACACATACACAATTGGGGCTTCAACAAATGGTGCTAGAAGGAGGGCCGTCACATCATGCCTAAGTAAAACACTCACACACCTCCTCCAACAAGAGATCCAATCATTACTCGTAGTCATGCTAGCGCGTATACCTCAGGGGAACAATTAGCTCAAGTTTTAGACACTGTCCCAGTCACCCTTGGACAAGAAAATCTAACCTCGTCAGACAGATACGTTCTCGTATCACCAATCCTAGGGCCACAGTTGAACAAATGTTGAAGGGTAATTCCCACAACGTTTCCAAGTTTAGAAGAAAATTAGCTGAAGATCATCCTACTCAATATTTTCCTCAAATTAGTGATCAATATAGTCCAAGCCCAGGTGATCAAAACACTGAAAGACATCGCAACCTTTTTAGTGAGCCATCCACTCCTGGGTTAGATCTAGGTTCCTTATTTCTAGAGTTGGCAACTCCTCGACATAACATTCGAGCAGGAGGGCTACTCCCATCTCCTCCCTCTTCTTCATCTTTATCTGATGAATCGTTAGACTCCTCAGCAGAATCTATTTCGATGGCTGAGGAATGATATAACAGGCCATGGTTAGACGAGGATGTCGTATCTGTTTTAGGAAATCAACATAGATTGCCTAAAAAACTCGAGAAGTGGCTTCCGAAATTTAATCCAGATGATAAGACTCCTATGGAAGACCACATAAAATCCTTCATGTAAGCCATTAGACTTAGAAACATTATCCATGAAGACGTGGTTTACAGACTGTTCCCTTACACATTTGAGGGAAAGGCTTCTACCTGGTAATTTGCCTTAGAAGATAGCTCCATCCTGTCATGGGATGTGTTTTCCAAACTTGTCACTCAAAAGTTTGGGGATGACAAGACCCCGGAGGAATTAGTCATAGAGCTCTCTTCGATGAAAACTAAGGGTAAAGAAAGAGTCAAAGATTACAAACACTGTTTTTCATATTTAAAAAACAGGATGGGCCAAATACAGTACTTCCTGTTGAGGAATTACTGGTAGCATACTATATTAAGGGTCTCCCAACCCAAATAGCCATGTGGTTCAAAAGGGCACACAAAGAGTCCTTACAAGACACCTTTTCTGAAGCCATCCAAGTCGAAAGGGACATGTTCTATCTCAAAGACAACCCTGACACTACATCTGAGCAAGCGTATACCTCACGTAGAAAAAGTGATAGTTCCCTTAAACTTCCTGCTACCAACCAAGATCCATTCAATATGAGTGAAGTGAAGAAGCTCCTTAAAAGGATGTCTAACAAGATGGTAGATCTCAAGAAGACAAGCAATGAAAATCAATCAAACAATAGAGGATTCAACAGGACACCTTTCAGGAGGCCAAATCAATCTCCTCAGAATCCTCCACCTCCAAATCCCAGCGAGGGGTTCACCTCAGAAGAGATATTCTCTATCTTGAAATCCTTTGCTGCAGGAACACCATATATCCCAGAACCCTCTGAAGATCAGTCCACCCAAGAATCACAACCTCCCCAAGAGGAAGAGGAGGATGACCAACAGGTCAACTATGTGAGCTTCTTTTTCAGAAGAAGAAGAAGAAGAAGAATCTGACACTGTTTTTAACCTACAATACACACACAATACCAGATCTAAAGGGTCACCTCCCTAGGAATCATCTCCTCTGACAGAGACCCCTAGCAAAGGTAAAACTCAAACTCAGAAGGAAACCCTCATTCCTGAGCCATAATACAACTTGGCCGAGGATCTTAAAAGAGTCAAAGCAAACATATATTTATTTGATCTTCTCAAAATCTCTTCCATAAGGGATTACTTACCCAAAAGCATGATCATAAAGCAACCCCGAGAAGCTTAGAATAATAATTTTGACTCCACTCCCCAACCAAACGATCAAAAACTGGGAAGCAAGGGCACTCCTCCCTTTTTACTTACCTTTGAAATATTTAACAGGAATGTGCATAACAGTATGGTAGACTTAGGTGCTTCATCCAACATTATGCCCCTTTCTGTGTGCAAAAAACTCAATGCCACCTGGGAAAACTGTCATATTCAGATTGTGCAATTAGATAGATCCAAGGTTAAAGTGGTAGGGAGGCTGAGAAATGTTCTTCTCAGACTATCTGCAGATCCTCAGATTCACCAAACAATTGATATTGTGATTGCGGATATTCCAAAGACCTATGGTATGTGGTTGAGTTGGGATTGGTCAGAGAAAATTAAAGGTTACTTTGCTACTGATTGGTCTCACTTGTGGTTGCCTCTTAACGGGCAGCCTAATAAGCTCAAAGTTGACAGAGAACCTTTCATGAATCAAACTGTAACTGATCTCGATGGTTCCAATGAATCTATCTCCTTCTTTAATAATCAAATTGAACATTTGACATTTGACACTTTCTTTGGAGACTTACCTGCTGATGTATCACCAATAGAGAATGAGCACAAACACTCTTAGGTAACTCATCTTACATATGTTCCATTCTCTAGTACTGTTGTTCATAATGGATATAATGTAAATACCAATTTCAAGATTGATCCTATAGTTTGGACCTTGTTTTTTAATGGCTCCGGGTCAAAGGAGGGAGCAGGCATTGGATGTGTACTTATTGATCATAAAGGGATCAAAACCATGATCACATGCATGTTGGAATTTGAATGTACCAATAACGTAGTTGAGCACGAGGCTTTAGTCCAAGGACTCAGGAAAGCTATTGATATGGGAGTGAAAGCAATTGAATACGTAGGGGACTCTGAAATCATTATGAAACATGTACGAAATCAGATACATTGTCTATCTCCACACCTAGTTAATTATCAAAGATTAATTAGAGACATGACCAATTACTTCTCAGCATTTAATATTAGATCTATTCCTAGATATCAGAACTTTGATGCAGATCTGTTAGCCAACACTGCATCTAGACTGATCCCTGCTAAAGGCTTGTCTCCACAAACCTTCTCTATCGAATTGATGTACAGACCCTCCATACACGACAATGTCACAAATTGGAAGGTGTTTGGTGATGATCATCAAATACTTGACTTCCTTTTAGCCCAAAATACCTTCGAGGATATGGCGATTGATGAAGCTGATCATGAGAAGTCTCTATCTGATCCTTCCAACATCATCCCCAAGTCTGTCATTAGTCTGGAGAAGTTTTATGATTTAGAATATAAATTCAAACAAACTATCAATTGCAAGACTTAAAGCTCAACCTTGAATCACACTCCTGTTAATTTAGGAACAGAGCATGAAACCTGATTTATCAATCTTGGAATACACTATTCCTGTGACGAAAGAAGAAGTTTTTATCAAACTCTATAGGGAATTTAAAGACGTTTTTGCCTAGACATATGATGAACTCAGGAATTTTGATACTATCGTCATGCATCATAACATCCCCATGAAACTTGATGTAAAACCCTATTAGTAGAAATTGAGGAAAATGCACCCCAATCTGGAGCCTTCTGTCAAGAAAGAACTAGACAAGCTGCTCTCGGATAGGATCATATTTCCTGTTTGACATACGCAATGGATAACTAATTTGGTTCCTGTTCATAAGAAGAATGGGGAAATCAGACTCTCCGTAGACTTCAAGAATCTCAGTCGGGCCTTTGAGAAATACAACTACCCTATTCCTCCAATGGAGCAAATCCTACAGAAGGTATCCAGATGATAGATGTTTTCATTGCTAGACGGTTTTTTCTAGCTACAACCAAGTCCTGGTTGCACCCAACGATCAACTGAAAACCGCTTTCCGGACCCCTTGGGGAACATTCACATACAGACGAATGCCGTTTGGACTAATAAACACATGGGCCACATTCCAGAGAGATATGGACATAGCTTTCAGGGGATTGATCCACAATTCTATCATTGTGTACCTAGATGATGTTACCATTTACTCTAAAAAATGACAGGATCATTTGTCTGCTTTAAAATAGGTATTCGAAAGGTGCAGGAAATTTGGCATCTCCCTCAATCCAAAGAAGTCCATCTTTGTAGTAACAGAAGGTAATTTGTTGAGTTTCATAGTTTCGAAGGAAGGTATGATCATCGATCCAGAATGCGTTGAAGTAATCTCCAAGATCAGCCTTCCTAACTCTCGTAAGGCAATGCCGTCATTTTTGGGTAAGATTAATTTTGTTCGTAGATTTGTTCCAAATTTTTCTAAAGTTGTAAAACCCTTGCAATTTTTTATCAAGAAGGATGTACCATTTAAGTGGTCTGATGAACGAAATAATGCATTTACTGAAATTTGGAAAGCCATAGTAGAAGCACCTGCTCTCATGTCCCCATATTTCAATAAAGATTTTATATTGTATACATTTGCTACTAACTTTTCTTATGCAGTTGTCCTCACGCAGAGAAATCATGAAGACACCAAAATCCACATATATTTCATGAGTTCGACATTCAAAAGGGCTGAACTCAATTACTCCCAGGTTGAAAAACATGCCTACACAGTATATAAATCAGTAAAACATTATAGGCCTTATCTTTTGAAGTCCAGGACTAAGATGATTGTCCCTTATGTGGAAATTCACAATGTCCTCATCCAAAAGGAGTTGGGAAAAAAGAGAGCTCATTGGATGACCGCCCTTCAAGAATATGATATGGATATTAAGCCTGCGAAGATGGTCAAAGGGCAAGGTTTGTGTCAGCTCACCGCCCAGTCAAATGACCTTGAAAATCAGCAAGCTGATTGGGAACATGAAGAAGCTACTCCTACAGGTTTTGTTAATGCACTTGAAACTATGACATTTGAATGGTATGATCACATAAAATTCTTTCTTCATAATGGGTTTTCTCCTGAAACCCCAAATCCCAAAAAACGTAGAGCATTAAGGCTGAAATCAACCCCATATCAACTTATTGATGATGTTCTATTTAGAAAGAATTATGATGGAGTGTTTCTTAGATGCCTGGAAAAGGATCAGACTGATGATTTCCTGTTTCAATTTCATGTAGGACCTGCAGGTGGACAGTTCTCAAGTGATACCACGACTCATAAAATTATCAGGGTAGGATACTATTGGCCTACCCTGTTCAGAGATGCCCATTCATTTGTCAGAAAATGTGAGCCTTGCCAGAAGTGCGCTGGAAAAGTCAAGAAGCCTGCTTATCCTTTGTAGCCAATAGCGGTCTAATTCCCATTTCAGCAGTGGGGGTTGGATTTTGTCGGACCCATCAACCCTGTATCCTCATTACAACATAAATACATCTTGACAACCACTGACTACTTTAAAAGATGAGTCGAAGCAGCCCCATTAAGACAGTGTAACACAAGCCAGGTAATTTCCTTCCCAGAGAACCTATGAACCTAATGAGCTTCTAGTTTGGAAATGGGCTTGCAGAATCCTCAAAGAAGAAGTTGATAAGCATTCTAAAAAAGACAATGGCTTCACATCAAAAGAATTGGCACGTCCAACTCTATTATGCTCTTTGGGAAGATCGAATCACCCCAAAGGTAGCCCTTGGTAACTCCCCATACTGCCTTGTTTATGGCAATAAAACTGTCCTGCCACCTAATCTCACCATTCCTTCACTACAGTTGGCCCAATCCATCCAAGAGAGTAACTCTTCCCCATTAAAACAGAGGATTGATTCTCTACTAAAACTAGAAGAGGATAGAGAGAAAGCCAAGAATAAATTTTAGCAACATCAACAGTTGGTTAAGAAATGGTTCGATGAGAGGTCTTCTTCATATAGAGACTTCTCAATAGGAGATCTAGTGCTGAGGTGGGACAAAAAACACAAGGATAACAAAGAGCACACAAAGTTTCAACGTCTTTGGTTAGGACCATTCATTGTTACAGAAAATATTGGTCCCCATTCATTGTTACAGAAAAGATTGGTCCTAGTACGGTTCGACTACAAATGATGGAAGGGGTCGTTGACACCTTCCTAGTGAATGTTTTTCTACTCAAGAAGTACTTTATTTGAAAAGGTTGATTCAACCATGTATATAGGTTTGGTGTGTTATTTTCCTTTTCTTTTCTGAATGTTTGCTTGATTTTGGTAACTTTTGGTAATATCTACACCCTTGGCAATAATGTGCAATCAATTTTCTCAATATTCAATACTCTCAACTGAAACAAACCTGTCAGTTTCTATATTTTCTAACTCATATCATGATTTGTTATATCTGAATGATAACCATATTTACAACATTATTAATTTCCTCTCATCTAGGTTAATACATTCTACATGCTTTACTCTGATGATGATAGTTGTGGAAGAAAAGGTTCACCATGTCTAAGGTCTCATTAGGGCAATGTGGCATGTCTTCATAGACTGGTCAATATTACTCTTTGGGATTCAATTATGGCCATATATTTTATCATGTGGATTACAAGATGAGGGGTCTCATCACGAGCCAGCTCATTAGGTTCATAGGTGCTCAGTGGAATGACATCTTTGCCATTTAATATGGGGAGATGGCTTCTAGTTCTTTGGAAGATGGGAGATCCTATCACAGGTTGGATCATTCATTATCTGTAGAGCATCAGTGAGTAACACTACCTACACATGGACACCAAGCCATGGCAGTGTCCTGTAATTCATGTTTGACGTTAAACCCTAGTCAAGTCCCATACAAGAAAACATTGTACATTAGGAAGAGGGGGTCCTGTTTAAGGCCAGACTCACTATGATCATGGGATTGAAGTTGGACTGAAACTATCACTAGATGGTTCCCAAGCCATGATAGTTTCTTTCATCCATATAGCTAGAAGACAAGAGGTCTCCTTACCGAGCCGATGTTGTAAAGGAAAGTTTCCCATGGCTAGGGTTTAAGAGGCCATCAACGTACTGGGGTTGAAAGGTGGATGCACAATGTTCAGCAAGCATATATAAGCAAGTTTGAGAGATTAGAATAGTTCATGCCTTAGCCAAATGAAGGTTGATCCAAGCAGCCCTTCAATCCTCTTCTTTCTCCTCTCTCTCCTCTTGCTCCAAGAGACCTGCAAAACGAATTATACCTTCCTCAAACCAATATGACCACATATAAAGTAATGATAATCAAAACAATATGAGAAACTATTCTGATTAACATAAACATCTGATCATAAACACAGATTCAATCACACATTGAACAATGATTTGGGAAGAAGAAGTACATCACATCTTTATTAATCTTGAAAACAAGTACAAACATACCTTCTCTTCAAGTTCAGCACCTCATGAAACCTTGATCTGGTTCTGCTGCTTCTATTCTCCAAGGAACTCAGCCTCCAAGCTATGCAACACAAGGAGAATGCTTCTAGGGAAAAGGTGTGGGAAAAGATAGCTTCAAATCCTCTAGCATAACAATGCAAAGATTTAAGTCCCCACTCATGGACCTCCCTACCTCTATTTATATGCTTAATGAAGAGTTAAGGTCGAAGACAAAGTAGTTACAACTAAAGGAGTCAGTTGCATAACTACCCAAACTACCCAAATTACCTGAATTTCAATATATATATATTTTTGACATTTTTTGGAGGCGTACGTGGGTATTATATTAGACAGTCGCGTACGTACGCGGGTTTCCTTAAGGAAACTCACATACACATCAAAAAACTCATTTTAAGGGTATTTTTGGGCATTTTCAGACTTTAGTGTCTTCTGGAAAGTTTTATATGACTCAGACACCTTTCCAATGGTGTAGAGATGAGGTTAAACGGAGTTAAAAAACTTTAGATATGGGTCCTCCAAGTTAGGTGTTTTTTTAGTGACTTTCAGTGACTTTCATGAAGTGTCGTCATGGAAGTGTCGACATGCCACAAAATCATGGGAAAGTGGTCATAGGTACAGATGTGTCATTTTGAGATATAATAGATGCCCCCTAATGTATGAGGTTAGAGGAGAAGATGATAGCCGAAATACATTATAAATGAAACAACTGAGTATGGAGAGAGCAGAGAATCCAAGATCAAAAGGCTCGAACAAAGGTACATGAAAGAGAGATAAATGTCAGAAAAAACTGATCTCTAGGACATACAAGTCCATATACAAAATATCACCATAAAGATACAGGTGGATCCAACATATGTATAACTGATGAAACTATCATGGTCGCTCAATATGCAAAAAGGCGCCATATCAAATCTAAAGGAGTCATGGCCACAAATGAACAAGGTGGATCCATGCTCAACAATCGATGATAGCCACAAAAATACAAGGTGGATCTATGTCAGCAAAATGTCAAATAGAATGTAATAAGGTATTGTGCAACTCGGGCAATAGCAAAAAATGACAATGCTACTGTCGGCCCAAGGCCTTCAATCCAAACAGCCAAAAAGGTACAAATCCTAACCATGCGAATAAAGGAGTTGAAGTTGAACATGGAGGAAACCGTTTGATTACCGGTCAATAATGAGAAACGTTAACAAATGCGAGGGAAACCACCATTAATGAAAATGGTCCCCAAGGTACCTAGTACATTCTAACAAGTGTGAATACGAGGACTTGAAGAATCCATTGAGTAGGAGACAATAAGGTATTCCCACTACCCAATAGCAAGGAAAATTGCCACTGATGACTGCAATCCCCAAGGTACTGTAATAAAACTCTAAATCTCATCCCCAGAGCAAGATGTGTTGCAGTCAATAGGAAGAGATCCATTGGAAGGAAGGCATTAAGGCATCCTTCATCATCCGACATGAGGTAAGTCAATGACTAATTGGGTCTGGGATTGGTACTGAATTTCACGACAAAGACCGCTAAAGACATGATGTAATGAATTGATACCAGGGAATGGATGACAAAAAAGGTTAAGGCAACTACAGAATGATCGACAAAGGTTTAATCCTTGAACAGTGAGCATGACACAAAAGTGACTTAGGTAGCTTTTGACACAAAAGAACCAACGACACAAATCTGCAATGTAGGAGACATTGATAGATTCCCCATATAATTGGAAAATAAACCAACTGGAGGAGTAAAAAACTCTGAATCGAGATAAGATCAAAAAACTAGGACCCAACTATTGATAGACTCAAAATTGGTGCTTTTTTCAAGGAAACAAGACTTGCTACCATGATATAAAAAACATGTGAATGAACTTCCCTTCCCCTTTTTCTTGTAATGGTTTAACAAGTCCAAGAAAGCAAACTCGGGACCATCTTCATTTTTGGCAAGATCGAAGAAAAGATAGAATAATTCTTGATAAAGCACTGATTCGTGGATTTTACGAGCCCGAAATAGTACATGCTCGACAGTGTTTTCATAGTTTAGAGAGTCTAAAAACTCCAAAGAAGACTCCAGGCGGGGATTTTTTCATCTAATTTAGTCTCCTGAGGCCAAAAAGTATAAAACAAACCACATAAAAACTCTCTTAGCTTCCAAAGAAGTAAGGTGCACCTTTTTCGTACTTAGTCGGGAAGGTCTGAAAAAGGTTAAATTACCACCTACCCAACGCTCCTTCAAAATCAGCATATAGCCTGAGTTTTATGAGTGTGAAGGAAGGCAAGATCACTTGAAAATATCCATTTGATTACGAGAAATGGGGCTTACAACAGTAGACTCGATGCTTTGTTCTTTAGGGTTTAACGAGCATGACAAAGACATAAAGTACACTCGAAATCTTTTTCATGTTTAGGTCTAGAGCACAAAAAATAGAAAACTAAGCTCATACTCCTTTTCCGTATGTTTTGTCCTTCAACCCCGGAAAAGTGATAAACCTATACTTGAGAATACTCTTGTCAATTCCGAATAAAAGAGAGTCTTCCTTTCTTGTATTATTCCACATGGTCCGAGAAAGCAATAACCTACCACCAATGTGGATGCTCATTCACATATTCTTAACAAGCTTGAATGGACAAGTTTACTCAGTAGTCAAGTCTATTTTGAGGAGTTAGACTTTGGCCTAAAGAAACTCAATATCTTTCCCGTGAAGTTTTAACGAGTCCGAAAAAGTCAACTCGCGGCCTCCTTACTGTTTTTAACGAGCTCGAAGGAGAGCAGAAAGAATGCTCTAAATGCGAGGAGATGAGTGTCATAGACAGGTGAAACTATTTCCAAGCGCAAGGAACAAACCTATGCATAATGCGAGGAACATGAGCATGATAAAGACACTTAGAGAACGTCTCCTCAAGGTAAAGGGTTTCAAGTTGCAAAGGCAAAATGATACAAGGTTGGGCGATGATGAGAACAAAGATGAGGGCTTATACAATGAACTAAAAGTGTGGAAGCCGGCATCAGGCTCATAAGCATGAGCAGGGCACATGCAAATGCAGTTACAGCTTGAACAACAAGACAAGGCCAGTAAATAGTTGTGAATCCAACTAAGAATCCTATCTCCAAAAAACAACAGCATCAGGATCATATTCAGAAGAAAAGTTCTGATACAGGTCACTTTGGTAGAAACACATGTGACGTTGCTATCTTCTACAAAAGGTAAAGTCAAGGCAGAATCGATTGAAGAGGATTCTATAGCACCAAGGATTGAGGGATTATAATCAGTAAGATCAACCTCATAAAGAGAGAAAAAATCAACAAGGGAGATAGAGTCTGTAAGAGCAAACTCAGTATCACAAGAGTTGAAAAATTCAAAAGAAAAATCAAATTCATCAGGATCATTGACTTTCTGTTCAAAGGAAGAGTCAAAAGACTCAACAATACCAACATAAGAAGAAAGGCTAGGCTTAGTGAGAAAATCAGGGTTAGACTTAGTCACAACTGAACCAACATCCAATAGAAGATTAGACTGTATCAAAGACTCTAGAAAGACTTCATCTAAAGGAAGGAGATCATCCAAGATAGGACACATGTCTAAACTTTCAAATGGATTGACAGAGTGGAGAGCAGGATCCATAGTCTGTAAAGGATGAATCACCTAGTCAACTGCTGGGACCAAGTCCCGAGAAGGTAAGCATGAAAATAGAGGCTGCTTCTTAGTAGCAATTGAACGTAAAGGTCATGAGGCCACATAGCTCACCTATGGTGGGGTAGTGTCTATAGAAACATTGGGAATTGATAAAGGAAAGACCTGGTCTCTAATTGGGTCAGGAGATGGATCAAGAAAATCCAACTAATCGATAGTGACAATTTCTTCGCCATGATTAAAGTACATCACATGAAAGAATGTTGACACCACAACTTGCATGGAATAGACATAATCACGTCCAAGGAGTATATTGAAGTCCAAGGGGTCTTCTATTACCATGAAGTCAACTAAGATAGTCTTCCCACCCAAAGTAACAGGTGTTTGAGCAAGAATTCCCAAGGCTATACAAGTTCTTCTATCAAACGCCAGTGACTGACTAGCAATTGAAACAAGGCTGGGAGATCCCATGCCTCGCCAAGCACGAGCATACACAATACTAACTGAGGCTCCTTCATCAATAATACAATAAGCAATCATGTATGATTCAACTTTGACCTTTATCTAGAAAGGTGCATTAGAAGGAAGGCACGGCTCAACTAGTCTATCCCCATCAAAGGAAGCAATCCAAGATCTTGGTGGGGGTTCATCCAAAGTGAATTCAGTGCCCCCCTGTTTAGTAAGTTCTGAACTGGTAGTGAAGAAAATGTGACTAGAAGACACTTCACTCTCCAAAGGAAGAGTGGGATTGATCGACAATGGAATCGATTCAACCACTTCATGAAAGTCACTCTTCGGAGGGAGAGTGGGATTGACCAAAGATGACATTGGTTCAATCAAAGAAGAGTGGGATCGACAAGAAGAGTGGGATCGACAAAAGCTGATATTGGTTCAACCACTTGATCAACCAAAGGTTGAGTAGGTTGTTGAGAAACTATAGGTTTTTCAGGAGAAGGAAATTCTTGAGTCTTGGACCACACTCTTCGCACCTCTACGATAGTAGGGCACTGGTGAGTAAGATGATCTCCCTTGGTTCGACCAGTTTTCTCAACGGTGTCAACATGACTAGCAGTGGCTGACTATTTTCTCTCAGCATTACCTATAGAGGTTGAGAGTTTTCCCCCAACATGACCACCATAGGACAGGTGACTGGGTCCAACCTGACTAAGAGAGGCTGGTTGTTTGGAGACTTCAGAATGTTCAAAAACAGGATGACCTTGGAACCAAACTCTTTGCACCTCCACAATGGAAGGGAATTTATAAGTAAGGTGGTCTCCCTCACAAAGCTTATAAGGAAACTTGGGCTTGTGTTTTGAGCGGTTAGTCTTTTCAACAGTGTCAACATGACTCACACTGGCTGACGGATTGTATTTAGCATGAACCACAGAGGCTGAAAGACTGCCCCCAACATGATTGCAGAGGCTGAGAGACTAGGTCCAACATGACTTGCAGAGGTCGGATGGGAACCACCAGCATGAACCGGAGAGGCTGAATGGTTAGGATCAACATGCTTTGCAGTATTTGAGTGTGTGCCCCCAGCATGAACTATAGAGGCTGGGTGAATGGATCCAACATGAATTGTGGAGGTTGGACGGGGAGGTTTAACTTGAACATCAGAGGTTAAATGAGTGCCCTCAGCATGAACTATAGAGGCTGAGTGACTGGATCCAACATAACTTGGAAAGGTTGGAAGGATCCCACCAACATGATCAACACAGGCTGGATGGTGAAGATCAACTTGACTTGCATAGGTTGAGTGCTTAGATCCAATATGACCTGCAGAGGTTGGATAGGTTCCCCCAGCATGAACTACAGAGGCTGGGTGGTGAGGTTCAACTTGACTTACAGAGGTTGAATGGGTGCCCCTTTGCTTATGTGTTTTCTTCCTATTCCTCCTTCTTTTACTCCTTTTAGACTGTCGGTTACTAGTATCAGTACTTTCACCGCATGAGGTAGAAGGAGGAGGAGAATCAATTACAGGTGAAGGGGAAGCAATGTTTTGATGCCCTTGATATAAGGATCTTACTTGAGAAGCATCAAGAACATTCAGGACAGTTCGAGTGGATAACAACCACACCGATAGCCCTAGGGTAAATCCATGTAGATTCAGGGTGGCCATCAAAGGAACACCAACATTCCCCGTGAGAGGAATAGTACAAGGAGTTCCTAGCATGGGGATCTCTTGGTTGGTGTTCAAAGGGGTATTAGCCATAGTTTCAAACAATAAGACAAAGTCTGAGGTTGACAGGAAACCAAAAGTACGAAGCACACACCTAAAGGAACACTAAGTATAGACAAACCACACATCACTCACTAAAATTCCTAAAGCCGAACATACAAATAGGTATAAGATATGATTTCCAGAAGAAAGATGATAGACAGTTACTTGGCATCCCTATAGATGTTCTTAGGCACAAGCAGAGGAATCACCCACCGCCCTCCCACACTTTCTATCGGGGTTACCTTCCAAGCCAGTCTAAGGTCAACCAGAAATAGCCTTCCGGTGTACCTATGTATGAACCCTAGATGTCAAAGAGACTAAAGGACACCTTAACTATATTGACAGTCTGGGGGGATAGTCGCAAGATTGGTTCGTACATATGGGCAGGGTAGCAAATCCCGAAACCCTGTCTAAGACAGAATTCCTAGATGTACAAAAACCTTGGTCTACGCTTTGATAAGGAATCAGAGGGTTATCTCCTCAATCCAAGCCTCCACGTGGCCTTGTGCTTAACTCCCGTTTGAGAGGAGCTTCCCAGATACAATCAACATAGAAAAGGATTTACCTCGTGATTGGCCAACTACGTCTAAAATTTTAACACTTGTGGAGAGTTTAAACTCCCTATCCCACAAGTATAGCCTGAACTAGTTGGTGTATGACCCTATAAAATAAAACTTACTACTAATTTTTAAATTATATCGTTTAATTTAAGGGCTATTTTTAGTCAGAGGGTAAATGGCGTGAAACTTATGTGGTGTTTTGACTCAAAGTTGAAACAAAATGACTAAGCAAAGAGAAATAAAATTCAAAAAGCAAAAAATATTCTCTTTATTTTTCAAATAGAAACTTGAAAGCCACAAAAGAACAAATTCTTTTTATTTATTTTTTCAAAAACAATGATATGCCATGCAATCTAGACTAAAAAACTAATCTACATGCATATAATGCAAACATGTGTTTTTTTATTTTTCGTTTATAAATGCAAAAGAAAAACTACTTACAAACAAAAGTATGTAGATAACAAGAACAAAGCAAAATGAACTCTGCTATACAACCACCAAATAGACTCTAGAATGAACTATAGTCAGTATAAACCCTACTTGGAAGGAAGGATTCCATAAGAGACAAGTCAACTAATTTGGCATGGTGAAGTTAACCAACAAAAGAAGAAGGAAACCAACACCAACAAGCTTCTGAACTTAGACAAAGATCACTAATAGAGGATGACCAAAAACATAAGCCAAAAATCATGCCAAGCAAAGGAGGTGGGGTAAAAGAGCAAAGAGAAAACCCTAATGCTATAAAAAGGATTACCACATAGATAAAGAACAACCAAAATGGATGAAACTAACTACCTGGAGTCATGCACCTATAGAGGACACCAAAAGACCTACCAAATAGCTCACAACAACAGGAAAAACCACAAAAATGAGGAAAAACACTATTTTAGGGGCACACGCGGGTTGTACTACTAGCAGGTCATGTGTCATACACAGGTTGACAGTAAAACAAGTCACGTGTACAAGCACACATGGGTTGTATTATTGACAAATAATGTATCATACATGGGTTGACTATATAGAAAGTCACATGTACCAAACCAGACATGCGACTGTTCAGTCTGCAACTCACGTATGGGTGGAAAAAATCCCAAAAAGGTCAAAAACTACCTTAGGAAGGCAGGGGAGATGTTCTATCAGACTCATAAAGTGTTCCTAAGTGGCAAGAAAGACCTAAAACCTTGCAAAAGACTAAAAGAAATACAGAGAAACCCCAAACAGACAAGGCTCTCCCTAGCGGAGTCGCCAGTTCTGTTGTAAAGGAAAGTTTCCTATGGATAGGGTTTAAGAGGCCATCAACGTACTAGGGTTGAAAGGTGGATGCACAATGTTTCACAAGAATATATAATAAAGTTTTAGAGATTATAATGGTTCATACCTTAGCCAAATGAAGGTTGATCCAAGCAGCCCTTCAATCCTCTTCTTGCTCCTCTCGCTCCTCTTGCTCCAAGAGACCTACAAAACAAATTATACCTTCCTCAAACCAATATGACCACATATAAAGTAATGATAATCAAAACAATATGAGAAACTATTCTAATTAACATAAACATCTGATCATAAACACAGATTCAATCACACATTGAGCAATGATTTGGGAAGAAGAAGGACATCACATCTTTATTAATCTTGAAAACAAGTACAAATATACCTTCTCTTCAAATTCAGCACCTCACAAAACCTTGATCTGGTTCTGCTGCTTCTCTTCTCCAAGGAACTCAGCCTCCAAGCTCTACAACATAAGGACAATGCTTCTAGGGAAAAGGTGTGGGCAAAGAGAGCTCCAAATCCTCCATCATAACAGTGCAAAGATTCAAGTCCCCACTCATGGACCTCCCTACCTCTATTTATATGCTTAATGAATAGTTAAGGTCGAAGACAAAGTAGTTACAACTGAAGGAGTCAGTTGCATAACTACCCAAACTACCCAAACTACCCAAATTACCTGAATTTCAATATATATATATATATATATATATATATATATATATATGGCATTTTTTGGAGGCGTACGTGGGTATTATATATAGACAGTCACGTACGTACGCAGGTTTCCTTAAGGAAACTCGTGTACACATCAAAAAAATCATTTTAAGGGTATTTTTGGGCATTTTCAGACTTTGGTGTATTTTAAAAAGTTTTAGCTAACACATATACCTTTCCAACGGTGTGGAGATGAGGTCAAACAGAGTTACATAACTCTAGATATGGGTCCTCCAAGTTAGGTGTTTTTTTAGTGACTTTCAGTGACTTTCATGAAATGTCGACATGTGACGAAATCATGGGAAAGTGGTCACAGGAAGAGATGTGTCATTTTGATCTATAACAGTCAGCTTGCTCAATTTCTAGTTCAGGTTTGTGAATGGAACTAATCACTAGAACATGGGGCAGTGGTCCTGTGTGAATGCAATCTTGCTTTTCTTTAAAAAAATAAAAAAAATAAAAATAAATGATGGTTTAAGAGGCCCTGTGTGAAAAACCAAAGTGGTAAAGGTCTGGCCTTAGGTTCAAATTTAAACTACATGCCTATTTCAGATGACCCTATCCTCCAACGACATTTGAATCAGAGTTGCAACCTTTTTAAATGACCATGGATGGGAGTGCATCAATAATTTTAATAGTTTCTAGTTGGTTACATTCTTATGTTAACATTTCTTGAGAGTTAATCATTTACCCACTGACAGGTTTGATTGGAAAGGATTATTGTTTTGCAGAGATAACTGGTTCTTCAAGCTAGTCGCCATTTGTTGTAGGTACAACAGATCCCATGTCATTTTGACACGGGAGCCCAATTGCACATACGGAGATTACTTGGTAAGACTCTTCGTAATCTTAATGGGCTTAATTAAGATTTCCATTTGACTCTTGGGATTCATGAACTTAACCGAATTTCCAAAAAATCCATGTTTTATTTCTTTGTTTTCGTAATGCAAAGAGATTGGGTTTTTGTTTGGGATTGTTTTTTCCACCCCGCAACCCGCAACCCGCAAGTTGCGGAATGTGGGAAACCTTCGTTGATATTTAATTTTTCAAACCTACATCTCGCAACTTGCAAGTTGTGGAATGCGGGAAACCCTAGTTGATATTTCATTTTTCAAACCCGCATCCCGCATCCTGCAAATGTGGGATGCGGGAGAGTTTTCATGTTGTTACGGAGAGAAATTCCTATGGCTTGGGGTACCACAACAGACAGCTTTGACTCCAGAAATCAATCTTTCCCAATATGCAATAGAAATAAAATGTCTAACACTAAAGGATTAGACCTCGTACCTTATTCCAGACGGTTGAAGTAGATCCCCGTTGAGCTTTCCAATCTTCAACTTGAATTGATATAATACTTCCTCAACAACAAGTAAACAATACAAGCATACTATATATCATGGTGTTAGATCTATTCTAGCATATATAATCAATAATGTAAAAGCATTTGACATATTCCAATGGATACAACATTTAATCAAATACACATCATTAGACAGGAAAAGATAGTTCTTATTAATATAAATCAGAGATTACAAGGTAGATACAACCTCTGACGGCATGTCTGCAAACTGGAGAAATTGAATCCCCCACTTGGGCCTCCACCACCTCAGTCCTCCATCTCACGATAGCAAGCTCACTAGAAAAAGGCAAGCTTGGGAAGAACACAACAGTGCTCCAAGGGACAAAGGGATGCAGACTCAAGTACAAATTCCGACAACAATGGACTATAGTTTCGTTGCTCTCAATCTCTCTATATGCCTTCAATGTACCAAGGGGTTCCTTATATAGCTTCACAAGGGATAATGAACGGACGAATCCGAGCGATCTCAAGGCATATGGAAGGCCAGGAGTCGAATGATTCGGATCCATGTCAAGGAAAACTCCAAAAGGATTTGGATTATGCACACATCCCGATGTACGCGGTTATAGGGGTCAAACCCGCGTATGTACACGATTATTAGGTAAAAATCCGCGTTTATCATTTTTCATATAGTTTTAGGGATGATCAAGGAAACATCAAAGGATAAAAGATAGTCCATGGGGTCTAAAGAGTCTGCAGCAGGACAGGGGAAGGCCATACAAAGTGTGATTCACCTAGAGTGGTGAAATCCGCTATAACAGATGCCCCCTAATGTGTGAGGTCAGAGGGGTCATACGATGGCCGAAATACATTATAAGTCTGTCCCAGAAGTGGAGTGATGAAGGATCCCAAATGGAAGACCAGCCACCCAATCAGCATAGTACAATAATACAACTCTGCATATAACTGCAAGTACATATAGCAGTCCCGGATACATAAGAGTACAATGGCCATGAATAGGCATAATACATGATGTCACATATGTGGTCATCGCCACGTACAATATACATAGATCAGAATCTCCATGATGAAGATATACAAAGGACCATGATCTCCAAAATGGCTGAAGATATATAATAGATCAAGATCTCCATAGTGGCTGGAAATGTCTGACATACACCGGAATGAAGTCACGAGAGCTGAAATCTCATGAACACTGGCACGATCAAGGAGGTAGCATATAAGAGATGCCACCAGTCCTGAAAGTATTCTACACAAACCGCTACGAGTACATGTCCTACTATGCGAATAGAGGTGTCGAGGTCGAACATAGTAGTCCATTGTCTGATTACCGGTCATTGATGTATACCGTTAACAGACACGAGATTACCCACCGATAATGAAAATGAGAATCAAGGTACTAGAGTGAAAACTAACAAGTGTGAATAGATGTGTTGAGGTCGAACACTTGAGAGAATCCATCGATCAGGGGACATTGATGTATTCCCAAGAAATTGTCGATGGCGAGAGAACCTGCCACTGATGACTGCAAGTCTCAAGGCACTCAAAAGGACTCTAGATTCCAATCCTAGAATAAATGATCTGAAGTCGATGGGATGAAATCCGCTGGAAGGAGGGTATTAAGGCATCCCCCATCATCCAACACAAGGTACTCAACAAAGCTGTCTAATGTGGAAGGACTCGATCTTAAGGTGCACAAACCAGTAACTGTACTGGGAATGGCTGACATGCAAAGTCAAGATAATTGAGGAATGGCCGACACAGGTTTCAACTTCCTTCGAACAAGAGCATAACGGTGTATGGTGACTGAATGAATGCAGCATAGACTCGATATACAAATTGGGACATCTCTGTGACACAGGAGGCATCAACAGAGGCTCCATAGGGACTGGAAGCTTAACCAGTCGGTGGAGATAAACTCATATAAACGAGTACAACTCCTAAAGTCAAACTATAACCCAACCAATGGATGTGATATACAGTGCTCTTTTCAAAGGCGACACGACTCAACAGCTGCCAAAGATAAAATCTTTCCTTGTCCGACTTTTTGGTTTTTTGATTTTTTTGGACTTTTTCAGTTATTTGAAAAGCTTAAAAAAAGAATAAACTAGCTTTATAGTTACAAACTAGGAGGAGACGAGTGTCATCAGGGAAAAAAAACTAGTTCCAAGCAGTGGAACATACCTATGCTCAATGCAAGGATACATGTGTAGGATATCGACACTCGGGGGAAAATCCCCTCCCGGTAAAAAGGGAATCAAGCTGCGAAGGATATAAAAAAATGGCTTCGCATGGCTAGATATGAGACAAGCTCGGGCTATATGGCTGAAACGCAATGTCAGGGGAGCCAACATAAAGCTCAATAAGGCAGGAAAAGCTCATGATAATGCATTCACAACTTGACATAGGGGGAGTCCGAAGGGAAACAGGCTAGCATAAGATCAAGAGGAGTATGAGGCTCTTGCGAAATGTCATGGCAGTACTATACAACAGACTCCCACACCCTAAAGGAGAAAACGTCGGCATGGGCACCAAATGCAAATAAGGGGCTAACTAGGGTACCCATGTAAGGTGAAACTCTACCACTCGTATTATGCCACTTCTAAAGCAGCAAGAAGGTTCCGTGACATAATAGAGTGGGTTCGTACCTAAGGTCATGGTGACATGGTCATAAGGTCATGCAAAATGAAAACGGTGGTGAACCTAACCTATATGCCAGTGTAGATGTTATACCTGAGATCAGTATGAACAGGTCAATCCAATGGCTGAAATGGCACTGAAAATGGTCTTCTACATCACAAATTATGTCAGAAACGGTCCAAAATGGTTAGAAACTATCAAAACTATAGGAAAGGGGGTAAAAATTTTCAAATAGTTGAATTTTTTTCTATAAATAGTAAAAAATATAAATCATTTGAAACTTTTACCCATTGGAGCTCTGATTTTCAACTGCAAATTCCAGGAGATCCAGCCAGCGGAATTCACAACCGTTTCTTCCAGGTAGTTACTCATGCTCTCCTTATGCATTTTAATATAATTTTTGTTGATTATCATGGGGAAATGAGGTTGTTTAGGCCAACTCTACATGAGCTCTGCGGCCCACATGGATATCGAAGCTTTTTCCATGTATAGGGCTGGCTATACGCGGAAAAGAGGCTAGAAACCGCGTACATACGCGGCTGTTTGCAAAACAGTCGCGTATGGCACCGCGCAAGTGAATTTATAAGAATATGATGGGCAATGTGGCAATTTCTCTTGTAGGATGGTGCTAGAATGGAGAGAGCGCGAGCATGGTGAAGTAGAGGAAGCTGTAAGGGTCGACGTGATGGCTCAACAAGCTCTTCGAGCATGCAGACTCTACAAGTTTTGGTGTCTTGGTGGTCTGAGGGCCAAACCAAGACTGCTAGAGATGCTGGTAGACTATTGGGATCCAGACTCAGAGTCCTTCCGGATAAATGGGATGTCTCTCACCATAGAGGTGGAAGACATATACTTTATCACAGGTCTATCTAGACGAGGGGAGGTGGTGAAACTTCATTCCTGAGGTGGGCCAGGTGGTGGGATTACTATCGATGAGTACGTAGCTGTGTACTGCTACCTAGATATTGAGAAGGTGGGAAGTCAAGTCCCCACCAATGCTATACAGGTGCTGGGCCTAAAGGCCATACTACTGACGCTGGGTAGGATAGCAGGCTTAGCCTCACTCCATCAGGCCTCGCGGCCACTGATGTGCTATGCGGTGGAGTGTATGAGACTGACCATATACGACTAGAGTACTACACTACTGAGCAACATGAAACACCAGCTCAGTGAGTGTAAGGCAGGCAGGATACGGAACTTCAGGTTTAGCAGCATTTTGAGCACGTTTTTCTTCGAGCGTGTTCCAGGATTGAGCCCTAGAGTGGACGTTCCTCTCCACGGGGTTCGAGATTCGGCCCAGCGACGTTGGGCAGATGCTATGCGTAGACTAGGGGGTAGTAGGGTGGCCAACCCATATCCAACTGGCTTCTTTCCATGGTGGCGATGACAGATTGTTGCCATAGATGACTACCCTTATGGAGGGATAGATTTTTGGGGGGATCCGGACATGCCATTGCCACCAGGATCGGCATATGGAGAGATAGGTACCGAATCTCAACTCTCACTCTTTTTAAAAGTTTTTTGAGTTATTTAATTTTTTTGTATTTTCTTTGATTATGTGAAATCAAAAAAACATGTTTTGGCATGACAACACATAGTGACATCTACTCTTCATGTGCAGATGTGGGACCACGACGACCAGATCAGGGCTTCCCATGTCATAGACGAAGGGGAAGAGGGGATGACATCACAGGTGTGGATGCAGAGCGAACGCTCCAGAGCATTCATACCAACTTCGTGCGATTGACTCATAGAGTTCCCATGGCGCAAGTCGAGGACTTGCCTGAGGCCATGCAGCGACAGGTGGTGGGTGTGCCACGCGCATGGGTGCATTTATTCTGGTGGCTAGCTAGAGCCATAGTGATGTATCATGATCACAACCCTCCCCTGCCACAGGATTAGACATCTGGGAGTGTATATGTTTTGTACGACCGTGTATTATATGATGGAAGCTTTGAAAGCTCCACTTTTGTATATGACACTATGTATTACCACATTTTTGATATATATAAAAGGTTTTATGGTGATCGGTTTATTTATTTACATGTGTAAAAATGTTTGTGATTAATTTATTATGAATGAAACAAATGCCAATCTAACACATAGTTAGCATATGAGTCAGCAACTTGATTATCATTTGTTGGAATGTGTATATATGTGATACTGTCAAATTGCCGTTCTAACAATCTCACATGTAAGAATCTTCTCAATAATGTCGGATCTCTAACATGGTACAAACCATTGAGCCGTGACACTACTAACTCTGAATCAAGATGTACCTCAAGAGATAGAACGCCATGTGAAATGGCATCCCGTAGAAGCTCGATAACGGCGCTATATTCAGCAACATTGTTGGAAGATGGCCGTAGACATACACCTCCTGAAGACAGTACCTGACCCATAGGAGTATAAATCACCCAAGCAGCAGAGGCTGAGTGCTGAGTGTGACGGCTTGCACCATCCACGAATCCTATGTAGGTGGAAGATTCCATTGACATCTGCCAAAAGACACGAAAACTAATCACAAACCCAATCATGATAAGAAAAATACCTAACTATCAAAAGCTGTACAATAATATACAACAAGCAGCCTTGGCTAAAGATCATGCATAGTATTTTTTGAGAGAGAGTCCATTTCTAGGCCCCACCAAAGCTGTGCCTTCGTAATCGACTAACTCATAGGCACCCTTCTCTAAGACACGCTTGACCACGTAAGGACCACGCCACATAGAATTAAATTTCCCTGCCCCCAAGGGTTCTTTCGATTGATCCCACAAAAGGACCAAGTCTCCTTCACTAAACACTCTTGGACGGACAGACTTGTCGTATTGGACCTTAACGCGACGTTTATTAACCTCTAGAGCCACCAAGGCATCTCGACGCTGCTCATAAAGTTGCTCAAGGTGGACCAAACGCTCCTCCAAAGGTGAAGTGTCTGGTAAGAGTTCCATAGCTAGCTTCAACGAAGGAATCTCGCATTCAACTGGAAATATCGACTCCACTCCATGCATAAGCTGATATGGAGAAAAACCAGTGGCAGTCTTAACTGCGGTTCGATATGCCCACAAAGCAGAGTATAACATAATATGCCAATTCGTCTTGCTCTGTCCAATGGTTCGTTGGAGAATGGACTTAAGTGATTTATTCACTACTTCAACCTGTCCATTCGCTTGGGGGTAGTAAGAAGAGGAGTGCTCTTGCTTATACCCTAACTTAGATGCCAACTCTTCCATCATACAATTCTAAAAGTGCGAGCCATGGTCAGTGACAAGCTCTTTTGGAATCTCGAACCGAGTAATGATTTGGTTGAATATGAAGTGAGCGGCTGTCTCACCGTCGGATTTTACTGTAGGCATTACCTCAGCCCATTTCGTGAAATAATCCACAACCACTATAATATGATGGTGCCCCCTAGCCGAAGCTGGGTTGCACTCCATAAAATCGAGCCCCCACTTGGTGAAGGGACCAGCGGTGATAATGGGATGTAACGGGGCAGGCTTCGAGCGCATATTTCGTGTGAACACCTGGCAAGGGTGGCACCTCTTGACCGCATCAACACAATCTTTAAAGATCGACGGCCATAAATAACCCGCTATCAAAATCTTTTGAGCTGTAGAAATCCCAGATAAATGACCACCACACGCCCCTCCATGGCAATCATTCAGCACAACCTCAGCCTTCTCATGAGTTAAACAACGTCGTAAAATGGAATCTACCCCACGACGGTACAAAGTATTGTCCACTATAAGGTAGTTCTTAGAGACGTGACGTAATCGTCGTCGTTCATCTCGCGAGAGGTGAGTAGGGGTCCTCTGTGTTTGCAGATATATTATGATATCTCCATACCATGGGTCAGATGTTGAGCTTAAGAAGATGTGTTCATCGAAAAATGCATCTTCACAAACCAACTCCTCGTCCTCACTCGGGAAATCCGATATAAGCTCTGCAAAAATTAACGACTTCTTCGACTTTGCCGAAACAAATTCGAGATTGAATTCTTACAGGATGAAAATCCATTTATTATATTTTCCCCCAATCATCCTTCGTGTGAGGATGAACTAAAACGGATTGACATGGGCCACAACCGAGGTCTGGCGAAGGAGAATATAATGTCTCAAACGCTGAACCGCATGTACGGTCGCTAAAGCAAGCTTCTCAACATGAGAATAATGAATCTCTGCGTCAATAAGGTTTGGGCTTAGATAATATATGACATGCTCTTGGATCTCCTCATCCTCCTGAACCAACACCATACCAATCGTCTCTAAATATGCGGCCACATATAATAGGAAATCATGGCTATAATCCAGAGGATTAATCACCGGGGCCGATGCTAGGGCTCGCTTAAGTGCATCGAAGGACTCCTGGGCTCACTCATCCCATTCAAAGGGAGTATCCTTCTTCAAGAGACGCATGAAGCCTCTAGTCAAATTGGCAAATTTGACCACAAATCTTCATAAGAAGTTTGCCATACCTTGCAAACACTGAAGATGACGAATGTTCTTCGAGGGAGACAATTGAAGTATTGCCTCAACCTTTAAGGGATCGACTCTTATGCCCTCCCTCGAAACGATGAATCCTAGTAAACGACCTGACTTCACACAAAAGATGCACTTATGAGGATTTAATCGAACCGAATAGTGCTGGCATCTTTCGAAGACCAACCTCAAGTGATAGTGATGACGCATTCTCATACGAGAATGAGCAGCGAGGTCATCCAAAAATACTTCAATAATAGACTTGAGATCATGGAAAATCAAGGTCATCACCCGCTGAAATGTAGCTCCAGCGTTTTTAAGGCCAAAAGGCATTTTTTGATATGCAAACATTCCCCAAGGACAAATAAATGCAGTCTTGTGTTGGTCCTCAGGTTTAATCTGGATCTGATTATACCCAAAAAATCCATCCATGAAGGAGAACACCTCGCTACCCACACACTCATCCAAAATATGATCTATAAATGGTGTGGGGAAGTTATCCTTAGGACAGGCACGATTCAAATCACGAAAATCAGTGCATATTCGGATCGCTCCCTGCTTCTTATCCACCGGAATGGGGTTTGAAACCCACTCCATCAAGGGAATGGGATAGATGAAATCGGCTTTCAACAGCTTCTCTATCTCATCCTTAATGGCGGGTGCTTTCCTAGGATTCACGGCGTATAAACGTTGTCGAACAGGCTTAGCATTGGGGCAAGTCTTAATCTCATGTTCGACAATCCGAGGGTCAATACCTGGAATCTCATCATAAGACCAAGCAAAAATATCACAGAATTCCTTGAATAGCTCGGTATACTCGAGAATCTCAGCATGGGAACATTTCACCCCAATATAGACATTCTCAATGGTGCCAGGATTTCGAGAGATGTTGATAGAAATTGTGGAAGATATGTTCGCCATGTTTCCATCAGCCATCTGACCAGGAGAGCTTAATGGAACCATGGGACTACCAAATCTCTGACTAAGAATCTACCTATAATCCTCATGCTCCAAATGGTCAAGCGGTGGAAGGAAATATGATCTATGATGAAGTTCCTCCCATGGCGGCTCAACACCCGACATAGCCTCGATGATCGCTTCATCTGAAGGGAAAATTGTATCAAGGCAGTCGTGGGCATGAGAAGACTGTACTGCCCATGCCGGCAGCACATAGGGGTCTTCCTCTTCCATCCGTGAAGAGGAAGAACAAGGCTCTACAAAATTTGTAAGATTGGCTTGATAAGCTATCATGGCTGCAGGAAGCGGCACGTTGGTCTCGACAGGCTCACTCGAAATACTCAGTGTAGGAAGAATCCAAGGATCTTCCATATGAGTCGTGTGAAAAGACACTGAGGTCATAGAAGTTGAAGCCTTATCAGAACAAGATCCTATCATGAGGACCGGTGCAGGGCAATTAAAGCTTCCCATGAGGGATGGATACATGCCTACACCCACACTCCCAGTTGTCGGCTGAGAGTGTTCAACAATCGGGACCGAAGCTCCCGAAGATGCAGTAACAGAGGAATTCTTGAATGTCATTTGATCAATTGTTACAATCTTCCCATTATGTGGAAAGCATACAACGTGGAACAAGGAAGAGGCAACGACTTGCATACTATACATCCAGTTCCGACCCAACAAGAGATTGTAGTCGAGGGGCGCATCAACCACCTCAACCTCTATCGAAACGGTCTTCCCCCCCAAATGGACTTTAAGGGATGGAAGGATGCCGTGTGGCCTAAAAGATCTCCCATCAAAATCAGTTAACATAGTCGCTGATTTCGACAACTCAGGAGAACCAAGACCCTTCCAACAGGACAAAGACATCACAGATGCAGCAGTGCCCTCGTCAATCACAATGCACTTGACGATCATATTAAGACATTCTACGTGTACCAAAAGTGACACATAGTAGGGCAAGTGAGGCTAATGTCCCGCGGTTTCAAATTTGATCACTAAGGAAGAATCATCACCATTCACACCAAAAGTAGAAATCAAAGCCTTCCTTTGCGAAGGAAAACTCTGAAGCACTTCCAATGCAGACATCGCACAAGGAGTATGGCCCAAATCCTCGACAACTGAATAATTCTGGGTGGCTCGAGCATTTGGATTATGCCCCGAGCGCTTAAGTACCCCCTTAGGAATTCAAGGTGCAGCCTCAGGTTTATCCGCAGGTTTCTCAATGCGCAAAGGGGTTCCTGGTGGATCGGGTTCTTTGCCTGGGTTGGGTTGTGACGATCCATAATCTTTCACATGAGTCACAACCTTGGCAGCACAGACCATGTTAATGCACCCACGAGCACTAGTCTCTGGTGGATCATTCTCACTAGATTGCTCCTGGGACTTCGAGTCCATATTCTAGTTATGCGGTAAAGGGTTCGCTAGCACAGCTGGGCCTTGTGCTAAGAGTCTCGAAGCTTCATCAATTCGAGGGCACAAGTAAGTGAGGTGATCATCCTTACATAGCTTGCAAGGGAACTTAACCTTACGTTTCGCTTGCTTGTCCCCGCCAGCATTCTGACCATTCTTGTCATTATTGGAAGCATTCTCATTCCTATTCCCACCCTTTCAATTATTATTCTTACCCTTTCTTCTATTCCGTCCGGGCTGTTGGTTACCCTTCTGGTCCGACGATTGTACAGAAAGTACATTCGCCGTTTGGGTGGGTTGAGACGAAGCCGTAGCTTGTCCTGAAGCAGACTGGTTGAGCCACAATTGACTAACTTGTTTTGCAACCGAATCCGCAGGTTTCGCACTTGCATAACCCACAATGTCATCGGCATGTGGTCCAGGTTTGACCTTGGGATCGAAACTGGAATGAGGAGCGTTGGGAATAATCTCGTACAACAAACCGGACTGAGCATAAATCAAGTCTAGTTACTGCGCCCTAAAGATTGCTTGTTCCTCATTCTGCGCTCCGGATGTAGAAACATCCTTCGCGATATATGGCAATAAATACTTGAGGAACCACTCGAGAAGGAACTCCGACGGTATAAAAGCTTTAATTAATCTCTTCCATCTACGCCACTCCTGAATATGATCAGAAATATGGGTGGCTTTATCTTGCCGAAACATTGACAAGAGTTTAGTACCAATGTCATAGCGCACTGGTAGCTAGAAGTGATTAAGAAAAGTCATCGCAAGATTGTAGAACAAGGTAAAAGCTCCCTTTGGTAACTCTATATACCATTTCACAGCAGGCCCCACGAGGGTGCGTTGAAATAGTTGCAAGTGGACTGAGTCTTGATGTAACGAATTTGAAGAGCACCAAAGGTGAAATGTGGTAATGTGTTCGCTCGGATCCTCTCCTGGTTTGCCTTTGAACTTAGGTAGGTCCAAAGGAAGCTTGGTAGGGACAGCCAGCCAAGCTGGGTCATGAGCCACGAGATCGTTTGTAAGTCTCGATAAGTCAGGAAGGTTAAGCGTTGCGAGGAAAGGGAGCCCAGGATGATGAGGTCGATGGACTGCTCCTTGGTTCACATAGGTTTGAGCACCACCATGGCCTTGGCCATAGTGTCCTCCTCCTGTCTGACCCATATAGGGTGATGTGGAAGTACCATAGTAAGGTGGACCTTGACTAGTAGGAGCTACGAAGCCGTAATTAGGAGAGTAAGCAGGTTTTTGATACCTGCCTCCGTAAGGTGAAGAAACCTGTCCATACTGCGTCCCATAATAAGGTCCATAGGTCACCGCATGCGATGTCCCATGGGACACTCCATAGGTAGGAAGATAAGCTCTGGAAGGGGGAACATACATACCAGAAGTAGGTATATACGCCCCAGACGTAACAAGCTAACCACTATAAGCATGAATATAGCCTCCCGAAGCAGCGGGTGGTATATGAACTTGAGACACAATTGGCCTAGTAACCGCAGTATGGACCTGACTCGTAGCCATATATCGACTTGAAGGACCACGTGGATAAGGTGGAGGATGTAGATTTGAAGAACTCGAAACCAAGGATGAAGGAATCTGAGTAATAAGATATGTAGTACCACCTATCGTCACCCGTCTTGGACCTGGTATCCTAATCGGATCGCTAGCCCTAGACCTAGGAGGGATATGAGATGTAGCTTCCACCACTGGGATGGAAGGTGCAATGTGACTAGTACTCCCAAACCTCTCCGCAAGGTAAGGAATGGGATTGCCCCTAGGCATAGTGCTAGGCTCGAAGTCGGATTCGACATGAAATTTCAAACCGTGCATAGGAAAACTAGTCGTAGCATAACTACCGTAGCTAGTGCTGGCAGGTTCAAAGTGAGTCTCGGCATCTTCTGGCATTCCATACCAGTAATGTGTCAATGGGGAATCAGCCCTAGGGTGAGTAGGTCTATCATGAAAATATCCCATCTGGGAAATCACAGGACCGAACTCAGCTAGGTCAGGTGAAGGATCATATGTAGGAGTAAATTCCCCATCGTCAACATGAATGGGAGGAGGTGGCTCAGGAATAGTATCTGAATGATCCTCCATGGTGTTTGAATCAATGTGTGACATAGTCTTCCTGGACTGTCTAGGTCTCTCTCCCAAAGGAGGAGGATAAGTAGAAGGTGGAAGTCCTGCTAACCGACGAGAATGGCGCGGAACCGCACTTGAATCCACAATGACTCAAAACAAAATAGCAAAGACTCTCTATTTATGTAAACCCTATGCCAACTAGCGTGCACAGAGAAATCACTAATAAAATATAAAGCCAAATGCAAGCAAACAAGGGCTGGATAAGTGAGCTCTCGAATGAAGTAGGTATGTCTCGCCTAGCAGAGGCTTGAGACTCCCATACACAACAAGCAGAGGTACGTAACCAATTATTGTGGCCCTCAGCTTCAACGCGTAAAGCGACTGTGCTGTCCGACCCCAACCTAGCCGGGACACCTGCAGAATAACCTCTACAAGTACCCCCTCGATATCCTAGGTAAGGTCACTAAGGTCACCTCAATATAATCAAAGCTCAGGCGGATAGTCGCAGGCAGGATTGACCGTATGGGCAGGGTAGCAAAGCTCGAAACTCTTGAAAGAGCCCCCAGATACGAATACAATCCTGGAAATATCTTCGGTGCTACTTAGTTATGACTAGGGGTCATCCCAATCGATAACCGCTCACACTGCCTCGTGCTTAACTCCCGTTTGAGAGGAGGATCCTAAGAACGATGGTTATATCAAGGATTTCACACACTCCCTGGATAGACACCTAGATGTTGTCATTTAGTGATCTTGGAGAATTGACTTACAATGAACTATTCCAAGATCCTAAAACCTAAGCTTGTTGGTGCACCCTAGAAAAGAAAAGAGTGTAATTCATTTTAATTAGCGTTGATTTTAGTTGGCTTTATTACTCCAAAATAGGATACGGTCGTGCAACTAGTGGTGTTATGACGCAACATGAAGTAAAATGCACACCGTAACAATCAATGAAAATGCATTGTGTCCATGTAAACAGGGTATGCTACTACGTGAAATGCACAATTCTTCTTCAAATGATGAATGCAAATTTTTCCTATATGAAGTCCTAACTAGTACTCCAAAGCAAATACATATCTAGTGCAAGTACAATGCAAAGTGCAAAATGCAATGCATTATGATAAGCAAATGTTTTTGGATTTTTTGAAAATATAAGAGATGCACAAAGCAAAAGAATGATTCTACCACCCCCAGACTCTGCAAGCACACATAAACAACATCCAAGCAAAGAACTAAGGTAAAAGAACTCTAATGCACTAATCTCAAACAAAAAATCGAAAATTCCATGACAAGAACTTTCCTAAAAAACAAATTTAGGCTAAATAAAATGTTTTCGGTCAGAAACAGAGGTCAAAACAGACTCAGGCAGTGCCAAAGGAGACTCAGCAACTAATAGCATTTACCCAGCAACCAATTAACTTCCACAAAAAGGGAAAAATCCAGGGTATACGCGACTGTTTGCAGTAAACCCGCGTGTATACGCGGAAATAACAGATAAAACCGCGTGTATACGCGACTGTAAATAAAAAACCCGCGTACAGGAAGAAAAGGTGCATAAAACAAGGAAAACAGGCAGGATGAGACAAACTTCACTCCAATCAGACTCTACCAAGCATACATGCCCCCAGACCCGACACGGAAACAAGAGAGAAAGAGCAATTCAAATACATTGAATGTCGAGAAAATCACCCCCAAAGGACAACTACTAGGAACTCCCCAATGGATTCGCCAATTCTGTTACGAAGAGAAATTGCTATGGCTTGGGGTACCACAACAGATAGCTTTGACTCCAGAAATCAATCTTTCCCAATATGCAATAGAAATAAAATGTCTAACACTAAAGGATCAGACCTCGTACCTTATTCCGGATGGTTGAAGTAGATCCCCGTTGAGCTTTCCAATCTTCAACTTGAATTGATATAATACTTCCTCAACAACAAGTAAACAATACACGCATACTATATATCATGGTTTTAGATCTATTCTAGCATATATAATCAATAATGTAAAAGCATTTGACATATTCCAATGGATACAACATTTAATCAAATACACATCATTGGACAGGAAAAGATAGTTCTTATTAATATAAATCAGAGATTACAAGGTAGATACAACCTCTGACGGCACGTCTGCGAACCGGAGAAACTGAATCCCCCACTTGGGCCTCCACCACCTCAGTCCTCCATCTCACGATAGCAAGCTCACTAGAAAAAGGCAAGCTTGGGAAGAACACAACAATGCTCCAAGGGACAAAGGGATGCAGACTCAAGTACAAATTCTGGAAACAATCGACTAGAGTTTCGTTGCTCTCAATCTCTCTATATGCCTTCAATGTACCAAGGGGTTCCTTATATAGTTTCACAAGGGATAATGAAGGGTCAAATCCAAGCGATCTCAAGGCATATGGAAGGCCAGGAGTCGAATGAGTCGGATCCATGTCAAGGAAAACTCCAAAAGGATTTGGATTATGCACACATCCTGATGTACGGGGTTATAGGGGTCAAACCCGCGTATGTACGCGATTATCGGGTAAAAAGCCGCGTATATCATTTTTCATATAGTTTTAGGGATGATCAAGGAAACATCAAAGGATAAAAGATAGTCCATGGGGTCTAAAGAGTCTGCAGCGGGATAGGGGAAGGCCATACAAAGTGTGATTCACCTAGAGTGGTGAAATCCGCTATAACACATGTGTGTTTACTTTAATCAATCCGCATCCCGCATCCCGCAAGTTGCGGAATGTAGGTTGCGGGGTTATCATTTGTTTACATTTGGTTTGCGTATCTCTACATCCCACAAGATGCGGAATGTGGAGCTGATTGAATAATTTTTTCGTCATTTTGCGATTCCGCATTCTGCATCCTGCAAGTTGCAAAATGCAGGATGTGGAATGACTAATAATCTTATGATTTCATTTTTGATCCCGCATCCCACATAACTGATCCTGACCTTTCTTTTTACCCTCATCTAACGGTCTGTATTATTTCCTGAGAATTATAAATTTGATAGTTTTGTTTACGATTTTCACTGTTTTTACTGTTGTAATTTGTTCTGCTATGTGATTTTACCTCGAGATTTTACTGCGCGATTCCGACATTGTTTACTTCAGTTTTAGGTTGGCTACCAAGTCGCTTTCTCACAATTTGAATCATTTACTGTGCTTCCTGTATAATTCAATTTTAATTTAGGGTAGAAGTATTCAAAACAATACATGGCAACATCCAAAACCCCCAGACTTACCAGGAGTAAAAATATTTAGAAGGACGTGTTCACCAAAGACCTGAATTTCGTTGTTGTTTCTGATACTAGTAGCCGAGTGAGTGAAACTTATCATTTGGAATGGTCTCTGGTTTACTCTATCTTCTATAACAATGACCTCTCAGATTTCCAGAGTGACCAACTTGTTTATGAAATAATTAGAGATTCTGGCCTAGATATGATTGCTGCAAGACCGACCATCCTAATAATGATTCCGTTAGATGGAATATAAACCATGCCAATGTGAAAGATCGTTCATTCAATACCAGTATCGGGTCTCAGCTAGCCAATTTCTGCTCTGAAACCTTTGTCAGGATTTATGCTCTTAAACTGTTTACATAGCTCCTTGATGCAGACTTTGTTAAAGTTGCCAAATCCAAATTCAATTTTGACCAAATGCTTCAATCCTGGATGACTGAACCACGCAAGTTTTCCAAGAGGAAAGAGGAATTATACCCCGCCGAATGGTTTAAAGAGCCTTACTCCTTTCTTGCAGTGATGTTGTGCAGGCTTGATCGTATTCCCAACTATTCTTTCTTTAAAGAGGAATGGGATCCCATCACTCATCATATTATAACCACGGGTGAATCTTTCCCTGGGCATCAATCCTGTCACTTGAACTAAAAAATGCCATACAAGAGTTCCAGAAAGCCACTGCTAAGAAAAATCCCGATTTTATCTTACTGCCTTCATTGTGGACATTTTCTATGTTGATTTTCGTTACCCTAATATGGGATGGAGTTGGGTATTACCACCCCCCCCTCGTGCATATTTATCATTCCGAGCTCTGGGATAGCGACTATGTGGCTAGGTTTTATGATATATGTGGAAGTTTCCTCGGCCGGGTGTATTTTCTATTTTTCAACAAAGAATCCCCTATGTTCTCACCAGAAGCAAAAGCTCTCATAGCCACTATGGGGGACTGGTATGTTGGTGAATCATTCACCTATATCAGGGTTTATGGTAGCAACACTGCTCACATGTTGCCTAAGGTCATGCCGGACAGGTTGGTCCTAGAGGAGATCTCATTTCAAACAGTTACAGAGGGGATTTACAAGAAATGTGCTGCACCTAAAAGGAAAGTTTGGCCTAGGTTTCCTATTACCCTTGGATCCTTGAGCATACCCACTTCTACTTAGGCATCAGAAATGAGTGACCACATAATGTCACTTAAACTTGGTTTTGCAAGCAAAAGGAAACATGATCCCAAAGGGATTGCCGATTTACACCTAAAGAAGAACCATTTTAAAACAGGTTATGTTCATGAGGAAACTCTAGATGATTTCATTTATCAGGGAGTAGATACATTTTCTGAAGTCTTGGAAAGGGCTAAGAGAAAAGAAGAACAAAGCCATATCCTGTAGTACCAGAAGGAGATCGGGGATAGGGTAAAACATTATAGGTCTATGGATTTAGACATCCTGGAAAGGATGATAAGAGACAAGGAAGAAAGAGAAGCTCGAGCTGCAACAAAATAGGCTTTGGAATCCAAAACTACAGCTGTGGAAACCAACTCAGACTTCGATAAAGGGAAATATCCCATTGTTATAGCTGATTTTTACCACTTCAGGTGAATCACACTTGTATGGCCTTCCCCTGTCCCTCTGCAGACTCCTTAGACCCCTTCTACCATTTTTTGTCCTCTGATGTTCCCTTGACCATCTCTAAAAACAAGTGAAAATTAATACACATGACTTTTAAACCTATAATCATGTATATACGTGGGTTTGACCCCTAAAACCGCATACATCGGGATGTGTACATAATCCAAATCCTTTTGGAGTTTTCCTTGACATGGATCCGACTCACTTGACTCCTAGCCTTCCCTATGCCTTGAGATCGCTCAGATTTGACCTTTCATTACCCCGTTGAAAAGCTATATAAGGAACTCTATGGTACATTGAAGGCATATGAGAGAATTGAGAGCAAAGAAGCTATAGCCCATTGTTGGCGGAACTTGTTCTTGAGTCTGCATCCCTTTGTCCCTTGGAGCACTTTTGGGTTCTTCCCAAGCTTTTCTTTTTCTTATGATCTTGCTATCGAGAGATGGAGGATTGAGGTGGTGGAGGCCCAAGTGGGGAATTCAGTTTCTCCACTTCGTAGACATGCAGACAGAGGTTGTATCCATTGTAATCTCTGATTTTATATTAATAGAAATATCTTTTCCTATCCAATAATGTATGTTTGAATGAATATTTTATCCATGGATGTTTTCAAATGCTTATACATTGTTGATTATATATGCTAGAAAATATCTAACACCAATATATATAGTATGATTGTCTTGTTTACTTGTTGTTGAGGAAGTGATTAATCAATGCAAGCTGAAGTTGGAAAGCTCAACGGGGATCTACTTCAACCGTCCAGAATAAGGTACGAGGTCTGATCCTTTAGTGTTAGATATTTAATTTCTATTGCATATTGGAAAGGATTGATTTCTGGAGTCAAGCTATCTATTGTGGTACCCCAAGCCATAGGAATTTCTCTCCGTAACAAAATTGGTGACTCCACCGGGGAGTTCCTAGTAGTTGTCCTTTGGGGGTTTTCTATCGCCATTCAATGACTTTGAATTGCTCTTTTTCTCTTGTTTCTGTGTCGGGTATGGGGGCATGTTTGCCTGGTAGTGTCTGATTGGTGTGAAGTTTGTTTCAGCCTATTTATTTGCCTTTAATTTATGCACCTTTCTTCCTATATGCGAGTTTTGAACTCACAGTCGCGTATATACGCGGGTTTCTCTACTATTTCCGCATATACACGTGGGTTTACTACAAACAATCGCGTATGCCCTTAGTATTTCCTTTTAGAGGAAATTGAATGGTTGCTGGGTGAATTTTGATGATTGTTGAGTCTCCTTTGATACTGCCAGAGTTTGTATACACCTCTGTTTCTAACCAGAGATGTTTTTTTAGGGTAAATTATTTTTTTTAGAATGTTCTTGTCATTGCATTTTCGATTTTTTGTTTTGGGATTAGTGCATTAGACTTATTTTACCTTAGTGCTTTGCTTGAGTGCTGCTTGAGTGTGCTTGCAGAGTCTGGGGGTTGTAGAATCATTCTTTTGCTTTTATATCTCATTTTATTTCAAAAAATCCAAAAATATTTGCTTATCATCATGCATTGCATTTTGCATTTTGCATAACACTTGCACTAGATTTGCTTTGGAGTATTAGTCAGGATTTCATATAGGAAATCTTGCATTTATCATTTGAAGAAAATTGTGCATTTCACATAGTAGCATACCTTGTTTTCATGGACACAATGCATTTGCATTGATTGTTAGGTATGCATTTTACTTCATGTTGTGTCATAACACCATTAGTTGCATGGCCATATACCTCTTTTGAGTAATAAATCCAATTAAAATCAACGCTTAATTAAAATGAACTACACTATTTTATTTGATAGGGTTCACCAACAAGATTAGGTTTTAGGGTCTTGGAATAGTTCATTATGAGTTAATTCTCCAAGACCACTAAACAATAACATGTATGTGTCTGTCCAGGTGAGTGTGTGAAATTCCTTGGTATAACCAGTGTTTCTCAGGATCCTCCTCTCAAAAGGGAGTTAAGAACGAGGTAGTGTGAGCGGTTATTGATTGGGATGACCCCTAGTCATAACTGAGTAGCAACAGAGATATTTCCAGGATTGTATTCATATCTGGGGGCTCTTTCGAGAGTTTTGGGCTTTGCTACCTTCCCAATACAGTCAATCCCGCCTGCGACTGTCCGCCTAAGAATTTATTATATTGAGGTGACCTTAGTGACCTTACCTAGGATATCGAGGGGTACTTTGCAGGGGTTATTCTACGGGTGTCCTGGCCAGGTTGGGGTCGGACAACACATTCACTTTACGCGTTGAAGCTGAGGGCCACAATGATTGGTTAAATACCTCCGCTTGTTGTGTATGGGAGACTCAAGCCTCTCCTAGGCGAGGCATACCTGCTTCATTTAGGAGCTCACTTATCCTACCCTTGATTTCTTGTGTTTGGCTTTAGATTTTATTGGTGATTGCTCTGTGCACGATAGCTTGCCTAGGGTTTGCATAGATAGAGAGTCTTTTATATTTTTTGAGTCATTATGGATTCGGGTGCGGCTCCTCGCCATTCTCGTCATTTAGCAAGAATTCCGCCTTCTACATCTCCTCCTCCTTTGGGAGAGAGAAATAGACAGTCCAGGTGGACTACTTTGCACATTGATTCACACACCATGGGAGACCATATAGAAGGTATTCCTGAACCACCTTCTCCCATTCATGTGGAAGATGGGGAGTTTACTCCTAACTATGATCCTTCACCCAATTTAACTAAGTTAGGTCCTGTGATTTCTGAGATAGGAACCTTTCAAGATAGACCTACTTACTCTAGGGTTGATTCCCCATTGACGCATCGCCGGTATGAAATGCCGGAGGATGATGAGACTCATTTTGAACCCGCGAGCACTAGTTATGGTAGTTATGGTATGTCTGGTTTTTCCACACATGATTTGGAATTTCATGTCGAATCTGAGTTCAAGCCTAACACTATGCCTAGGGGCACTCTCATTCCTTACCATGCAGAGAGGTTTGGGAGCACTAGTCATATTGCACCTTCCATCCCGGCGGTGGAAGCTACATCACATATTCCTCCTAGGTCTAGGGTTAGTGATCCTATTAGGATACCAGATCCGAGACGAGTGACTGTAGGGAATAGTACGTACATAATTACATAGATCCCTTCATCCTCTATCCCTAGTTCTTCGAATGTTCACCCTCCACCTCATTCACATGGTCCTTCGGGCCGGAACGTTGCTACGAGTTATGTCCATACTGCGGTTACTAGACCGGTTGTGTCTCAGCTTCATGCAACATCCGTTGTTTCAGGAGGTCATGTCCATACTTCTAGAGGTCACATTCCTACTTCCGGAATGTATATTCCTACTTCTAGAGCGTATGTTCCTACTTACGGAGTGTCTCATGGGACATCTCATGCGACGACTTATCGACCCTATTATGGGACGCAGTATGGACAGGGTTCTTCACCTTATGGGGGTGGGTATCAACAACCTGCTTACTCTCCAAATTACGGCTTTGTAGCTCCGAATAGTTAAGGTACACCACACTATGGTGCTTCCATGCCACCCTATACGGGTCAAACAGGAGGAGGGCACTATGGCCAAGGCCATGGTGGTAATCAGACCTATGTGAATCAAAACTATCAGGGAGTAGTCCATCGACCTCATCATCCTAGGCTCCCTTTCCTCGCAATGCTGAATCTTCCCGACTTGTCGAAATTGAAGAATGATCCTGTAGCTCATGACCCGGCTTGGTCGGCTGTCCCTACTAAGCTTCCCTCGGACATACCCGAATTCGAGGGCAAACTAAGAGAGGATCTGAGTGAACATGTTACTACCTTTCACCTATGGTGCTCTTCAAATTCCTTACACTAGGACTCCATCCATTTAAGGCTGTTTTAACGCACCCTTACAGGACCTTCCGTGAAATGGTATATAGAGCTACCTAGGGGGGCATTCGCTTTGTTCGATGACCTAGCGATGAATTTTCTTAACCACTTCCAACTACCAGTGCGTTATGACGTTGGTACTGAACTCTTGTCAACATTTCAGTAGGATAAAGCCACACATATCTCGGATCATATCCAAGAGTGGCGTAGACAGAAGAGGTTAGTTAAATCCTTTATACCGCTGGAATTCCTCCTCGAATGGTTCCTTAATTCGTTATTGCGATATATAGCGAAGGATGTTTCTACATCTGGAGTAAAAAATGAGGAACAAGTGATTTTTAGGGTGCAGGAACTGGATTTGATTTATGCTCAGTCCAATTTGTTATATGAGATCATTCCCAATGCTCCGCGTTCTAGTTTCGACCCCAAAGTTAAACCTGGACCACATGCCGATGGCATTGTTGGTTGTGTGAGTGCTAAACCTGTGGATTCGGTTGCAAAACAAGTTAGTCAATTGTCAATAAACCAATCTACTTTAGGAAAAGCCACTTCTTTGTCTCAACCCGCCCAAATGGCGAGTGTACTTTCGGTGCAATCGTTGGACCAGAAGGGTAACCAGCAGCCCGTACGGAATAAAAAGAAGGGTAAGAGTAATCATAAGGGTGGGAATAGGAATGAGAATGCTAATAATGACAAGAACGCCTGTAATGCTGGGGGGGACAAGCAAGCTAAAAGTAAGGTTAAATTCCCTTGCAATTTTTGTAAGGATGATCACCTCACTTACTTGTGCCCTCCTATCGATGAAGCCTCAAGATTCCTGGCACAGGGCCCAGCTGTGTTAACTAACCCTTTACCTCACAATCAAAATATGAACTCGAGGACCCATGATCAGTCTGGTGGTGATCAAGATCCGCTAGAGGGTAGTGGTCGTGGTTACATTAACATGGTACGTGCTGTAAAAGTTGTGACCCGTGCGAAAGAATATGGTTCATTACAACCCATCCTAGAAAAGGAACCTGATCCACCAGGGAGTCCTTTGCGTATTGAGAAACTTGTGGATAAACCTGAAGCTACACCTCGCATTCCTAAGGGAGTCCTTAAGCGTTCGGGGCACAATCCTAATGCCTGAACTACCTAGAACTATTCTGTTGTTGAGGATTTGGGCCACACTCCTTGTTCGATGTATGCACTGGAAGTGCTTCAGAGTTGTCCTTTGCAAAGGAAGGCTTTGCTTTCTGCCCTTGGTGTGAATGATGACAATTCTTCCTCCGTAATTAAATTTGAAACCGCAGGACTTCAGCCTTGCTTGCCTTACTATGTGTCTCTTTTGATTCACGTAGAATGTCTTAACATGACTGTCAAGCGCACTGTGATTGACGAAGGCGCTGCTGCTTCTGTGATGTATTTATCATGTTGGAAGGGTTTAGGCTCCCCTGAGTTATCTAAATCAGCGACCATGTTAACTTCTTTCGATGGGAGATCGTTTAGGTCGCATGGGATCCTTCCTTCCCTTAAGGTCCGTTTGGGAGGGAAGACTGTTGCGATAGAGGTCGAGGTGGTTGATGTGCCCCTTAACGACAATCTCTTGCTGGGTAGGAATTGGATGTATAGTATGCAAGCCGTAGCTTCTTCCCTATTTTGTGTTGTATGCTTTCCATTTAATGGGAAGATAGTCACGATTGATCAAACGTCATTCAAGAATCCGTCAGTTACCGCATCTTCGGGAGCTTCAATCCTGATCGTTGAGCACTCTCAGTCGGCAATTGGGAGTGTGGGTGTAGGCATGTACCCATCCCTCATGGGAAGCTTTAGTTGTCCTGCAGTGATCCTTATGATAGGGTCTAGTTCTAGTGAGGCTTCGACATCTATGATATCGGTGTCTTTTCACATGAGTCATATGGAATATCCTTGGATTCTTCCTACACCGAGTACTCTGAGTGAGCCCATCGTGACGGATGTGCCATTTCCTGCAACTATGGTAGCTTATCAAGCTAATATTGAGAGTGTTGCAGAGCCTAGTTCTTCCTCTTCATGGATGGAGGAGGAGAACCCTTATGTGCTGCATGCAAGGGCAGTACACGTGGGCTTTACTTGTTTACCAATATCTTATCACGTTAGTTCATATTGTGGCTTTTTAAATTATTAAAAATTGAACCAATATATTGCAAGTATTAGGGGGGTGAGGGGTTTAAGGTGGGGGTGGGTAGGGTGTTTTATAAGGATAGAGGTATAAAAATGGGTGGGGAGGAGGTTTTAAGTATTGGGAGGGGGTTTCAACAAAAAGAGTTTGGGTCAATATCTCTGGAAATTAAGGGTATTCTTTAATATCCCACGATCGCATGTGCTATGTGCGATGTTCACTAAGTGAAGTCCCTGTGGGGCAGTACAGTCTTCTCATGCACATGACTTCCTTGATAGTGTTTTCCCTTTAGATGAAGCGATTATTGAGGCCATGTCGGGAGTTGATCCACCATGGGAAGAACTCCACCATAGATCTTACTTTCTTCCCGAGCTTGACCGCTTGGAGCATGAGGAATTTAGGGCGGTTCTTATTGAGAGAATTGGTAGTCCTATGGTTCCATTAAGCTCTCCTGGTCTGATGGCTGATGGAAACATGGCAAACATATCTTCAATGATTCCTATCAATATCTCTCATGATCCTGGCAGGATAGAGAATGTCTATATTGGGGAAGAATGTTCCCATGCTGAGATTCAAGAATACACCGAACTGCTTAAATAATTCCATGATATCTTTGCTTGGTCTTACAATGAAATGCCAGGTATCGACCCTCGTATTGTCGAACACGAGATTAAGACTTATCCCAATGCTAAGCCTGTTTGACAACGCTTGCATGTGGTGAATCCGAGGAAAGCACCCACGATTAAGGCAAAGATAGAGAAACTGTTGAAAGCCAGTTTTATCTATCCCATTCCCTTGACGGAGTAGGTTTCAAACCCCGTTTCGGTGGATAAGAAGCAGGGAGTGATCCGCATATGTACTGATTTCCGTGATTTGAATCGTGCCTGTCCTAAGGACAATTTCCCCACACCATTTATTGATCATATTTTGGATGAGTGTGTGGGTAGTGAGGTTTTTTCCTTCATGGATGACTTTTCCGGATATAATCAGATACAAATTAAACCTGAGGACCAACATAAGACTGCATTTATTTGTCCTTTGGGAACTTTTGCATATCAGAAAATGCCTTTTGGCCTTAAGAACGCCAAAGCTACTTTTTAGTGGGCCATGAACTTGATCTTCCATGATCTCAAATTGATTATCGAAGTATTTTTGGATGACCTTGCTGCTCATTCTCATATGAGAATGCGTCATTCCTATCATTTGAGATTGGTATTTGAAAGATGCCGCCTTTATTTGGTTAGGTTAAATCCTCACAAATGCATCTTTTGTGTGAATTCAGGTCGCTTGTTAGGATTCATCATTTCTAAAGAGGGTATAAGAGTCGACCCTTTGAAGGTAGAGGCAATACTTCAGTTGTCACCCCCGAAAAATATTCGTCATCTTCAATGTTTGCAAGGCATTGAAAAATTCTTACAAAGATTTGTTGTCAATTTTGTCAATTTGACTAGAGGCTTCATGCATCTTTTGAAGAAGGACACCACCTTTTGTTGGGATGAGAGAGCCCAAGAGTCCTTTGATGCACTCAAGCGAGCCCTAGCATCAGCCTTGGTGATTATTCCCCCAGACTATAGCCGTGATTTTCTACTTTATGTGGCCGCGTCCATGGAGATGATTGGTATGGTTTTGGTTCAGGAGGATGAGGAGATTCAAGAGCATGTCATATACTATCTAAGCCAGAACCTTATTGACGCAGAGATTCATTATTCTCATGTTGAGAAGCTTGCTTTAGCTACCGTACATGCAGTTCAACGGTTGAGACATTATATTCTCCTTCGCCAAACCTTGGTTGTAGCCCATGTCAATCCGTTTCAATTTGTCCTCACTTGAAGGATGATTGGGGGAAAATATAATAAATGGATTGTCATCCTACAAGAGTTTGATCTCGAGTTTGTTTCAAAAAAATTGAAGAAGTCGTTAATTTTTGCAGAGCTTATATCAGATTTCCCAAGCGAGGCTGAGGAGTTGGTTTGTGAAGATACGTTTATCGATGAACAAATCTTCTTAATCTCAACTTTAGACCCATGGTAAGGGGATATCATTATATATTTACAAACATTGAAGGTCCCCACTCACCTCTCATGAGATGAATGACGATGATTACGTCACATGTATAAGAATTACCTCATAGTGGATAACACTTTGTATCGCCATGGGGTAGATTCCATTTTACGACGTTGTTTAACTCATGAAGAGGCCGAGGTAGTGTTGAATGATTTCCACAGAGGGGCATGTGGTGGTCATTTATCTGGGCTTTCTACAGCCCAAAAAATCTTAAGAGCGAGTTATTTATGGTCGTCGATCTTTAAGGATTGTGTGGATGCGGTCAAGAGGTGCCACCCTTGCCAGGTGTTTGCATGTAATATGTGCTCGAAACCTGCCCTGTTACATCCCATCATCACCGCCGGTCCCTTCACTAAGTGGGGGCTTGATTTTATGGATTGCAACCCAGCTTCAGCTGGGGGGCATCATCATATCATAGTGGCTGTTGATTACTTCACGAAATGGGCTGAGGCTATGCCTACAGTTAAATCCGACGGCGAGACAGCCGTGCACTTCGTATTCAACCAGATTATTACTCAGTTTGAGATTCCAAAAGAGCTTGTCATTGACCATGGCTCGCACTTTCAGAATCGTATGATGGAATAATTGGCATCAAAGTTAGGGTACAAGCAAGAGCATTCCTCCTCTTACTACCCTCAAGCGAATGGATAGGTAGAAGCAGTGAAAAAGTCACTCAAATCCATTCTCCAATGAACCATCGTACAAAGCAAGAATAATTGGCACATCATGTTATATCCTGCTTTGTGGGCATATAGAACCATTGTTAAGACTGCCACAAGTTTTTATCCTTATCAACTTGTACATGGAGTGGAGTTGATATTGCCAGTTGAATGCGAGATTCCTTCTTTGAAGCTAGCCATAGAACTCTTAAGAGACACTTCACCATTGGAGGAGCATTTGGTCCACCTTGAGCAACTTGATGAGCAGCGTCGAGATGCCTTGGTGGCTCTAGAAGTAAATAAATTTCGCGTAAAGGTCCAGTATGATAAGTCTATCCGTCTAAGGAGGTTTAGTGAGGGAGACTTGGTCCTTTTATGGGATCAACTGAAAGAAACCTTGGGGACAGGAAAGTTTAACCCCATGTGGCGTGGTCCTTATGTCGTCAAATGTGTGTTAGAGAAGGGAGCTTATGAATTAGTGGATTATGAGGGAATGGCCTTGGCGGAGCCTAGAAATGGGCTCTATCTCAAGAAGTACTATGCATGATTTTTAGCCAAGGCTGGTATTGTATATTATTGTACAATTTTGCATAGTTAGGTCTTTTTCTTATGGTGATTGGGTTTGTGATTAGTTTTCGTTTCTTTTGGCAGATGTCAATGGAATCTTCCACCTACATAGGATTCTTGGATGGTGCGAGCCGTCACACTCAACACTTAGCCTCTGCTGCTTGGATGATTTATACTCCTATGGGTCAGGTACTGTCTTCAGGAGGTGTATGTTTACGACCATCTTCAAACAATGTTGCTGAATATAGTGCCATTATTGAGCTTCTACGGGATGCCATTTCACATGGCATTCTCTCTCTTGAGGTACATCTTGATTTGGAGTTAGTAGTGTCACAGCTTAATGGTTTGTACCATGTTAGAGATATGAAATTATTAAGAAGATTCTTACGTGTGAGATTATTAGAACGGCAATTTGACAATATAACATACATACATATTCCAAGAATTAATAATCAAGTTGCTGACTCATATGCTAACTACGTTTTAGATTGGAATTTGTTTCATACAGAATAAATTCATCACAAACAAATTTTTTTACGCATGTAAATAAATAAACCGATCATCATAAATTTTTTATATAACATCCAAAATGTGGTAATACATAGTGTCATGATACAAACATGGGGCTCTCGAGCCACCAAAATATAATACACGGTAATACAAAATGTATAAACCCCAGGTATCTAAGCCTGTGGAGGAGGAGGGGGGTTGTGATTATGGAAGGTCACTACGGCTCTAGCTAGCCATCGGAATAATCACACCCATGCTCGTGGTACACCCACCACCTGGCGCTGCATAGCCTCAGGCAAGTCCTCGACTTGTGCCATGGGAACTCTATGTGTCAGCCTCACAAAGTTGGTATGAATGCTCTGGAGCGTGCGATCCGCATCCACACCCGTGATATAATCTCCTCTTCCCCTCCATCTATGACAAGGGAAGCCTTCATGCCGCCATGGTCCCACATCTGCATGCATATGGTAGATGTCACTATGTATTGTCACCCAAAAATATGTCTTTTGATTCCATATAATCAGAAAACACAAAAAAATAAATAACTCAAAAATTTAAATAGAGGGTTGAGATTCGTTACCTATGTCCCCATATGCCGATCCTGGTGGTAGCGGCATGTCTGGGTCCCCCTGGAAATCAATATCCGCATAGGGGTAGTCATCGATGGCAACTATACATCATCGCCACCATGGAAAGAACTCAGCTGGATAGGGGTTGGACACCCTACCTCCCCCCAGTTTGCGCATCGCATCCACCCAACGTCGTTGGGACGGATCTCGAACCACGTGTAGAGGAGCATCAACTCTGGGGCTCAATCCTGGAACACGCTCGAAGAAAAATGTGCTCAGTATGCTGCTGAAACTAAAGTTTCGCACTCTGCCCATCTTACACTCACTGAGCTGATGTTTCATGTTGCTCAGTAGTGTAGTGCTCCAGTCATAGACCGTGGGTCTCATGCACTCTACTTCATAGAACATCAGAGGCCGCGAGGCTTGGTGGAGTGAAGCCAAGCCTGCTATCCTGCCTAATGTAAGTAGGATGGCCTTTAGGCCCAGCACCTGTATAGAGTTGGTTGGGATTTGACTCCCCACCTTCTCCGTGTCCGAATAGAAGTACACCGCAATGTATTCATCTATAGTCAGGCCACCTCCAGGCTCGTGAGAATAAAGGTTCACTACTTCCCCTCGTAAGGAAAGTCCAGTAATAAAGTATATGTCCTCCACCTCTATGGTGAGGGACATCCCATCTATCTAGAAGGACTTAGAGTCTGGATCCCAGTAATCCATCAGCATCTGCAATAGTCTTGGTTTGGCCCTCAAGCCACTAAGACACCAAAATTTGTAGAGCCCACATGCACATAGCACTTGTTGAGCCATTAGATCAGCCCTTACTACCTCCTCTACATCACCATGTTCATGTTCTCTCCATTCTAGGACCATCCTGCATAAAAAATTGTAAGTTTTCCTATAGTTTGGACCATTTCTAATCATTTTGGATTGTTTTTGACCTAATTCATGATGTAGGAGACCTTTTTGAGTTCCGTTTCAGCCGTTGGATTGACCCGTTCGTGCCGATCTCAGGTATCATGTCTAAACTGACATATAGCCTAGGGTTCATCACCGTTTTCATTTTGCATGACCTTATGACCATTTCATCATAGCCTTAGGTACGAACCCACTCTATTATGTCACGAAACCTTCTTGCCGTTTTAGAAGTGGCATGGTATGATTGGTAGAGCTTGACCTTACATGGGTACCCTAGTTAGTGCCTTATTTGCATTTAGTGCCCATGCTGACCTTTTGTGCTTTAGGGTGTGGGAGTTTGTTGTATAGTACTACCATGACATTTAGCAAGAGCCTCATACTCCTCTTGATCTTTTGCTAGCCTATTTCCCTCAGGACTCCCTTATGTCAAGTTGTAATTGAATTAACATGAGCTTTGCCTGCCTTATTGAGCTTTATGCTGGCTTCCCTGACATTGCGTTTCAGCCATACAGCTTGAGCTTGTCTCATGTCTAGCCATGTAGAGCCATTTTATATATCCTTTGCAGCTTGATTCCCTTTTTTACCGGGAGGGGATTTTCCCCCGAGTGTCGCTATCCTACACATGTGTCCTTGCATTGTGCATAGGTATGTTCCACTACTTGGAACTAGTTTGTTTGCCCCTATGACACTCATCTCCTCCTAGTTTGTAACTATAAAGCAATTTTATTATTTTTCAAGCTTTTTAAATATTTGAAAAAGTCCAAAAAAAAAAAAAAAACCAAAAATCCAGACAAGGAAAGATGTTATCTTTGGCAGCTGTCGAGTCGTGTCGCCTTCAAACAGAGCACTATATATCACATCCGTTGGTTGGGTTTATAGTTTGACTTTAGGATCTGTACTTGTTTTATTTGAGTTTATCTCCACCGACTGGTTAAGCTTCCAGTCCCCATGGACCCTTTGTCGATGCCTCCTGTGTCGCAGAGATGTCCCAGTTTTGTATATCGAGTCTATGTTGCCCCTATTCAATCACCATTTGCTGTTATGCTCTTGTTCGAAGGAAGTTGAAACCTGATTCGACCATTCCTCAGTTATCTTGACTTTACATGTCGGCCATTCCCAATACAGTTACTAGTTCATGCACCTTATGATCGAGTCCTTCCACAGTATACAAATTTGCTGAGTACCTCGAGTTGGATGATGGGGGATGCCTTAATGCCCTCCTTCCAGCAGATTTCATCCCATCGAATTCAGATCATTTATTCTGGAATTGGAATCTAGAGTAATTTTTGAGTGCCTTGAGACTTTCAGTCATTAGTGGTAGGTTCTCTCACCATCGACAGTCTTTGGGAATACATCAATGTCCCCTGATCGATGGATCCTCTCAAGTGTTCGACCTCAACACATTTATTCACACTTGTTAGTTTGTACTCTAGTACGTTGATTCCCATTTTCATTATCGGTGGGTGATCTCGCATCTGTTAATGGTATACATCAATGATCGGTAATCAGACGATGGACTACTATGTTCGACCTTGACACCTCTATTCACATAGTAGGGCATGTACTCGTAGCGGTTTGTGTAGAAGACCTTCCAGATTGGTGGCATCTCTTATATGCTACCTCCTTGATTGTGCCAGTGTTCACGAGATTTCAAATCTCGTGACTTGATTCCAGTATATGTCAGACATTTCCAGCCATTATGGAGATCTTGATCCATTATATATCTTCAGCCATTATGGATATCATGGTCCTTTGTATATCTTCATCATGGAGATTCTGATCTATGTATAATGTACGTGGCGATGACCACTTATGTGATATCTTGTATCATGCCTATTCATGGCCATTGTACTCTTATATATCCAGGACTGCTATATGTATTTGCAGTATGTGCAGAGTTGTATCATTGTACTATGCTGATTGGGTGGCTGGTCTTCCATTTGGGATCCTTCATCACTTCACTTCTGGGATGGACTTATAATGTATTTCAGCCATTATATGACCCCTCTGACCTCACACATTAGGGGGCATCTGTTATAGCTGATTTTAACACTTCAGGTGAATCACACTTGTATGGCCTTCCCCTGTCCCTCTGCAGACTCCTTAGACCCATTGGACCATTTTTTGTCCTTTGATGTTCCCTTGACCATCCCTGAAAACATGTGAAAATTAATACACGTGACTTTTAAACCTATAATCACGTATATACGCGGGTTTGACCCCTAAAACCAGGTACATTGGGATGTGTGCTTAATCCAAATCCTTTTGGAGTTTTCCTTGACATGGATCTGACTCACTTGACTCTTGGCCTTCCCTATGCCTTGAGATCACTCGGATTTGACCTTTCATTACCCCTTTGAAAAGATATATAAGGAAATCTATGGTACATTGAAGTCATATGAGAGAATTGAGAGCAAAGAAGCTATAGTCCATTGTTGGCAGAACTTGTGCTTGAGTATGCATCCCTTTGTCCCTTGGAGCAATTTTGTGTTCTTCCCAAGCTTGCCTTTTTCTTGTGAGCTTGCCATTGAGAGATGGAGGATTGAGGTAGTGGAGGCCCAAGTGGGGGATTCAGTTTCTCTGATTCGTAGATGTGCCGACAGAGGTTGTATCCATTGTAATCTCTGATTTTATATTAATAGAAATATCTTTTCCTATCCAATAATGTATGTTTGAATGAATATTTTATCCATGGATGTTTTCAAATGCTTATACATTGTTGATTATATATGCTAGAATAGATCTAACACTAATATATATAGTATGCTTGTCTTGTTTACTTGTTGTTGAGGAAGTGATTAATCAATGCAAGATGAAGTTGGAAAGCTCAATGGGGATCTACTTCAACCGTCCAGAATAAGGTACGAGGTCTAATCCTTTAGTGTTAGATATTTAATTTCTATTGCATATTGGAAAGGATTGATTTCTAGAGTCAAGCTGTCTGTTGTGGTACCCCAATCCATAGGAATTTCTCTCCATAACACCCATGAGGGAAATTCCCCAGACATCTATGGAACAATAGGTTATGGACTATTTGCAAACTTCAGAGCATATAAAGTAGAAGTTGAACAGAATGACTTCAGCACTAGATACTCAAGAAGTTGCAACCTCTCAGTCAGCTGAAATTTTTCAGGTAACCATTGTGGTTGAAAAGAATCTACTTGAACAAACTCAAGTTGAAGACAAACCTTTAAAGAAGAAAAGATCTCCATTCTTGTTCCTACTATTGACCTGACTCATTCATAGGAAGAGGAGGAAAGAATTTCTCCTGTGCCGATTATTGTTGAGACTGGCAATGATTTCCAAAATCTCACCAATGGTAGCAATGGTAATCTTTCATCCCCTCTTCCTCAATCTCAACCTTTTTGTCTATCTGCTCCCTCTTCTTCTGCAATACTTCTTTAATCAATAATGGCTTTATCATCATTTTCTGTTGGTTTTGTCGTGACACCTTTTATGACCGAGCTTTATCAAAATGCCACTTGTCTACCTGAATCAATCATACCTGTTTCTATGGATATGCCTATTGCTTCATCTATTGTGCCTTCAATTTTCAAAATCCCATTGCATATTCCTTCAATCAGCTCAGTGTCATCCCCTATGTCTGAGAAAATTACAACAGTGTCACCATCATCATTACTCAAAGCCACTACTGTGCAAATTTCTTCTGTGGAAGCTTCTGTTCATGACATTTCTTCAGCCCCTGAAGTAACTCTTGCTCAGAATGTTACTCCCTCCCCTGCTACCAATGATATTACTATGGCTATACCTTCTCAAAATTCATCTTTGATATCCACAGGCATTAGCATACCCCCCATTGATGAGGTCAGAGATGATTTCAATGAATGTTTTGTGGTATCTTTGGGTGAATATCGATATAGTAAAGCTGATAGATCAGTGGTAAAATGGGGCAAGAAGAGGGGCAAAGATCAAAATGATATGGATATGTCAATGGTAAATGAATTTGTATGGACACAGCAATCAAGTGACCCACAGGCCTATGCTACAGATGCAACATCTTTTCTAGGAGCATTCACAGGTGCCAATCTAGATGCTGACAACTCTTTAAACAGAGATTTTGATAAACAGAAGGTAGAAATTGTCAGTTTGAAAGAAGCACTAGAGCAGCTCAAGAAACAACATGAGGCCAAGCAGGATGAACTTCAAATGAAGAACATTGCTCTCAGTGTAGAGTTGCAAAGAGAAAATAATGATAATGCCACTCTGGTTCAGAAAGTTGAAGTATTAGAAAGGCAAAATGAAGATGCAGCTACAAGTGCAGCTTCATCTTCATTTTCCAAATTTTCCCAAGAGGAGTTTAAGGAGCTTGCCATCAAAACTAACAGGGAACACTATGATTTGGTATGTGAGTTATTTAAAACTCTAGCTGATATATTTGAAACTCACATGGTGCTTGACAAGATGTCTGTTGTTCTGGAAGACCTAATTGAGAAAAGACAGCAGGCCTCAAAAGCTTATGATGAGGTCACATATTGGCAGAGGTACATGAAGGATAAGCCTGACAATATCACTCTCCTCACTACTTTTCAGTTTAAAAGAGCCAGAACTATTATGAGAGCTTGGGAAGACTTAGATGAAACAATAGCTGAAGCCATAAAGAAAGCTCAGGCTATCTGCGAGAGAAGATGGTATGCAGTTGACAATATCATGACTGAATTGTCCTTTCCTATTATGGTGCTTATTGAAAAGGCATGTCCACTTGGAATGATGATCAAGCAAGTTGAGCAATGAAGGGATGACCAGGAGGAGAAGATCAACAAAATTGACCACACCAGCATACATGATGTAGAGCAGTTAATCAAACAGCCATTTGCATTACAGAGCAAGATCCACGTCTACGTCCGAGTTTAGCATAAGTTGGCTAAGAATGAGGTCAAATATGTTGATGTATTTGTAACTTCGGAATGTATTCATCTATGCATCTTATGTATTGTAACCCGATGTTTATTCCAGGATGTATCTATTATGTATTTGAGTCATGTTGTCATACCCCAATGTTCCGATTGGGAGGATCAATAATGCAAACAAGTCATGTCAAGTCATAGAGGGTAACTCTCCGATTGTGTAAGAGTTAAAGTCCCCATAGTTCCGGGGCACTAGGGTTATTAGACACTCATAGAGATGTCGGCTCTAGTAATTAATTGTTAAGTGAGGCCGACATGATTGAGTGCACTTCAAGTGAACAAAAGAATATAAATAGAGAGTGAGCCTCTCTATTTATCACACACATCACTCACTCACTCAAGTGTAGCACATAAGTGAGGAAGGAGAAGACACTGGGGCTAGTCAAGAAGAAGATTACTGCTGTTGGGAGATCACTTACTTCTTTCTTTGGGGCTTTTACTGTTTTGGTGCTGATTCTATCTCTAAGGAAGTTGCGGGGTTTTCTCCTTTATGGTTTCCCCAAGGAAAACTCTTTGTGTCTCTTGTCTCTTGTGATGTGCTTATGTTTTATTGCTGTGCTTGTTATTCTCTCAGTGAAAAGATCCTAAGATCATAATGCTATCTTATATGATGAAAAACTAACATGGTATTAGAGCTAACCTGAGAAGAAGACATTGTGCAGCTACGGGAACTAGGGATTCCTAGTTTGTGGACCTTCCTCCATAGATTTTCAGCAAAAGTAAGGTGGAACAACTCTCCTCCTTAGGGCGCATCTTTCTATCGGAACAGAATCCAATTCTGAGGTTTTTTAGTTTTGGACTTGTCACTACGGTCGAAAAATAGGGCTTTTCACAGAAGAGGAATTTTTCAGTGAGCCTAGGCCTGGATTGATCTCCTCCCCAAAATCAAAGCTAGGGACAAATTTCAAGGCGTTTGGGTGGACAGAACTCCAGAAAAGCAAAACCCTAATTTTCTCCTGAACTAGCTCTGCAGGATTTCAGCTCAAGTTTCAGATCCGACATCTTGAACCTGGTAAGATCTAAAATATTTTGTATTTCCATTTGAGGTTCTCATTTCAAGATGTCTCATCATACCAAGCTTGATGAAAAGCTTGAGGGAGCTGAAAACTTTCGAGCCTGGAAGTATAGGATTTCCCTGGTCTTGGAAGAGAATGAATTAGACTCCAACATTCATGAGGAGGTTCCAGTTCCAGAGGGAGATGAGGCAAAGGACTTACATAAGAAGAAGATGGTTATGGTAAAGAGGATCATTGCTGATTCTATTAAGGATCACCTTATCCCACATGTGTCCTCTCTCAAGAGACCTAAAGCTATGTTTGATGCCCTAACCAAATTGTTTGAAGGAAAGAACATCAATCGGAAGATGAACTTGAGGAACCAACTGAAGAATGTGAAGATTCAGAATGCAGAAACTATCCAGTCTTACTTCACAAGGGTTTCTCAGATCAAGGAACAATTAGAAGCTGTTGATGAAGAAGTGGAAAATGCAGAGATTGTGATGACAACCTTGAATGGCCTTCCTAGGTCATGGGATGCTTTCATCCAAGGAATCTGTTCTAGAAAGAAGTTAGTCAAATTCAGCAGACAATGGGAAGAATGCTCTTAAGAAGAAGCACAGATAGTAGCTCGAGAAGAGAAGATGAGAAGTGAAGACCAAGCCCTCACAGCCCACTCCAAGAAAAGCAGAAGAAGACCTCATTACTCCAAAGGTAAGGATTCTCATCTCAGAAGAGACATATCAAAATTAAGATGTTATACATGTGATGAGATATGACACTTTGCAAAATACTGTCCTAAGAACACGAGCCACTCTCATAAGAAGAAGGGGAACAAAAGAAAACATCATGCTCATGCTGTAGAGGATGATGAACCATCCAAGAAGAGATCCAGATATGAAAGCGAATATTCTTCAAGCGAGGATGAATATGTTCTGATCTCCACTCTCACAAGTAACATTTCTCATGGAAGTGATGATTGGATTATAGACATTGGGGCTTCCAAACATATGATGGGATTCAAGGAATCCTTTGTAAGACTATCAGAACATGAATCACCTCACAAGGTGAAACTAGGAGATGACTACCAATATCCAATAAAAGGTAGTGGGGAATCTTCATATAAAATAGACTCTGGTAAGTCTCTAACAATGAAAGAAGTATTGTTTGTTCCAGGACTCAAGAAGAATCTACTCTCCATTTCAGCATTGGATGCAAAAGGAATGCGGGTTGCATTCATAGATGGTCAAGTCATTATGTGGCCAAAAGGAAAGACTATCCATGATGTAGTAGTGATTGGAGAACAAGAAGGAACTTTTACAAATTGAAGGGTCATCCAGAACAAGCCTTGATCCATGACACAACAGAGCCAAATGAGCTTTGGAATAGAAGGCTTGCACATGTGCATTACAGAGCACTACCTATTGCAAGCAAAGCTGTTGAAGGTCTTCTAGAATTCCAAGCAAAACATGATGGAGTTTGCAAAGGATGTGCGAAAGGGAAGAATACAAAGAAGACATTTCCCAGCAGCGAAAGCAAAGCCAAAATTATACTAGAAATCATCCACTCAGATGTATGCGGTCCTATGTCATCAAACTCACTAAGTGGGTATACATACTATGTTTCTTTTATTGATGATTTTTCTAGAAAGACATGGATTTACTTTATGAAGAACAAAGATGAAGTATTCAGTAAGTTCAAGGAATTCAAAGCCTTGATAGAGAACCATACTGAAAAGAAGATCAAGACTCTTTGATCAGATAATGGTGGAGAATTCACTTCGAATGAATTCAAAGAGCTATGCAAAGAATCAAGGATTAAGAGGGAGTTGTCCACTCCTTATAATCCACAACAAAATGGGATTGCGGAACAGAAGAATAGAACCATCATGGAAGTTGCAAGAGCAATGCTTCATGATCAAGACCTTCCTATGCATATTTGGCCTGAAGCTTCCAGAACAGTGGTATATGTATAGAACCGTACTCCACATAGAGTACTCGAGAACAAGACTCCTGAAGAAGTCTTCTCCAGCAAGAAACTAGAAGTCAGCCATCTCAGAATATTCAGCTGTCCCGTGTACATACACATTCCAAAAGAGAAGAGAACAAAATTAGATCCTTTAGGAAAGAAGGGAATATTTGTGGGATACTTTGAAAGCTTTAAGGCTTACAGAATCTATTTCCTAGGATACAAGAAGATTGACATCAGCAGGGATGTGACATTTGATGAAGACACAGCCTACAACAAATCTAGAAAGAGACCTACTGAAGAACCTGAAGAAGCAGAAGTACCCAGAATTCATGACACAACCATGAATGAAGAAGATCATGAAGAAGACCGAGATGTCGAAGAACCACAAATAACTTTAGACCCACCTCTGGAGAAGAATCATCATAAGAGGAAACCTGCTTGGGTACGTGAACTTATCCAAGGTGCAGAAAGATATGGGGCTCCAGAAGAGAATCACAGAGAAAGAAAGAGAACCAGATCCAATTCCGGGTATGTAGCTTTACTATGTGATTTAATTAATAAAGAACCTTCCAGTTATGAAGAAGAAGTAAAACAGAAAGAATGGAAGGATGCTATGATTGAAGAATATCAATTGATCATGAAGAATGATGTTTGGGATGTTGTCCCAAGACCAGAAGGGAAGTCAATTTAACTTCCAAATGGATCTACAAGATCAAGCATGCTGCAGATTGTAGCATTGAAAAGTATAAAGCAATATTTGTAGCTCGACGTTTCTCTTAGAAAGAAGGAATAGATTATGAAGAAACCTTTGCACCTGTAGCTAGATACACTTCCATCAGATCGGTACTTGCTCTGGCTGCAGTGATGAAATGGAAGATACACCAAATGGATGTCAAGACTGCTTTCTTGAATGGTGTAGTAGAAGAGGAAGTTTATGTAGAACAGCCACTCGGTTTTGAGACACATGATAGAGAGTCTCATGTATGTAGATTGAAGAAAGCCCTGCATGGTTTGAAACAGGCACCCAGGACCTGGTACGCCAGAATTGAAAGCTTTCTATCCAGTTTGAGCTTTACCAAGAGTAAAGCAGATTCTAACCTCTACTATAAAATTGGGGATGGCAACCTAGTGATGCTTCTACTATATGTAGATGATTTATTTGTGACAGGAATGAATGGGTTGATTGCTGATACAAAGAGAAAGCTTGCTGCTGAGTTCGAAATAAAGGACTTGTGGATGATGCATTATTTTCTAGGTATGGAGGTGTGGCAGAGTACAGATGGAATCTTCCTTGGACAAGGGAAGTATGCAGTAGAGATCCTGAAGAGGTTTGGGATGATGAATTGCAAGGCTATGACCACACCCATGGCATCAAACCTGAAGCTATTATGTGATGCTTCATCAGAGTCAGTTGATGCTACGATGTATCGTCAGATGATTGGGTCATTGATGTACCTGACGAACACGAGACCAGACATTTGCTTTGTTGTGAACACCTTGAGCCAGTTCTTGACAGATCCGAGACATGTTCACTTGACTGCTGCAAATCATATTCTGAGGTACCTGAGGGGTACAATTGATTAAGGGCTCAAATACGATGCGAATCAAAAGATTAACCTGGAGGGTTATGTTGATTCATATTGGGCAGGTAATGCCATTGACAGGAAGAGTACTTCAGGATGTTGCTTCAGTATGGGATCAAGTATGATCTCTTGGTTTAGCAGGAAGCAATCCTATGTGGCACTGAGTACAGCTGAAGCAGAGTATGTCACAGCTTGTTCAGCTAGTTGTGAGGTAGTATGGTTGTGGAAGCTACTATCTGATATATTTGATCTCCAGTTGGATGCTACTTGTATACATTGTGACAGCCAGAGTTGCGTAAAGTTTTCAGAGAATCCAGTGTTCCATGACAAGTCGAAGCATATCGAGATCAAGTATCACTATATCAGGGATATGGTGCAGAGAGGAGCAGTGAAGCTCCAGTATGTTGCGACGGAGGAACAGATAGCTGATGTATTGACGAAGCCATTGGCTAGGCTGAAGTTTGAGTACTTCAGGGAGAAGCTAGGTGTTCTCCAGATCGAGGTTCCCTCCAAGAGAAAGTGATGAGACCCATAGCCATTCTGACATGGTGAGAGGATTGGTTCCTTCCATGGTCAGATGTAAGGGATGAGCCATTCTGTCATGGTGATAGGGTTGCTCCATTCCATGTCAAATATGAGTGCTGTCCATTCTGTCGAGTAGGACAGATGTAAGGGCAACTGCCATTCTAGGAATGGAGGCACCTGGTCAGTTACCAGGAACACTCAGTGTAAGAACTGAGTAGCCATTCTGATGTGATAGAGGGATGTGTTCCCACTTGATCAGATGTAAGGGCTGAACCATTCTGTCATGGCTAAAGGATTAAGTTCCTTCCATGTCAGATGTGAGTGTTGGCCATTCTGACGAGCAGGTCGGATATAAGGGCAACTGCCATTCTCTAGGAGAATGGAGGCGCCTGGTCAATTACCAGGTAGCTCAGTCGAGGAGGACTGGGGGCCATTCTGATATGACTGTAGGATTGGTTCCTACAATATCAGATATGAGTGAAAGCCCTTCCATCATTGTGAGCAGGATGTGTTCCCTCCTGGATGGATGTAAGTGTAGAGCCATTCTTTGCATCATGTGTTGATTAGATATAAGTGCTGATCCATTCTTTGCATCATGTGTTGATCAGATGTAAGTGCTGTGCCATTATTCGCATCATGTGTTGATCAGATGTAAGTGCAGTGCCATTCTTCGTATCATATGTTGATAAGATGTAAGTGCAGTATCTATCTTCACATCATGTGTTGATTAGATAGAGACGTTGATCCTTTCTTCGATCATGTGTTGATCAGATGTAAGTGCTGGGCCTTTCTGACGAGTAGGTCAGATGTGAGTACTGGGCGCGCCTTTCTGACGAGTAGGTCAGATGTAAGTGCTGGGCATGCCATTCTTCATATCATGTGTTGATCATATGTAAGTGCAGTATCTATCTTCCCATCATGTGTTGATCAGATAGAAATGATGAGCCATTCTTCGTATCATGTGTTGATCAGATATAAGTGCCAGAAAATACCTACATGGAGGCTAGGCCTACAACCAACATGAAAAAAGGCTGGCTCTGTAGAAATTCCTGTGAAGAGAAGAATCATCAGATAGCACCAGTGATGATCCAGTAATGATGATCCAGTAGTGATGATCCAGATTGAGTGATGATCCAGATCCAATGATGATAGCCAGTGATGATCCAGATCGAGTGATGATCCAGATCCAGTGATGATGTCTCATGATGATCCAGATCGAGAGATCCAATGATGAATATGACTTGAATACGGGATGATCTAGCTAATACAGAGAAGAAGACCAATGCTGAAAATTGTGTCGAAAGAATACCTTCCTAGTTAAGAGGGAGTGTTGATGTATTTGTAACTTCAGAATGTATTCATCTATGTATCTTATGTATTGTAACCCGATGTTTATTTCGGGATGTATCTATTATGTATTTGAGTCATGTTGTCATACCCCGATGTTCCGATCGGGAGGATCAATAATGTAAACAAGTCATGTAAAGTCATAGAGGGTAACTCTCCGATTGTGTAAGGGTTAAAGTCCCCACAGTTCTGGGGCACTAGGGTTATTAGACACTCATAGAGATGTCGGCTCTAGTAAGTAATTGTTAAGTGAGGCTGACATGATTGAGTGCACTTCAAGTGAACAAAAGAATATAAATAGAGAGTGAGCCTCTCTATTTATCACACACATCACTCACTCACTCAAGTGTAGCACATAAGTGAGGAAGGAGAAGACACTGGGGCTAGTGAAGAAGAAGATTACTGCTATTGGGAGATCACTTACTGTTTTGGGGCTTTTACTGTTTTGGTGCTGATTCTATCTCTAAGGAAGTTGCAGGGTTTTCTCCTTTATGGTTTCCCCAAGGAAAACTCTTTGTGTCTCTTGTCTCTTGTGATGTGCTTATGTTTTATTGCTGTGCTTGTTATTCTCTCAGTGAAAAGATCCTAAGATCATAATGCTAGCTTATATGATGAAAAACTAACAGAATATTATAAGTGTAATGCTCAACTTGGCATAGAATCTTCCACTTATCTTGATATCAAGGAGCTGCTACATATTTGGAGGGTGTGGAAATATTTCTTAGGATATTATGCTTGTTTAGGTTTTTGCTCCCCTTTAGGGGGGAATTCTATTGTTTGTAATAGTTATTTAAGTGAATGATCTCTAATGTATCATGGAATTTTGAGCTTTTGACTTTTGGAAGAAGGGAGACTAATACAAGGGATTGAACAACACTTGATTTTTAACTAAGGTCTTTTGTGTAATTTGTTACAAAGAATTCTGAATAATTACAGTGTTGCAATTCTTATCTCTTGTACTTGATCTATCAAATTTCTTTGACAGGTTTTAGTTTTCTTGTTCCAAATGATCAAATAGTACTATGATTCATTTGTAATTGATTAATGTGTTTGTTTAACTCTGATTTATCTTTGTTAATTATTAATGCATTGATAAAGCTTCATGAAATTTATTTTATGAACTGTCTTTATCTATTTCTGCAAATGGTTCAG